>VZTJ01004690.1:392151-468785 GCA_013397795.1 Orthonyx spaldingii
AGGAGAAAGGATGGAGAGAGGAGGAGCAGGAGGTGGGAGTAGGGAGGAGAAGGAGGAGGATGGATAGAGGAAGACAAGAAGAAGAAGGAGGAAGAGGAGGAGGAGGAGGAGAAGGAGGAGGAGGAGAAGGAGAAGGAGGAGGAGGAATAATTGGGGAACATTCTGAGTTATGACATTCCCAAGTAAATGTTGTGCATGATGTACCTCTGCTTTCCTGGAGATAGCTGAATACTTGCCTGGTGATAGGAAGTAGGGAATACATTCCTTGTTACGCTTTGCTTGCAGGTGTACCTTTGCTCTATTTATTAAACTGTATTCATCTCAACCCATGACTTTTCACACTTTCACTCTTTCAACCCATTCTCCCTCTAGGGGAAGCAAGTGCAACTGTGTGGTACTTAGTTGACAGTCAGGGTTAAATCACAACAGTCATAGAATCATAGAATCTTAAGATCATAGAGTCATAGAATGGTTTGGATTTGAAGTTCTATTCAAGATCATCTACTTCCCAGTCCCACTGCCATGGACAGGGAAACTTTTCACTGGACCAGGTTGCTCAAAGCTGGCATCCAGTCTGGCCTTGAATATTTCAGGAATGGGACATTCACTTCTCTGGGCAAACTTCTTCATTGTCTCACTACCATTACAGTAACAAATTACTTCTCAGTATCTAATCCAAATTTTCCTCTTCCAGTTTAAAACCATTACCTCTCATCCTGTCATTACACTCCGTAAATAAAGGGCTCTTAAATCCAGGCTTCTAGAAGGTCTACCCAGAGCCTTCTCTTCAACAGGCTGAACAACCCCAACTGTCTCAGCCTGTCATTATCGGGAGGTGTTTCAGCCTCATCTTCATGACACTACTCTCAGAATCCTACCTGTTGGCATCTGGTCCAACTTGTATTAACTTAGGGCAAGGTTGTTTTTATTCGCTGCAAATTTATAGCTGCTGTGAAGTCATCTATAAATTAAAGAGACAGAAAGATCATTATTCTTCCAGAGGGAAAATAAATTTAGGGTATAGAAAAAGTAACCAATAACAGTTGCTTCAAGGTTTAAAAGTCAAACAGTAGCCAGCACTGAGAGAAGATAAAAAAATACTAACTACTTTGCTTGGACTCTAGGAAAAACACCTTACGAGTACAGGTGTCATGACTAAATTTCATCCCAATACAAAAAGGGATGACTCTGAAAAATATACCGGTGTCCCATCCCAAAGTAAACAGAGGGTCTTGGGAAGGATTCTTTTAATAGATTTCTCTAATGAAAATGAAGCCCAAATGCAGCAACATTATATCTGAGAACCATTTATTGATAAGGAAAGGGCAAGGTGTCCCCTACTGAAGGGGGAGTAGAAGAGGGAGTAGAGAGGGGAAAAGAGGGCTGGAGAAAGAAACAAGACAGAAACCACAAGAACTTCTGTGTTTTGTCAGCATCAGCTCAGCAGATGGAGCATATGTGTGTGCCATAAGTCGCAGCGCGTATGTGTGGTCTTTGTAGCAAGTTGAGTGTGATTTCCAAGCAGTGACAGGCTGCGTGTCTCTGTCCTTGCCAAAGAACAGGCTACTGTAGCTCTGAGCCTGCCTGTGGAGTAGTTGTGGGCGGTCAGGGTTGGGATGTGGCTGGAACGCGGCAGGATGGTGGCTACAGCTGAATGTGGCTGGGTGCAGGCTGCAAAGAAGCAGCCACAGTTCTCAAATGGTGAAGCCAGGCGAAACAGATACGGGCAGAGAAGCAAGACCAGAGAGAGCAAAAGGCAAAGGGGCAGAGGGGGGCCAAGTTGACTCCACAGGCGGGCCCCTGCTCCCTCCAAGAAACTCCAAGCAAAATGGCACCAGTTGTGTCCCAGTTAACTGCTTTCAAGGGTCTAAGCCCCTCCCACAGCCCAATTTCCCAGGCACTTTTTAGCGAGCATCTGGGAACTTGTTGGTAAGTGGGGGACACTGGCAGCCCAATCATGGAAGTCCTACCTCCCCTGATTGACTGTCAGCTGAAGCCTCTCCAGGAACAGGGCTTTCACCACAGGTACAGCCCTAGGGCAATCCTCAGCCTCATGAATAACATAATGTTGAGGCATAAACAAAAATCAAACTGATTCCTCTCAAGAGGCTTAGGAATTATGTTTCTAGAAAACCTGTTCTACTCAATGAAGAAATCATCTGCCTTCTCTGACAAGACTGTCTTTTCTTCTTCATTTTTAAGTAGAAGTTCCCATTTGCAGTACCACCTCTTTCTGGGCAACGCAGTAGACTGCAGGATCATGTATTCATAGAAATTCTAAACCAGCTGTTCTCTTATGAATGCAGGCATGGCAGAAATAGCAACTGACACCTCTTACCCCCCAAAACACTGGCATTCTTTTCATTCTTAGAAAGCTAATCTTGACACTGGTGTTTGTTCTTTCTGACTTCTAAAGAGTATATTCCTTGCTTTTTAGTTCTATGTTGAACTTGTCCTACTGATCCTATTTCTCCATTGTCCTCTTTGTCTTACACAACATTCAAGCAGCTGTTTCCTCTCTGCAGACTCTCTGCAAAGCTCCTCAGGGATTAGGCACATCAGCATCTTGGCTGGAAGTGGATCTTCTGGGCAGTTCTCCTGGCAATCAGAATTCTGTAGCTCCTGTACTGCTTGAACGATATCACAGAATAAGATGTATTGAAAATGAAGAAGAAACAGGTGGACATAGGAGGGCTTATGGTCAAAGTAGATACAAATTACAGTTTTAGGAGGAACTTGAATCATACTGGCATATGTGAAGACTAGAGGTAGGCCTTGCCCTGTCTTCACCATTTTTAAATGAGGGAAATTGTTCCGTAAGATCCTGGTTAACATGTGATAAATATTTCCAAAACAAACCAATGTTCACATAGATAAAAATATAAGAGTTAATTCCATCCCTATGGAAAACAAAACCAAACCAAATCAAACAAACAACACCCCCTTAAAAACCCCAAATAAACAGAAACAAACCCCCCCCCAAAAAAAAAGACCCCAAACCAAATTAAAAAAACCCCAACAAAGCAAACCAATCAAATATTTAACCTAAAGTACCAGTCTTAATATTCTCCTGATTCTATACTGTTCATATACCACCTAACTCTGCTTTATTGGGCCAGCCACCCTCACTACTACTGGTGGACCATACATACAGAGTGTTAGCCTAGGCGACCTCAAAAGATGTTTTCCACCCTAGCCAATGGCTTTTTTAACTATATAACTTTATAACTATAGCAGATGTCATAACTCATCCTCAGTTATGCAGGACCTTTGAATATAGTCAGACTGTCAGTTTTGCTCTAGCTATAAAGCTATTTTAACCTTAATGTAGGTATCCTTCTTAAGCTCAGGAGTTATGAGTTAGTGGAAATGAGTGACCAAGTCACTTACACAAAAGTCATCAAGCCATCTTTTGCAACAAGTAAAGAAGAAGGTTGTAACCATGTGCTTAAAGCTGGGCAAAAACTATACCATATAGACATACACAGACACACAGGTACGCACACGGATAGACAAAAGCTGTGGATTTGTGCTTAGCAATGAGTACATCTAAAATAGTGTACTCTGTTCTGTGTGTAATCTCTCCTAAATGGCCCGTCATGCAAACGTCACTGGAATGTCAAAACCTTGGAAGAACTTAACATGAGAAGATGTTATATCACAAAAAGTGCAGCTGGTTCAGAAGATCACTCTCTGGGGTTGCATTTTTCACATTTTAAGCAGCCAAAAATACAATTACATAACAGCAGTACATATCATTAAAAAGAAAAAAAGTTAGAGCAAACTCTACCTAAATAGTAATATATATATTTGGAAATGTATGAGAGTAGTAAAGACATTTGCACACTTAGAAAAGAACCTTAAAACAACAGTGAAGCTAGTACTTAAATAGAAATTGTGCACATGCAAGGCTTTGACATCCAAATGTGTCTTTTTTTAAGTGGTCATAGGAACCAAATTCTCTCACTCTTTCAGGCAAAACAAGATGCTATAGAAACATACGAATTTTTCTAATCTTTATTATTCTGTTTAAAAATCTTTAGCCTTTCACTAGTAGAAACAACAGTTGCTGTTACTGGACCCTATGATTTCTCTGTTTTCATAATTAAATTGAAGAGATTGAATACCTTCCTTTTATTATGTCAATGGTGAATTTTTAATTCCGTTTATAAAACTTTATTGTTCTGTAGTTTGGACATCTAGGCTCTAGGTAACATATTTGATGTGACTAATAAATGATGCAATTAATTACAAAAATATGTTGTGCATTAAACCTCAAATTTACTGTATTTCATAGTAAACAGTTTAAATTTTGAGCATGGATAAGTTAACAGAAACTAAATTATTTTGTGAAATCCTGCTTTTACCTAGGTTACATTTATGTGAAAAAGAGTTTTCCATCTTGCAGGAGTATAAACAATAGCTGGTCCTTCAGTGAAATCAGCAAAATGTCCCATATATGAGTCTCAGTTATAACTGTTATATTAACTCTTGGATGATTCAATGACTGAAGGTTATTTTTATGATAAATAAACTTGATAAGAGATACAGATCACAAACATGCTTTAATTTAAATTAATAAATACGGGATAATATAAACACCATCTTGCTGTCTGGAAATATGATTGCTAGGTGGAAGAATATTTGTATTTTCAATTGCTGCGTATAGAATGATGCCTCTTCCTTCTGAAACTTTCTTTGGACTAGAAAAGGAAGTTTGTCCATTTTATAATGGATCTTTTTTATGTAGCATATATATAAAAAATTTTTTGCAGCGATTATAGATATAGATAATCTATGAAATTTCATGAAGCTTTGAAGCGATTATAGAGTATTGATAACTAATGTAAAAAAAATCCTTATCATACGGACATATCTGTGAAAGATATAAAATTGAAATAAAAAATTACTAAAATCTAATTTGCAGAACCTGAAATTAAAACAGAGTTAACAAAACTAAAACAAATCCAAAAACAAAATACAATTTTTTTAAAAAAATTAATGTATCATCTTCAATAATCTGAAATGTTAGTGTCTCTTTAGTCTAAGGTCATGGTCCTTAAGATTTTAAGGGTATTTTTTTTATTGCATTATTTTTATAATCTTCTAATACTTATAATCCTTTTGTGCAGAAAAAACAAATCCTTTCAGTCAAATTTATTTTTTCTAGACTGAGTGCAAATAACTACATGACTGAAGAATTTATGACATTATCATCACTATTCTTTTAAGGAGTTTGTTTTCAGTCCCCTTTTGGATAATTTTTCACCTCTATTCTTTGGTCTTTTAACAGCCTTTCTGATCCAATACTAATGCAAATTACAGTGTCATGTTTTGTGACTTTTCTGCACTTATCACTCAGCTATAGCCTAGATTCACAGATATTTATTTTTATTTTGCTTTTTTTTCTTTTTAATCATTAATGGATTTGCAGCTAACCTATGGCTTCAGCCATGGAAAGTTGCCTTCGGTATCATTGATGTATGCAATGTGCTGATAAGTACTGTGGTTCATTTTCCTCTTGGGTAAGCACAGTTAAAAAAAAAAGGCAGAGGGAGAAAAAGAGAGAAACTCTCAGACTAATAATTACCTTAGCCTGAGACAAGGATGGCAAAACACACTAGATTGCTTTCTAATATTCAGTTATGTGTAATGAAATATGGCTGCTTCAGGACAAAAAATGTGTGATAGCTTCTGTCATTTTAGTGTTATTTCATTGAATTCCTCAAAATTGCATTTCATTCAGTATTATCAGCATAATAATGTTTTAATTAAAGGACAAATCTTGTCCTAATGATGAATTCTTTCCTGACATCAAAAGGACTGTCCCTTGTATTCTCAATGTCATCATTTTATATTACATTTTATTTTGTTAGTTCATCAGTGTGAACTGAGTGTCCTAATATGTAAAGAAGCAATTGTCATGATTCAGTGATCTA
Organism: Orthonyx spaldingii; assembly: GCA_013397795.1. NCBI lineage: Eukaryota > Metazoa > Chordata > Aves > Passeriformes > Orthonychidae > Orthonyx > Orthonyx spaldingii. The sequence continues at coordinate 398,091 of VZTJ01004690.1, forward strand.
ACACGGCTTGTTTAAAGGTGAACAGATTAGTAAAAATAAAGAAGATATCAACCCTATGGAACATATTATGAAATAAATTTTATACGCAAGGGTATTTGTATAGGACAGGAATTACTCTTCTTCTGATATATCTTTTGCTGTATCACACAAGATTTTATCTGTTTCGTGACCTTAAAAGGAAAAAATATTTAATATAAATTTTTAATTCCTTGCTAGAGAGACTTTAATTCAGCTATAATGGTTATACAGGTTGGTGCTGTACAGCATGTAAATATTTTCTGATTTTATTATAAATGGATTATAGATCTAAGATCTAAGGTAGACCTGAGCAGGTAAGTGAATAAACTCAGAAACTGTGCATATCTCAAACTTCTCAAAGAAATATCTGGTTGCATGTCTACAAGTTTAGATAGTTTTTATCTTTAGTATCCTATAATTCCTTTAGAGCTAAAAAATTAAAAAAAGAACCCATCAAACTGAAGAAACATACTGATAGGTGGCTGATTAAAACTGAGATTTTAATGTATTTACATTTCTTTTAACATAAATTAGTTTTAAGAAAAATGACAGCTAATGCTTTCTTATCTTGCTAAAATTCATGTAGGAGACTAAAAATCCACCTGATGTGAGGGTTTGCTGTATTACACACTTGCTATATCACACCATCTGCTGACATCAGAAACATCTCGCAGGTAGTTTTATGGCTTGCTTTCTATGCAGATATTTTTAAAAGTGTATACAACTGAGCATTTCGGAAATAGCAGCATTCTAGAAATATTATTTGCTCAAGCAGCTAGATTTTGGAATCAATATCTCCTCTATTTGTCTTTCATTTTTATTTGCATCATCCACAAATGTAAATTTTTCTTTGTTTGCTTTAACATTTACAACTAAGTGTGCTACAGTAAAACTCTGTTTTACATACACCACTTTTACATTTGTATTAAAGTTTGCACCAGGCTTTTGAAGTGAATCTTCTTCCACTTACCAGGCTTCAGTCCACTTTGTGTCCTAGGACTACAAACGAGTTGCCTTGTGAATGAAACTGAAGTGAAAGGTCTGCTTCAGAAGTGCACACAATATGATACAATCGTCAGTGAGCATTACATACTGCGTGACAGATGGGAGCTAATTTCAGTTAAAAACCTTGAATCATGTAAAATTTGGATGCTAGATCCTAGCACAAACTGGAGACTACCTCAATGTTTTACTACATGGCTCCTAATATGCTTGTGTTGCACCAGTTTTCAGCAAGTGAATTTGAATTTTCAATGCTGAAATCTGACTCTAGAATATATGAATATTTCTTTTAGGTGCTCTGTACATTTGTGTGGAGAGCTAGGCAGTGAAATTCATGAACACCACACTAAGAGATTGCCTGTAACTGTACTATAAGCAATGATAAGAATAAATGTATTTTTACACTGTATTTTCTCTAATATTTTAATGTCTTTACAACTGATGTAGATTAGTATCTTCAATTCTTTGCTTTAAGCTTTCTCCCAAAAATTCTTTAGACATTTCTCCTAGTTGCAATAATTTTTTTTATCATAACAGCTAGCAGTGACAATTGCACTTCCATCCCACTCTGGGTATATCTAGGTAAAGAATATTCATTCCTGATACAATAAAGCTGTCCCAATTCTCTGTGTCTTCTCATGAAACTTGTAAATATATCTGTTCTTTTCAGTGGAAGAGAAAAAGAAGATGTTGACTGTTGTGGACTGAGGTTCTGCTCGGTCTTCCCTATACAAACTGTTCCATTTTGCACAGAATTTAACAACAACAACAATAACAAATACAACTTTCCTTTTGGGTCTTGTACGTGAGGTTCTGCGTAAGTCATGAACTCAAAGTCAGTGTGCTGGCTCAGGATCTCTTAAAGTGTAGTTTTACAAAATGATATAGCATGAAAAACAAACATTGGATAGATAGAAGGTTATCCTCTCCTTGCAACTGGAGGCTATTATGCTGTGTGTGGGAAGGGGCATATTTTGGAAGCCTTTTTGCCCCTTTGTCATTTACTCATATTACCACTTATATAGTTGTTGAAGCAAGCTTTTTAGTCAGCTCTTTACTGTATGTTTCTTCAAGTAAAAAAATTTCTTAACAGATTTTTAAAAATTCATTATTATAAAGAATTAAGTTTATTTAATCATCTGTAATGGGTTCCTCTCTCTCCTTTGTACATACTGTGTCAAACAAGACAAACTTCCTATCCCACTGATACTAGAAATGTCTCAAGATTCAGGTTGAGCAAAAGCATCCCTTGAAAATTATCACGCTTCAATCTACAATTCTGCAGGAAGGAAAGCATTTGCAGCCAAGATACGTGGAAGAAAATTCCATTTCCTTTAGAGGACTGAAACTGTGGCTTCTGAGATACTTTCTCAGAAGGAAATAATGCTTAAACTAGAAGCAGGAAAGATAACTGTGCAGCAGGAGAAGTTTTTTGATGTTCTATATATTGCCAGGAGAGTTACAAATAGAGTCCAAAGTAACTGATGAGATAATTCCTGTCAAGATACTCAGGGAAAATGGTAAATGTACATAAGTAAAAAAAATGCAATTATAAAAAAGGCCATGCTTTTGGTGACGAAGCTATTACGTAGTTACATAGATGTTTTATTATATTTGAGAGTCTGAAGAAAGACATAAGACCTAAATGGTTGTGACTAGAAAGAAAGGGCAGAGGAGAGAAGGATGAAAGCGAAGCTTTCAGTGATGGGGATATTTTTTGAGAGAAGAAAGTCATGTAAACACAATGACATGCCTAGCATGAATGTTTGAATTAGATGGAGTATCTCTACTTGTGCATAGCATAAGTTCTACATATACAGAAAATGGTAAAACTAAAAGGAAGATGGTAGTGTTTGCACATTGCTTTTCTTGATTGGTTGGTTGGTTTGATTTGGTTGGTTTGGTTTGGTTTGGATTTTTTCATTAAGTTTTAGCACTAATTAACAATCTTCCTTAGGTAGGATTGACTATTTATCTGGGACAGCATTCACAAAAATCTAAAAGTGAGATAGACAAGTTGATAACAGATGGGGATATTACTGCTATTACCACGTTAAAAGTTAGTATGTTGTGCAGCTCTTGGAGATGTTATGATCTGAGACACAGACTTAAAAAGAGAAGTGTTTAAAACCTCTGAAGTGATGAGTGATGCTGGGAAGGTGGCTGAGTCATTGTAACAGAAGTGAGAAATGAATTTACCATGGTGAAAGTCAGAGGACAAACCACATAGTTTGAATTTGTTTATTGGAGATGAACAGTGCTGTCTGAGCATGTTGCATATATTTTTTCTTATGTAAACAACAGGTTTACATAAGAAAAAACATAAAATAAGGGTAATAGAGAAAAGTGATAAAGCAGATGCATAAATATTAGTAAGATATCTGTAGAAATATTCCTCCTATATTATTTTGTGTTACATGTCTTGCATAGAAAACATTTTCTCTGGTAAAAATTAAGCAGAAATTAAAGACTAATATTATCTTTCCATCCAGGTAATAGTATAGTCATGTGACAGGATGTCAAAATTACAGTGTGATCATATGGTACAACTGCGGCTACATTGGGCTAGTTTTGAATTGTGTTGAACAGAGGGTTGATAATATAAAGAGATTTTTGTTGTTTGCTGAGCTGGACTTGCACAGAGCCAAGACATTTTCTGCTTCTTGTACTGCCACGCTGGCAAGGAGACTGGAGGTACCTGGGAGGTAGAGAGGCAGCAAAGCTGGGACAGGCGACTCCATCAGCCAAAGGAATATTCTAGACCATGTGGCATCATGTCAGTACGTAAAGTGGGGGGAAGAAAGAGGGAGAGTGGGACATTTGGAATGACGATATTTGTCTTTCCAAGTAACTACTACACATGATGGACCATGTTCCTGTGGAGATGGCTGAACACCTGTCTGCCCATGGGTAGCAGTGAATTAATTCCTTGTTTTGATTTGCTTGTGTGCACAGCTTTTCCTTTCCCTACTTAACTACCTTTTACCCTTCTGATTCTCTCCATGGTTCCATCCATTGGTAGGGGAATGAGCAAGTGGCTGTGTGGGGTTTAGTTTTTGGTTGGGATCAAAACCATGACAGTCCATTTTTAGCACTCAATTGAGGCTCAAAGGGTTTGAGATAGTGACGGTTCTGTTTGGGATGTACTAGATTGAATTGATATCTGTTAGTGCTGTTTAGCTAATTAAGAAATTACTATAACTACTAATTTTGACAGCAACAGAGTTCTGCAGTGATTTTGAAAGAATAATGTTAAGATGTACTTTTACAAAGTATGATGTAATATGTATACAATGAAGAGTTATTGCATTTATTAGGTCATTATCAGTATAATTATTGACTCACTCTGTATCATATGTATAAAAGCAGAATGGGGGTCAAGTATAGCATGAGCATGCAGATTCACTGTCACTTAAATTTTCTGCTTTCTTATGGTTATAGAACTCTTCACAAACTTTAAGAAAAGTACATAACCTCAGTGATTTGGGCCCAAACTGCATGCTCCAGTGGGCTTACTCACCTCAGTACTATCACAGTTGAGGAACACATGTCCAAATTTATGCTGAAATAGCAAAACGTGACTAAATTACTAGAAATTTCTGAAAATTAAGCTGTTGAATAAAAATGGTTATAACTGTCTATGGGTACGGAAATAATGGAAAAATGTTTCGATTTTGTGGAGGTAGAAGACAAGGAATTAAATGATGCCTTGGAGTTAAAGTCAAGACTTTCAAAGATTCTGAATGCAACTTATGTTGCTTGTTTACTTTATACTACCAATCATACAAATATTGTATAAATGGATGTCACGGATATGTTTTTGTGCCTATAAGCTTAAGCCAGGATATTGACAAAACTTCCCATCAGTTTCTTCTTTTAGAACAGGTAGCATTTTATCCAGCTTTCCTATTCTGTTATTTTGATTGGAATTTAAATATTAGTCTTACATAGTAGGTAGTTGAGCGGAAGAGAGAGAGTGTGCTTCTTCTGTGCTTTCAAAGATCTATTAATATTTAAAAATTATCATTTAGTGGTAACACATGAAGAGGATTTTGGAGATTAGTATGCTGTGACTGTTAAGTGATTCATTTCAGTCCTAATTCTACACACAGCCAGTCAGTATTTAGGAAATAAAATTCTGTTCTTCTGCATACTAAGTCATATAAGAAAAGTCACTTACACAGATCTGAAATTAACTGTGATACAATGAGAATATCTGGATGCTAGCCCAAAACAGTATTTTGAATATATTTTTCTCTTTTTTATCTCTATTGTGAATTACTAATGTGTTTATGGACCCATGTCTTGGAGAATGCTTTTCTATTTATTTCCATTACGTAGGTGTTTATAAGCTTGACATTTTATTGGTTGATACCACTTTCTTCTTCCCTTGTAGAAGGACCCTGGTATAAAAATAATTCTTTTGTTTACTTTCCTCAGTCTGAACCCTCTTGCTTTTCCAATGTGTCTATTTACCTATAATTGACAAGCTGTTGCAAGCAATTAGGTATTCCCTAGTTAGCTGGCCTTTGCAAGGAAGATTCTTGAAGGAAATCAACAAAATTAACTACCACACATTTCTTAGCTTGAAATTCCCAATAAACCAATATGAAGCAAATATTCATACATTAAAGATTAAATACTTCAAGTCTTTTGACAGTAATTGAGTGTATTCTCAAGAGAGGTTTAATTTTGATAGATTATTTTTTTATTTCCATTTTATCACTGTTTTCTCAAATAGTAAATATTTCATACTACTGACTAACACTGGAGTTGGCACAACAGTCATAGCCAGATTAAAGGCCTCCAGCTGCAGCTTTAATAAGAAATACCATTCCATAAATAAAGTTAATTTTTGCACAGTGTTTTTATATTCGTAGAAGCAATAGTCACACAAACATCATCATAATTGCAATAGAGGATACCCTAAGTCTCCGACCAGTTCTAGTCCCAAAGGGATCAAATGCTACTGATTAAGATGCCTCAGTAACAATCTCAGAATTGCTGTTGACGCCATTAGCATCTGTCTAGGCATTGCATCACCTCTTTAATTTTGAGCTCTGAGATAAGATTTGCAGAGTGAATTTTTGAAGGAATTAGCATGCTTGGAAAAGCACCTGAACAGCTAACCTATAGGTCCTTTTAGAAATCACATTGATGAGATTTAGATGACTACAGGTTTTGGCAAATCTACACCTATCTTCAACATACTGAAATGCCTTTCACAAGTCTTAGTGCTTAGGCATCTTTAATAACATAATCAAGAAAATATATAAAACAAATCTAGAAAAAAATTCTTGGGCGCAGCAATACACTGTCCAGAAGAGGGTTTTTTTTCATTTTCTAAATGAAATACATCATGGACATACCATGAGAAAGCAGCAAGCCTTGGATTTGAGAGGATGACAATTGTACTATGCAAAGAAAATATTTTCCTTACCACAAAACACTGAACACTGAAAATACTGACAATTCTTTAAAGAACAAAGCTGCTATGTCCTTCTGGGTGGGTTTTTTTGTTTGTTTGTTTCTTTTTTTGTTTTTTTTTTTTGTTGTTGTTGTTTGTTTGTTTGTTTGTTTCAGACAATATGAAAGGAGCAGGAGTATGAAGTAGTTCATTCGCAGTCTAATGCTTTATCAGCTGAAGTCAGTGGTACAATTTTTTTCTGTGGAGGTATTAAGAAGGTGGACATCCCAACACAGTCTCCATTCACAGTTTATCATTGTAACATATAAACTTCAGTGAGCTTGTTTTCAATTGATACTAATGTAAATAAGGTAAGAAGGAATTAATTCACCGTGGACAAGTATCACTGTCCGAGAAACCTATTTGTGTTCTTAACTGATCAATATAGTTCAAAACACATCTTTGATATCTGCTTAGGTTCAATGCATAGCTTTTAATTTTTTTCAGTTCCTGTCAGTCGTCTTAACTCTTTATTTTTTGTCTTTTTGTAAACATTAGTCCTTCAAGTATATAATAAATCAACTTCAGGTCTAGGGAAAATGACGCTTGTGGGAAAGAAGTTTGAACTGTTACTGGAAGCCAATTGCTAAGTTATCTGGAAGGACTGTTGCCCAATATCTCTGAATTTAAGTGATAAAGGAACACAAGAGAAAAATTGGTATTTTGAGGAGTGGATTAAAACGGGTGGCAGAAGGGAGTACCTGTTACAGAAGGAAACGTGACTTAGCAGCAAAACATATTTCAGCTTGGTGATGTGCCATCACAGGATGTGACTTGTTTGACTGTATTTAAGAATAAGTATTTGGTGCTGTTGCATATTTATTACGAATAAATAATGAGAATGACATCCTGAAGTTAGGAATCTGCCATGTGAAAGAAACTCTTCCTGGTTACAAATGTGGGGATTTTTAAAGATGTTATGAATTACACACTTTGAAATAGACCTACTTGTTTTCACTCTTGTTTAGCTTAAAAGAAATGAATTTCTGAATATGAAGCATTCAGTAACTTTTCCTTTCACTTCAAAGATATGCTCTCCCTCTAAATAAAATTAAAGAATTCTTCCAGAATATGATACACTCTTTCTTATGTCCTCCATAAAGATATTGATCAGTAAACCCTGCTTAAACATTTCAGCAAATCTGATGAGTGACGAGATCAGTCACTGCTCTTAAAGGTGAGCTGTGGAAGGCATTTACAGTGTTTAGATTATTCCATAAGTTTCAAAAGGAGTAAATTCATAATTTACATTAAGGTCACCGCTAATTACAACATTAACCTTGCAAAGCTTAAAAGTTTGAATAATTCACCAGAGTGTAATTTAGCATCTGAAAAAAGTGAATTCAAAGCTTAACTAATGTGAATACAGACTAAAATAATTTTGTGCATTCAGATTGGTTAGATCTGGTCATTTTTTGTTGGCTTGTTTGCTTTCTTGCATGCTTTTATTGTTTTGTTTGGGCTTTTTTTTTTGGCAGGGTAACTATATGTATAAAGCAGTAATAAGCTGTATAGTCAGTCATGTAATGAACTCACTATATGCCATTTCTCATATAAGTTCTGTAATTTTTAAATTTATATGATTTCTGCTCAGGTATTCATGTTCCCAAAATTATATTTGAAAAGTCTTGATCCCAGATCAGTTTTAAGTATTCTTTATTTATACAGTCAAATTGCTTAAGAATAGTTTCTTTCTCTGTCTCCACAAACTGATATGTTCTTCCTGGAAACAATCTATCTTCTCCTGTTTGGACAGTTAAGACTGATAATTTTTAATTATTGCAGGGAGGGCTAAAACCAAGATATGGTAAATCTCAGCCTCCTAACTATATCTATTGTTATTCTTAAACCTTACAGTCCTTCACACTTGTAACCAGAGTAAGTTTTTCTGAACAGAAGCATTTTGAATACTTACATGAACATTACCTATATAGTTTTAGTACTAGGGATGTATATGCTACGGGTGCATACTGACAGAAAAATGGCTTGGAATAACTGAGGAATAGGGCTTTTGAACATTTCCTTCTTCAATAAACTAATATCTTAAGATACACACATTAGAAATGTTAGTATAGGTATTATATGCAGTCAAATCCCTTGTGAATAAAATGTCAATTCTCAAATCAATCTGATTAACCTTTCATCCTTTATTATGAATATTTCAAAATTATGCAGTGTCATATCAAAATTCTTCAGATGATTTTTTTGTTGCAACAATATCAAGGACTCTGATGGAGGAACACCAAAGTTAAAATTCATAACCTACCTTGTTTATTACTATCTAATTACTATTTACCTGAATTCTACTTTACCAAAAACTGATAATGAAAAAACCCAAACCTTTAAACAATTTATAATATTTAATAGAATGTTTTATGCAGGCTTGAAAACAGTGCATTTAAGTGATTTGCATTATAGAGTTTTTATTTGAGCTAGTCTTTAAATGTCATTAAAATCTGCAAATTGGTTCAAGCCTGAAAATATGTTTCTAGAACTACAAAGGTGTATATTTGGAAATGGTGACCTATAATACAAATATTGAATTCTGCATAATTTTAAACTTTCATTTATGAGATAATTTAAATATTCAGCTATGAAAATTACAATTAAAAATGCACTCTGATATGATCTAAAATGAAATTCTTTACAGTAAGAGTGGGGAGGCACTAGAATAGTTTGTCCAGAGGAGTTGTGACTGCCCCATCCCTCAAAGAGCTCAAGACCAGGCTGGATGGGGCTCTGAACAACCTGTTCTGGTAGAAGGTGTCCCTGCCCACGGTGGGGAGTTGGAACTAGAAGATCTTTAAGGTGACTTCCAATCCAAACCAATCTATGATTCTATGATTATGAGACCTGTAGGAAAATTCAGAAACATATTTAATAAGAGGAAAAGTAGAACTGCAGGAGTGCATCTATATTTTTATTTGCTAATTGTTTCTTTACAGTATGTTGCAAAATCATAATTCTTTCTGATTATTCCTATCAACAAACAAAAATATGTGTATAAAGGAAATCATGATATTTGACAATGACTGTTACTACCAGTAATATCAAATGCTTCTTAATCTTTTTTAGATCTCTATCCTGAGACAAAACAACAGGATGTGCCTTGGAGAAGAGTAAGTTAAAAAATTCTTTGTCCTTGATATATTTTCATTATAATAATAACAACTGGTTACTGTATATTGAGCCTCAATGAAAGAAATCTGTTGTCCATTTATTTTTAAAATACTAAGCCATTCTCACTGCACTGTTTATGCAGATTGAACCTTGATTTAAGTAAGTAACATTTTCAGGAGGTTTTTTTCAGGAGTAACTTTTTATTGAGTACATTGAACTTAAGCATTAAGGCTTTTAATAAATTGTTATCCCATATTTAAGCAGCAACAGAGAATCCTCCTAGATTGCTTTGTTCCTTCAGTTAACTTTCCTCTAGAGAAGACAACTGAAACAAGATGAGTTATTCTAAAGGAAAAGAAATTGTATGTGTTTAGCTACCTATTAATCACTGAGTTTCTCCTTTATCTATGCCTGAAATAGCTGTCTTCTCTGTAGTACTTGGAAAGTTGCTTTTTAATGTGAAAAAAAATTACATAGACCTAATACACAATTTACATTTCTGTCTCTCACATAGTATACTTTGTGAGCTTTAAATGCAAACATTTTTCCTGTCAATTTTTCTTTTTTTTTTTCACTGTGTATTGTTTTGTTTTATATGGTTTTGCTTTATCCCAATAATAATGGATTCAAATGCCAGAGACTCAATGGCACAGCTTGAGCAGAAATTAACTGTATCTGTTAACTGCTTGATATTGAGGGAATGACTAAACAGCAAAGTCTTTTTTAAGTCAAGAACTCGTCATGCTGTCATTCAACAGCAAAATTAGTGCAATGTAAGCAATATGGATTACCAAGTGGTGTGATGCTACATTACAGTGCTGGCTGCTAATCCTTATTTCTAAATGTTCAAGATACTGTAAAGTCTGTTTGGAAAAAGTAAAGTTGCTATAATCCTGCAGTTGTAAATGAGAAGATGAGCACACCTGGAATTTTGCCTTTGGTTTGCTGAGTTCAGGACTTGGATTTTAGAAAAAAAGACTAATCCCAGTCCCTAAAGAAACAGAAGTTCTTAAACAGGAAAATGAGGCTTGTTTCACTGCACACAAAAAAAAAGGTGCAAGGGGGTAAAGGTATGAGCAATACGGGGAAAAGATCATCTGTGATGGCTTGTGGGGGAATCTTTCCTTTTTCTTTTCCCCAAATTTAAAAGCATTCTCCTAAAGCCACTGAAATCACTTGAGGTATATTTTCAATTCATTTCAATTGTCACAGTTCCGTTCCATTCAGCACAGTGGTATTAATTTTCATCACCTCACTGCTTGAACATAAATCTTTATTACCTCAATTAATGAGTTTCATTTTCCCTTTCCTTTGGTGTGTTTTGTGAGAATACACTATACTTTCAGTCACATTGGCAGGGCACTCTCAGAGACATTTGGCATAAAACCCTCAGTATTGTAGCTATGCTGCTTTCAGGCTTACTGAGGTATTGATATCATACTCAATGAGCAAATGTCTTTTTGTTCTGAAGTTATTCTTTAGTACATAGAGTTGTATCCTGATAATGCACCAAGATCACTAGATGGTCAGAAATAACACTTTAGTTGGAGGAAGCAAGACAGGAAGGGAAAATGCCATTCTCTTACCTTAAAATTGTTATGTTGCAAAAATTAAATCATTCAAAAGCAAAGTCTGAGCAACACATTTAGAAGTTAATGGAGAACTGATCTTTTCCTAAATTAAGATATTTTCAGATAGAAGACTATGCATGCAATTTACTTCACAAAGTTTCAAGCAACACTAGCAATATAATTCTAGCAAATTAGGAGGAAAAAGGGATATTGAACAGTAAGATGAATGTTATGTCCTAAAACCAATATTTTTATTCAAAAGGCAGTAAAATATTTCATCCATTCCAGATACAAACTGCAGCTGTGTTTATAGAATCATAGAGTAGAATCATACAAAACATTTATGTTGGAAAAGACTCCATCATCAAGTCTTTGGATCATCAAATCCATTAATTTAAGACTGCCAAGTCCACCACTAAACCATGTCCTCAAGCATCATGTTTGCTGATATAACCAGGTGAAAATAGATTCACTAATGTGCAAATTACTATATCATGCCAGCAGAGGTGTCATTAGAATAAACATGTATTCAGACAAAACTGAGATTACAGAATTAAGCTAACATAATGTTAACAAAAGTTCCGAGATAATTTTTGCACAATTGTAGCTCACCAGTTTAATCCTGGACTGCACTTAAATGCAAAGTACACTAACAAACTAAAAAGTGTTTTTAATTAAATTTGTATAAAATCTTTAATATTTGTAAGGATGATTATATAATAAAAAAAAAAGCAGTTTTAGACTATCAGAGATCATGATGATGAACTTCCTTTTAAAAACCATGTCTTTTTCTGGAGAAATAAAAACGAGGGAGCTGAAATTTATTTTTGTCTGATTCTGTTCTGTCCTGTCAAATGACAAATGATTATCATCGACTTTGAATATTTCTTAACCAGTCAGACTAATATGAAAGTCCCTTAAAAACTGACTAAGAGATCATGTATACCTTTGAAAAAATGTCTAATTTATAGTGTTTGGAAACAAGTATATTTTCATTTACAAAATTATTTTGTTTATTGCTTTAAATCAATTTTTCAAAAATTTGTAGATGTTGAAAAAATTCTAATTGTTGGTCTGGTCTAAAGTTTACCCCTTTGCTATACTGATAAAATCTGTTTCTTATAATAAAATCAATCTAGATCTCTAAAAGTATTAATACTAAGAGATTCCTAAAAATGCAATATGTGAAAATAGACAGAAAATTCTCCCTTTCATCCTTATTATTCTTTTGATATAATTAAATCATTGTCCAAAGTCAATTAAACATTTAAAAAAAGTTGGATTAGGAACCCCCTTCCCCAGTTTCTTTTCTACTGGATTGCCAGCAGAAGTGTTTGGCTGCAAGGGAGAATAATTATTTTCTTTGTTTGCAAGTAAAGGTTGAAGTTGTTAATGCAATTATTATTATGCTATAATGCAGTTAAGAAAAAATAAATTTAAACAAATATATATGAATCAACATTTTGTAGTGTAGGTAATCATTTGCTGTTTATATTCATGTCTTTATGACACACTGCTTGTTCCAAAGAAACATAATAAAAATAATGTTATATGGACGACTTTCAGGTTGGTACTTTTGAAAAGTCTTGTATGTTAAAACAAACTTGAAAAAAAAGAATTAGAGAAAGAATTAAGGAAATAAACTATGGTGAAATATATCACACAAGAAATGGTTCAAATGAAAAATAATTTAGAAGCGCTGAAATCTTCACAACTTTGACACAATCATATGGAAAGATTATTTTTCAGATTGAAATGTAATTAAATCTGCACTTCTCATCAAAAACGTTTAACAGATTCTATTATAATTGCATTAATTAAATCATATGACAGCAGTAGTTGTGTCATCATGCTTCAGAATCTGTACCTTAACAAGATAAATAACTGTAGTCCTTAGGTTTTGAAGTGCTTTAAAAGAATATTTCAGTGTTAATATGAATTGAGACCTTGATGTTCATATGATTTCCAGCATAATTCTTTCAATCCTCTGCTTCAGCTGCTCTGTTCTGATATGAAGTCTAATGTATGTACTTCTAAGCAATGAATGGAGCAAATTTAAGCGATCTTTGAGTCTGTAGAGGTAAATATTTTTCAGTTCTGTGTCTGTCTCTTCATACAGCAAATTTTCTAGTATTCTGTTCATAAATTTCTGGATTCTTTCATTATGTTATATATTATATGTTCCTTAAGTAAATAGAATTTGCTAATATTTTGAATCCTCTCTATTTATTTTAGTCAAAATAGTAGAAAGTTGTAAAGACTATTTCTAAGCTAAAGCAAAATATATAAGACAACAGTTTAACCTGAAATGTGATAAAAACTGAGTAAAACACATCTGAATCCCACCTAGATATTAAAAGAAGAAAAAAATTACCTGGATACAAACTGAGGACAATTTTATAGTCTTATAAAATGGCTGTGCAGTATATGGCTTAAATGAGTGGCCAAAAAAAAGCTAGGTAGAAAAATTCCCAGTCTATATATATTTTTCTCTTTGAATCACTTATTTTTCTCCTTGAGTGTTTAAAAGTGACTAAGAAACCCAGACACCTAGCCCTTTATTATATCAAGGTTCTGAAAAATTAGCAAGACTTTTGTTTTGCATACTTCAATGTCTGTTCATTGCAATGGCAAAAGTAAAATTTATTACTCTTTCAAACACAAATAACAAAGGTGACATGCCCCATGGGATCTCATCAGATATCTTTTTTTTTTTTTTTTTTAACATAAAATAGCACAAGATAAATAAAACAAAATGTAAAATAATCAGGACACTCATATTTTCTGAAAAGAAGAAATAAATCTCCCAGAGGCCAGATCCAACCAATACAACACATGTATTTAGAGTAGAAAGGAGCAATATTTTCAGCTGCAGGATGGAAACCTCTCTTTCTGAAAAGCACAAAGAGAAGTCTTTCACTGTGTGAACTAATTGGGACACATCTAAATGCTTTGTACTGTATGTCAGGAAACTCGTCACAAGGTTGTAACATTGTGGTACCTTTGTGAAATGCATATGTTTACAGGCCTGTAGACAGTTACCATTTCCCTAGGATATGAAATTTTATAACTGCAACATAAACAATGTATCTCCTGCATAGCTTCCTTTTACATATGATCTTCTGATATCCACATAAGAATCCTAGCCAGCTTTCAAACTGATCAATGCACCAATTTCTTCATTTCATCAGGAAAGATGAAATGGTAGGAGTGAAACTAGGTCAAGAATACCTACTAAATTTACATGTCAAGTGCTACTAAATTCATTTTATATATCATGTTTCAGCTGTATAAAAATCCATCTATTGAAAAAAAGTCTTATGGTTCTTTCTTAAAGGGCTATTTTCACTTTGCAGTCTTTATGACCCATTCATTTTGTAAAAATAATAAAAAGTGGTACATTTGGGGTCTAGCTTTTCCTGTTTTGGTACTTAAGGTATTATAAGCTTGTGTACAAGATTAATCTCAGTTTTTACAGTTCTAATGGCTTCACAGGGTTTCTGTTGTTTCATTATTTACTTTTACGACATTGCAGAGGTTTGATAGTGTGATGGCAGTAATATGTAATTCTGTGTGGATCAACAAGTTGGTACTAAAGGTAAATTTCTGAATTAAGAAACTGAATTTTTTGCCATTTGATATTATCACCATTTTCATAGTGTCAAGACAAATGTAAGATAAACCATGACAGAATATTTTTCTCCTCTTGTATGGAATTCACGTCTGAGGTGAGTAAATGAGAGCTGAAGGAGGAAACCTCAGGTGGCTTCTGTGTCGTGTCAGGGAACAGGATGTTGCAGCCTTGTCTGATTCTTAAGGCCAGCAGTAAAGTGCAAGTCTTGTCTGCAGCAAAAGTTTCTACTGCGCCCCCACTCCTTTATTTTTATAAGATTCAGAATGTTTTTGCTGAAATGTTTTCTGACAGTCTTAATGTTAGTTAGGGCCAAAACTCCAATTCGGTAAATTTCACATTGATGGAAGTGTCTCTCTAAAGTTGGGATATGATGAGGTCAGATGAAGAATGTAAATGCATTTATCTGGATATAAATTTTTCCCTCGGGTACTTGAAGTTCTGCACCTAAGTATCCACATTCAAAGCAAATGAGAGGGAAATAGTAATGTATTATGAAAAAAAGTAAGACAATGTAGTCTTTGTCCAAACAATAGTGTTTTGCATCTGTAGTATGGTAACAACAGCAAGACAAAATGAGGTAAGAGTAGAAGTTTTGTCTTCTTGATGATGTTTGCGTAAGCACCATAACATATATTTTAGTACATCTCACAGTAGGTAACTCTGTTTATTTCAAGATCTGTGTTGTTTTGCAGATTTTTTATTCAGATTTTTTTCTAATTGTGGTGTTCTTTTAAAAAAGAAGGAAACACTAGGAACACAATACTTGAAATAATCATCAGATAAAATTAATTTGGTACAGTTATCTGTAGATAATTGTAGACACACAAAATGTGGTATTTTGCTTCTGTCAAAGAGATAAACATTTTAAATTATGCAATATAAACAGTACTATTTTCCTGTAGTGCAGAATTTTTCCTTCTCATTCTGTTATTGTGGATCAGACAGACATTTTTTTTTCTATTCCAGCATCAGTGTTTCTATATGTTTACTCATGAATGACTTCTAAATGGACTGTTTTGTCAGTCTTGTATTACTAAGGAAGATTGTTTTGAAACACTTCACTCTGTGTGTAATTAGAAACTTTATCCCAAGAAAAAAGAAAGAGGCTACTAATCAAATATTTTAAAAAAATCTGAAATAATCTTCTCTATTTTACAATCATAATGGCAGGAAGCTCAATATTTCTGCTCAAACAAAAAGGCTGGTATACATATTTACCAAAGGCCTTATGATGTTTGCAGTCGACTGTGCAGAAGACAACATTTATAAAACCTTTACAGTGTCTGGCAGGTGCCACGGATTCTCCTGGGGATTAGTTTTATTCAGATATTGTCTTTCATTTGAACTTCAAACTTTTTTTTTTTTTTTAGAGACAAGTTTTTAATAGGTTTTGGAAATTAAAACCTTTTTTATTTGTGTCATTATAATACCTACTTTGAATTTACTTATGGGAGATAAATGCCAGTAAAGTTAAAGATTATTGCAATTTTTAAGAGGGGGAAAAAAAGATGAAGAAGTATAAAAGTAGTTTGAATCACTGAAAGAGTTAAAAGCATGAGCTGTGCCATGTTTTCTCTTTTTCTTTTTTCTTTTTTTTTTTCCCTGAATAAATACAAGGCAGGTATTTTCCAGTATTTCTATTTTTCAATATCTAGTCCCACAGAGATATTATAGTGCTGCAAATGTACAAAATATTGTGTTTAGTAAGACCTAATCTTACCAAGAAAAATCAGTTAAGGATTTCATTTTGAAAGTGAAAATTAAGATATGAAGAAGAGATACTTAACTGATATTGCTTCTTTTTGAAGCCCCACAAGTAGGTGAGAAATGTATATCCTTGTTTTGTAGATTCTAGCTTTTGGAAAAACACAGGAAATTTAGAAACTAAATCAAAATGATGTCCAGAAAGATGGTCGTTAGACAGTTACTTATGAACTGTTGTTCTTTTGGTGCTTTGTTCGTTGTATTTAGAGAATATTTTTAATTCCATGGTACGCCTTAACGTGAGGATAATGCAAAATTTAAATGGAAAAAAAAAATCTTTAAAGCGTCAATACCAGAATTCAGGCTCTCAGAAGATACCTGGTATTTTGAGAACCAGGATTACATGCTATTTATTTTTGAACAGAAAAGGACTTTTTTCTCATAGCTTCTGAAAGGGAAGATTTACAAGAATCTTCCTTCCATCCTCTCTGGTTTACCACAGCTCTCTTGGAGACTAAATGTACAGGATGTCAGCAAAGAGTTCCGCTTTTATTTTCCTGGGGCAGATAAGAATCTCCTCAGAACTCGGCCCCTCTGACAGGTGAATAGAAGTGTGTCCACCTTTTTGCTTGCTTGTCATTTACTCTACGAATCTTTGGTAAATGAAACTCATGTCCTTTTAGCAAGGCTTTTATCTGTTTTCTGTTGAACTATAGACCTGCAGCTCAGTGACATAAATTTCCACACTGCTAAAGTTTCCAGTTAAATCCTTCTCACCCAGCAGCTCACTATGACACTGTGCCTGGTGGATTCCTCTGTGCTAGTCCAGCTTCTACCTGTTTCTGCTTAGGGATCTAAGAACATTTTTTCATTGATTGTAAGCATTGTTGCCAAAGCAACTCTGCAGTACACTTCAAGAGTTATTTTTACAATAATTCTTTTGTCTGCAAGTGAAGACATCTACAGAGAAGCTATCCTCTCAGAGAATCGTGCTTTGAGAGGAGTGAGGGGAAAGTAAAAAGTCCAAACTGAAAAACAAAATCTTTGGTTTTGACTTACAGGTAAAAATTGATTTTATTTTTTAAAAATAGTGAATTATTAATATAAATGCATTTTTTATCTCTTATGAAAAGTTTGGTTTTTTCTTTTTATGAAGTAGGGTTTATAATTCTAACTACACTAGCAGAATGATGCATCATGACTTTTCTCCATTTTAAAGAGTTATGTTAATACCCACCTTACCCAAAAGAACTTGAAATACTGTTAAAATCTTAAAATTTTTGCCATTATAAAGGACAAAGTGGGGATCTTAAAATGTAAAAAGGAGAGGAATACTGACCTATGGCCAAATGTAAGGTAACTATTTCAAGATTTTCTCTGTCATAAAAAATAACACCTGTATTTAAGGAGTAAACTGCTGCTGTTCTAGATCCTGTACAAATCTGGAAAACCAGTAACTCCTAATTTAGATTGCTCATTATGAGAAACAGAATTTTTAGTACTAGTTCAGGTTAGCAGTCTAGGGCTGCTGAGAAATACATTTGGTGCAGGTAGCTCGGTTTGCAAACTGCTGAGTGAGATGTAGATTCAGCTCTGGGGGCTGGGAGCCACAGGCAAGAGGATGTTAACTGCTGACCCTTTGCACAGAAAGGTGTGTAGGGACTTCTGACACTAACCAGGTGGCTGGACTTTCAGAGACATGGCAGAAGCTGAGGTGAGTGAACATTTCTCTGGAAGAACGAGACCTTCACTGTACAGACTGAGGGTATAAAAGCCCAGGGATTCCTTTTCTTGGAGTCCCTCACAGGAGGCAACAAGCTCAAGCTGCTATTTTTTTATTGCAACATAATTAAATAATTTTAAGGATCTGGATGTCTAAGAGTCTGGTATGGGTAGCCTGGAATTGAGCTGGTAGGGACAGCTGGTCTGACTGTGTGACGTGTGGAGTGTAGCTGTGAAGGGGCCTTTGTCCCAGCTCAGGTAGGGTGAGAGAGACTGCCAGAGCAGTTCTTGGATGTCTGGGCAGTGAAGTTTCCTTAACACTGTAACCCCTCATCTGCCTTCCCTCCAACTACAAAAGCACACATGAAATGGAGGTTATTAACATGTTGTCAGAGACTGAAAATAATTCATACCTCAAACATTGATATTACAAAAGGCAGCAACCAGAGAAGCCTCCTTGGAGATTGGGACTTTGGACTGAAAGTCAAACTGCTGATTAGATAAAGGGGAAAGCCTTTGTTTAATCATCTCAGGCTGCGAGAAAGATATGCATCCACCAGTTGTGCTGAGCCAATGATCCCTGTCTGAGTTTGGGGTGAGGGGGGAGAACATAGCTCACGGAAGCCAGGCTTACAAACTCCCTGCCCCCAACCGTGTGTGGTGTGGGAGAGGAGGTTTTCGGGTGCATGATACAAACCTCCAGTCAGAGGCACTGAACTCCCATCCTCCCTTACACAGACTGGCCCCGCTGTGGAACTCCAACCCACAGGCCACATCCACGGGACACTCATGTGAGAAGCAGCTGAGGGGGAGTCCTGTGCCATCAAAGACCCCCCCCCAAAGTGCTCCCCAGAAGCCTTGCACCATGGGACTGCACGTGATGCAACAGGTCCAAAGTCTGTTGCAAGAGACAATGGCAAAATCCCCCCTCCCAGGGGGACATGCCTGGACATGCCACCTGGCTTGAGGGTGTATTAATCCAGGGCATTCTATGCTTTCTGGGGGGGTCTTTCACCACCAAGAACACCAGAGAGGATCAATGGAGCGGCATTTAGATCCACAGAGTGGTGATATTTTCCTTATTCTGTCTCTGTCTCCCCCACTTACTGCTTTTTCTCCTTTGACTCACTTTCTTTCTCCCTCTCTCTCTCTCATTCTACTATCAAATAAAACCCACACTGTTGATTGGCATATGGTCTCATTTGTACCTTAATTTGGGCAGAGATATTTCTAAGAACCTAATAATAATAATACTCGGATCATGACACATGTTGGTTTAGTCCTTTTATAGTCTACAGAAACATAGCATAGTTTGAAGAAATAAATACCAAAGAAAGTTTTTGTGCCTAGGAGCTCACTACAAAATACAGAAATAAGAGACAATGTAATGGAATATGAACATTCATATCTTACTTACAGAAATAGGTACTGAAATGGAAGATTCGGTTTAATTTTTTTAATTTTTTTTATATTTTTTTTATATTTTTTTTAACTCAAAGAGAATGTTTTCCGATTTCTGACACCAAGTTAAAATGTAAGTTCCTTCTAGAACATTATCTTGACTTTTGAGCGATTCTGCAATGGTGAGTAGTGACCGAGTAGAAGTGAATCCACAGTTTATTTTCTATGTTCTATAATCTTATGTTGGTAAGGGAATTCAAAGGGAATGATAGTATGTAATATACACTAGAATATATACTCTTTCTGTTCATTTTCCTACATGTGGTAATATTTGTGTTAACTGGTCATTTTGTGCATGAAACTTTTTGAGATGCATTTTAAAACAGGAACTTTACAGAATCTGGAGGATTTCTTTTACCTATAATACTAGAAATATTTTCAAAGCATGCTGTGTAATTAAGCATGGTCTTCCCTACCTGTGTAGAAATCCTAAATTAAACTATGTTTTTCCAGGTGTTTCTCCATGCCCTTTAGAATGTTTACAAGGTTACTTACAGCTAATGATTTACTGATTGGTCTGAAGTTTCCTGATTTTAATCTTACTTCCTTTTCTTTCCCCCCCTGTTAATAATAGTTCTCTTCTAGAAAATCTCCTCCTTTTCAGATGTTTATGCTAAAAGTAATGGTGACATTTAGGTGTAGCAACTTGAGACAGAGTGAAGTTCAGAGACAAAATAGAAAATATTTAATAAGATATTTTGCTTAATTCAGTCTGTAAATTAGGGGAGGTTTTGCAGTATTTTCTGCAGATTTATCTATAGTTACAACAACCTATTAACATGACCTTTACACTTTTGAATGTGATTTCTTATCTAGCACTTTGTGTTTGTGTGAAGGAAAGTGCATGAAATTTATATTAAAAAAAAAATAATTTTAGAGGTCTAAGTGAACATTAAAAAAAATAAAGTGTAAAATGGACTTGGTTGATTACTCAATTAATAGCTGTACTCATTTCTGAAACACAATATTTTTCTTTTCTTTAAATTCGATCTATTGCAAAGTAAAATTTAAAGAAATATAAAATAGAGAATTTTCCATATTAAGGAAAGTACATGGACAACAGGAAAGTATAACTTTAAGTTTTCTTTACAGCCACATGTAGTTAGATATGGAAAGGACTTGCTGAATGACACTCTTCAGCATTATTCATTGCATACTAGTCCCTGCATTACTATGAATAGTAGCATTACTGAGCAGTAACAGATTTCACGGACTTCTTTAAAATAACTTTAATTCTAAAAAAATCTCTTACTTGTTATTGCCTTTTTTTTGAAAGGTGTGCATAGTTCAGCTAATCTATACTTCATGTTATACCTTTTATCACTGTATTTTAATTTCCTGTTTTGATCAGACTTCAAGATGTCTCATATCCTTCTTCACTTTTGAATGCCCTTTCAAGAATACTTTTCTCTTACTAATCAGGCTAAAGTTTTCATTTCAACTCTTCCAATAAATCTTAATACAAAGTTACACAGGATTTTTTCACTCTAAATAATCAAGGATGCAATCTACATCCTCTGATTCAGGCCTGCCAAACTGATTGTGGTGGGACTTCACTTGGCATAAGAGGTTTTCCCACTTGAATGTTTGTGGAGAATGAAGGTGTTAACATGGAAATCAGTTATTTGCAGAACACTGGCAGATAAATTGAATTTTCAGTACTGTCCAGTTTTTAACAATTTGTCATTGTTTTTCATAATCAGTTGATGTCACTTTAACTTTTTGCCATTAATTGAGGAAAGATAATTAAAACATGGTTTAAAAGTCTTCTATAAAGAAGGGGAAAGGACAAATAAGAAAAGCAAACATTCCTGCATGGACCATTTACTATAAGTGGTGTGAAGTTGTTTTGAATTATGCAAGGCTGAGTCTGTTGCAGGGTACTGAACATGAAAATTCCCTTAATGACTCCAATGCCCAAGAGCTACAATATTAAATTTCTCAGAGCAGTGAAGGAAATCTTGTGGTTGATGTAATATGCCATATTTCTTCAAACATGCACAATGTAAAGAATTTTCAGAGAATAATGAGCAAAACATGTGAATAACTCTGGGGATAAAATTAAAAGTGTTAGATGTAACATTACAATAAAATGGGACTTTGCCCTCATTGTATAATAATCTAGTGATAAAATACTGAAGAATTAAATGTCAGAGACAATATAACACACTGAGAATCTTTCACCAAAAAACCCAGATCATTACATTAACTGTAGAGTATTAGGAATAGGGATTAATGCATTAATTTTTTTGTTGTTGATTTTGTCAATAGAAAGCACTGCATTTATCTGAGCCTATACAGCTAAAGGGCAAAAAGGCAAATGTTATTTAAGAAATAATACACAGCTTTAGTATTTTCACAATATGATGTTTTGCTTTATGAATTTTTTTCCCAGGAAATAAATTACGGATTGTATGTTTTTATGTTTGCACAGTTTATGCTACAAGGTTTCAGGTCTGAAAAAACCCTTTTCTTTTACTGAAATAAACAATGAATCTTTTTTGTACTTGCACAAGACTGTCAGAAGTTATTAAAGCCTTTATCTTACATAAAAGGTAAATTCATGAGCAGACAAGGAGCCAGTAATATTTTGCATTACCTAGAATGGAAAGTAGGTTCTGGATGTAAAAATTACCTTAACAGGTACGTATTTGACATGCTGATACAAAATATTCTCTCTAATATTATTTTAAGATTTCTGGTATCTCAGTTTCGTCATATATAGTGTTCTGTTACCGTGTTGCTGTACCACTATGTCCTCTTTCTTAAATTATACATAGTGAAGGCTTTAAAAATCAGAATCAGTTGTTGACCCAGAAATACATAGTACATTAAAAGTGCTGAAAGGATTTCAAAAAATTGTCAGAAGTTTGGGTATCACCCTATACTAAACACTTTTAAGCTCTGTTTCTTAGGTTGCATAGTTTCTAAATATTTTGCTTCCTGTGAGATGAATAATTTTACTTTTTTTCACCTTAGGTTTTTGCTTGGGTTTGAATGTAGAAATCACACTTCTTCAGATGGTCTTTAAGATCCCTTCAAATACAAACCATTTTGTGGTTCTCTGGCATTTGCTACTAGTTTACACTCATACAGGTCAAGCTATTGTAGTGGAGAGATATTCAGTTTAAATCAAAATGCCTTATTTGGGATAACAGAACAAGATGGAAATTGAGGGAGCCATGAACTTTCTGTGGGCTTTCTTTCCAGACATATTTTCAAGGTTCACCTTGATTTAAGTAATTTAATTTTCATTGATTTCTTTGACATGCGAAAAGCTTTGCTGTTCCACTTAAAAAACAATAATTTTTTAAAGTCTCTTGTAATTGCGTTGCAATTACATTACAAATCATAATAATTTTAGTGATTATAAGTTATTAGGCCAGCTTCCATACATACATCTTTTTGGTCAGGTTATTCAGTTTCGAAGATGTAAATCCTAGTTTTCTTCTAGAATGTCTGCTTAAAATGAATAGATAGATAATTCAGTCCCTAAGAAATAGTATTGGTGACAAAGAAGCAGACAGGAGCCCTATTTCTGCATCAGTCACAGTTTGAAGATCTACTTTAAAGGTAATACCAGAACACTTTGTGTCAATAAATGGATGTACCATTCACAAGGTAAGAGTAAGCATATCTCTGATCAATGTTGTCCTCCTCCTTTGGAGTGCGCCGGAATTTTACAACACTCCTGGAAGAAAGTTGAAGATGGTCAATTGTCAGTTTTCATGTCATAACAATAGCTTACTTCCTGCTTGATGTTATTCAAGAGCAATAAACTCCAAAGATCTGTTCTGCTTAGATTATTTTCTACCATTTTTGCATGCAAATATTTGCACTGGCATGAAGGCAATTCTTCAGAGTGAAAGGTACAAACTTGGCTACCAAAGGAAGAAAAAGCAAGTTTTCATTGAATAAAGAAATTGGTGACTAAGAAATTAAGGTTGGATTTTGAAAAGTCAGATGAATTAATATTTTCACAGCTTATAAAGGCTGGAAGAGTTACTAGGATTCTCTCTTGCATGAGATAAAATTTAATACTTTTTGAGATCTGTCTGAAAACTCTGTTCCACAGCAATACCGTCAGACTCTCCTAAGTGTAAGAGGGTGTACAATCACACCACTATTATATATGCTAATTTGGAAGAAATATTTTGGAAAAGAAAAAGTGATTATCACATTTTTTTTCACTGGTGTTAGCCTGAAGACTATACGCACACTCTTCAAAGTAATGAAGAGGGCATTTTTGGAAACTGAAGTTCCCAGAGGAATTTTGGTCTTGCGACACCAGTTCATTTTTAATTGTCATCATGTTTATTTCTGCTTTTTGTTATATCTCTTAATGCAATTGACAGAGCAATCATGATTGGTTCTGTCTGGTTAGGCTTTATGTATCTCGTTTTGTTTATGTGTTCACTATGGATGATGGAAAAAGAATATGCATGATCTCAGAAATACTACATTAATCACTGCTATTGATGTGTTGTGCTGTGCAGCATGTAATTAGTTTTGACATATCTTCAAGGGACTGATATATCTTTTCTTTGTCCCCAGTACAACTGATCTTATCACATAAATTTGCCCTTGCCTGTTGAGGCATTACTGTGGTTAGCATCTGCCAGCTGCGGGGCAAAAACATGGCAAAAGCCTGATAATTCTAATTGTTTGTCATGCATTAAAACACTTATTTCCTACATCACAGAGAGAGATTGACTGGCTGGTGATGCTGTGCCTGATGCACCCCAGGATATCATTGGTCCTCCTGGCTGCCAGAGCAAAATCCACCAGTTGTTAGGCTGTTCAGCATACTCTTCCCATTTGGATTAGGATGTTACATGGTGGTATTCTGTGTTAGGAACGATAAGAAAAAAATGAGACTGTAATAACTGTAAATTTTAAAAAATATATTCTCCACAATGTTTCACATTCATTTCACCAGCAGCTTCTGTGATTCAGCTTTGAAGACTGAGTTGCTTGTTTATCAGTCTGTAAGGATGTGTCTTTAGAACAGGACACACTTTTTTCTATTTATTTGCTTTAAATGTATATTTTCTTTTCTAAATTTAAATGTTAAAAAACTGTAAGTAATTTTATGAAATGTTAAAAAACAAAAACATAAAAACACTAGTAAACCAAAACCACAAAAACCCCCAAAACTACAAAAGCAATTGAATTGACACAGCTGAGGTGGGTATAATTACCTGGAATGTAGGGGAGTTGAAAAAAAGTTGCTAAAAATAGAAATGAATCATTTCCCTCTTAGATGGGATCTACTTACAGTTAGAAGTTACCAGTTAAACAGGTATCATCTTATACTACTTTGTTTACAGACATTCTTACAGAAGATGTCTAAGAAAGCTTTCTCAAGGAAACAAAACAAAGAACAAGAAAATTCACAAGAAAATAATGTACTTAAAATAATAGTGCATCTTCTTGATAAAAGAGATGGTGGTGCTCTTAACTGTGTTGTTAACTTCAGTCTCACCTTTTACTGAGTTCTTGTACCCCAACTAATACTGTAACAACTAAAAGCTAGCTCTCCTGGGACATTTATCACAAAAAAAAAAAAAAAAAAAAAAAAAAAAAAAAAAAAAAAAAAAATCAAAAATATTTACCTTTGAATTTATGTGATTCTAAGAAAGCAATAATCACAGAAGCAAGGAGTAGAACATTAAACATCAATACCAAAATTCAATGTAAAAATTCTGAAGATGATCAGCAAGTTCTTCAACTTTATGATTTCTCCTCCATTACAGCCCATTTTATCCAGAAATGGAAGTCCCATTTTATACACACCATGCACTCGTAGAAGTTGCTGCAGGGTATTTCTGCTTCTAGCTAGCTGGAGCCTTAAGAAATTTGACAATGACAGGTCTGGGGGCTTTGAGATTTTGTTTGGATTAAGGAGTTTGTTTAGTCAGAAAATCATTAATAAAAATACTAAAAATGGTGCATTGAAATAAATTGAGATAACGAAAAGGAAAAAATAAAAAAGAGAGAGATAACATAAAAAGGCCAAAACAACCAAGACAATCCTCAAGAAAGAACAAGAGTTGTTTGGGATTTTAGATTTCCCTCTCTCTGATGTCTCTTTGTAATGAATGATTTGGAAATGAACTTTAGATTTTATAATATCAGTAAATATTATATATAGTTCTCTTTGGGTTTATCCCCATTTTTGTGCTGAGATAAGTAGCCCTAGGAATTGAAAGCTCCAGTGCAAATGACTTCCTGGAAAGTGACTCAACTGCTAGGCCTCTGGTGCAAACTCCATTTCATTATACCTGTAAGATTCCGGAATGGACGACTGTAGTTAGCCTTTTCCACATCCTGCACAGTCTACACAAAACTGTCTAGGTCCATGAAGGCCTAAGCTGTTATGTGACTTGCACAGCGCTCAAGCAGGTCTGGATCAGTGTGTGTGTATTTGCAAATGGTGAATAGCTCTACAGCAAGATACCTGTTATTCACAATTCCAGACATGTTTCAGGTGTAATCCTCGTATCTCTATCCAGTCATGGAATAGAGACTTATAACTGACCAACAAGTCAGCAATGCTGCAATGAAGGAAACTGCAAATTTTCAGCATGGGCCTTAACCACTACTGTGTGTCCTTTCTGTCACTTAATTTTGCCTTTTCTTTTAACTCCTGCATCATTTTCCCATTTCTTTCCTGAAGAAGCCAATCAGTCAAGAATCTCAAAACAGTTGTTATTCATATTTTAGGAAGTCTGGTTCTGCCAAGATTGTGTAGAGAATAACTGTTCAGCTTAGTGGAAGCTCTGACAGCAGGGATGTCCCATTTCTTCTGAATAGGATAATTTATGTGAACCTGTTTGCCCAAAGGTTCAACAACATTTGCATCAACACAGTAGATAGGTAACATTAATCGTGTCATAGAGGCAGGAATAATTATCTCTGGGTAGGCATGAAAAGAAATTCCTTGAATCAGTTTTGCTACCAGAGGAAGCACTGAGGTAACTATTCCCTAAAAGGACATGACTTAGTGCAGTCTATTACAATCAGTCATAAGTAGTCCAGACACCAAATGTCTAACTCTGTTCAAGCTAATGACTGAAGATAATATGATTTTTTTGGAGCTAGTGAAAATGTCAAGCACATATAAATTAAATGCACGTGAAACATATCACTGTACTTGGGGTCATTCAAAGGTTATACTAATTTTATTGTTTCATCATTCCCAAGATCATAATCAGAGCCAATATAGAAACCTGTGGCTTCACATACTCCCTCTCTTTAGAACTTCAGTGTCTACCACCTGCTGCTTTTGTGCTTCAAAACCCTCTGAAATTTCATATCACAGAAATGTGGAATATTCTTCCTTTGTTCTATTTTTAAAAGAAATGTAGATCTATAAAACACCACTTAATTACACACTGAGTATCTCAGTCCTACCCTTTGAAAAAAAATGCTTTTAGATCCTCAGTAAAAGGAAATAGAATTTATGTAGTATTTTGACCTTTGTTTCACACATCCATATTTGCAGATATAGCATGAGAGAGGATTTGAGACTCAGCTCTTCTGTCACAACAAGATTATAGTGATGTTGCTGTACTGCCAGTTCTTGACTCCTGGTGCTTAAAGTTCAGAAAATCAGCTCTCAAGTTTGTACTGTGATGAGACAGTCAATGTTTTTTTCTAATTTTGTGCATTGGTGGGACCAAAGCTGACAAACAGAGATAAAGATTCTGAAGTTCAGGACTGCCCAGATATAAAAGTTAGATTCATCAAGTATGAATATAACACTCGAAGGGAAACATCCACATAGCATAAAGCAGCTTAAGGCCCTGAAGCATTGCTTAGTTCTGGTATTTCTATGTATTATCATGTAAAATTACACTACAAAAATAACATACCTAAATGGAATGGTAACATTTCGGATATTTTACCCAGCTTGAATTTATTTTTTATATTAATACATGGTAGTATAAAGTTTTATATGTCTCTTTTGTGTGTGTTGGATTTTCTAGGTTAAATATAGCAAGTAAGATCACAGTAAGTAGGAAATTACCAAATGTGACGTTTGGGATTTTTAATAGGTTTCACTGAATTTGTCTTATGTAGAATCTGAATTATAGCATCTGTTCCTAGTACAGTGAAGCTATCTTTTGGTCTCAGAATGTATTTTCAAACTGTAGTTAATTAATTTTCATAGCTGTCTGTTCCTTATCATTATCTAACTTTTACACAAGGCTTAAAATTAATATGTTTGTGGAAGATATTAATTTCATAAAACTGCACAGACTGAAAGGAGTATTGAAATCCAGAATAAATGAGATTTTTTTCTTCATTCTGTCTTCATAAAGCTGCAGTTTGTGAAGTTTTCAATGACAACTGAAGATTCATCTACAGGAACAACTCAAATCCAAGTCAAACAAACGCAAACCTTTTACTCTTCAACAAATGTGTGCTCTTGTCATTAACTTTTTGTGTGTGTGTGTGTGTGTGTGTGTGTGTGTCCTGGAGTATGCATTCTCTTCTCTGGGAGAGTTACAGATGACAATATCAAGCAGTTCATATGTTCTCATCTCTTTCTTATAAATGAAATGTCTGGTAATCCAAAAGAAATGGTTCATAATTGTAACAATAATTGTTTCCATCCACTGCAAGGCAAACAGTCTTTTTCTCCTAATCATCTACTACTGTTTGCAAAGCCAAAAGATTTTTGAATAATTGTACATACTTTCTATCCAAATAAAGGGAAACTTTGCTGCTATTCTTAATTAACTGTCAAGAGCTGTGCTCTGTTATAGAGTCCCCTATTCCTCCTTCAGCTAACAACTTTGGTCAATATATACATATGCATGCAAACTATTTTTATTTTTCATATAAGTAAGTATATATACATATAGAAGTCTAAATATTATGTTATATTCACATAATACACATAATCAGCAAACTGGTAATATATTTATATGTAACAATCATATGTATAGGCATAATTATATATCAGGATACATATATAATCAGCAAAATAACAATGCATTTAGTTATGCCAAATACAGATTTTACTTGATCATTCTTAAATCAATACTATAAATAATATATTTGAACATTTTTTTTTTTTTTAAATACTGTATACGATATACTGTTAAAACAGACTATCCATATCAAGTCTTATAGTTACCAGTGGCAGTGGAGTGCAGTCTTTGGAAAATAAAATCTTGGAAATTTTTTCAGACTTATGTTTTAAGACTCACCTCCCATACAGTATGAATCTTAGATTGACTTATAGATTTAAACTTTTTGTTGTAAATAACATATATTATGCTTAGAGGTTCCTTCTTTCTTTACTACAGATCCTGATTACACTCCTGCCTTTTTAAAATGCAGCAAAGTATCAAATTGCTTTTTACTAAGCACATCAATTTGATGTAGCTGAGTTATATATTTTTCATTTTTTTATTTACATAGAAGCAACTAGAGACAGACTGAAGAAAAGGTTACTGAAATCTCAAATTATCAAAAATTCCAGTGTAAAGATTTTGCATTGTAAAAAGAAAAGTTTTAACAGGCCACATGAATTTGCTTCTTGAACGATTCAATAGATATGGCATGATAAGTATCATGGGTACAGCCTGCTGCTACCTAAGAGAGCAGACTTTAGCCTGTTTAGGATACTGTCTGACAGCATCCTTTGGGAGGCAGTCCTGAGTCCAGGAAGGCTGGACATTTTTCAAGAAACAATTCCTAAAGGTGCAGGAGAAGGCCATCCCCCTGTGCCAAAAGATGAGTTAGCTGGGAGGAAGACCAGCCTGGCTCTAACAGAGAGCTTTTCCTGGAACTCAGGGGAGAAGAGAGTGACCTTTGGAAGTAGTGGCAGGTAGCTCAGGAGAATTACAAAAATGTCATGAGATTATACAAGGAGAAAATTAGAAGTGCTAAAGCCCAAGTAGAACTTCATATGGCTACTGTTGTGAAAGATAATAAAAAGTGTTTGTATTAATACATTAGCAATAAATTGAGGGCCAAGGAGATTATCCACTATTTGACGTGCAGAGAAACATATTGACAAAGAATGTGGAAAATACTGAGGTGCTTAATGCCTTTTTGCCCCAGTCTTTAACAGTCAGACAAGTTGTTCTGGGGGTACCCAGCCCCTTGAGCTGGATGACAGGAATAATGCGCAGGATGAAGCCCTAACAGTCCTTGAGGAAACGGTCAGCGGCCTGCTGCACCATTTAGACACACACAAGTCAATGGATCTGGATGGGATTCACTTGAGTGTGTTGAGAGAGCTGACAGAAGTGCTCATTGAGCAACTCTCAGTAATTTATTTTCTATACTAGTGGATTGGTGCTACGATAACATAATGAGTTACGATTAGTTTCCAATATTTTATGCATCTGTATCAATAAATGTTCCTCTACAATGTACATGTTAGGAATTAGGAAGCTCAGAAATAGTCCATTTCTACAGGTGTCACACTTCAACTCTTGAGCAGAAGTGAATGGCATTGTAAAACTTTTCATGTTGGTGCATGGTGACTAGAAATTTTATTTATCTCCAGGTGCAAGATTTCTGAAGCAGATTTGCTGACAAGGCCAGTTTCCAGTACTGTTATAATTAAAGAGTTAGCAAGGGAAGAATGCTGATTTACTTCCTTAAATACTAATTCAAGTTATTTCTGTTCAGGGAAAAGGTTGAGTATTCTGACATAGAAAGGAGAGGCAGCAAGAATAACAACAAACCCGTCAGCAACAACAGCAATAAAAGAAGTGCTGTATCTCTAAATTATTGCTGCAAATCCAAACCAACAATCATTCTCTGAATTTTGGTTATAATTTGCAGGGGAAAAAAAGTAAAAAAGGAAAAAAAACCCAAACAACCAGAAAAACTCCAACCCTAAACCAACCAAAACAAACAAAAAACCAAAAACAACAAAAAAACCCACAACCCCCCGCCCCAAAAAAAAAGCCTAAACCAAACTAAAAACACAACAACAAAAACTGTCTCACATGTCCAAAAGAGAAATACAGCCATGGATTTTGTCCTCTATAGCTACTTTGGGTATTTCAGTCTTAGTTCCCATGTTGTTGACAGCTGCTGAAAAGCCATGTATTGATTCCTTACATTCTTTTAATATATTTGGCAAAATTACTTTTTCTAGTTTATATTTTTTAAAAATATCCTTTCCAGATACTTTAGATGCTTTAGAGACAATGCAATTAATGTTTAAAGTATGGACAAACAGTTGACAATAATACGTAGCTCTTTTCAGCTATGTTTTTGTGCATTAATTCATTTTAAGGAATTTAATGACCATGTTATTTAGATTTATGCTGGTGATATTTGTTTAATGTATACATGAAACTGAAGTATTTCACTTTTTATGACAAGCTCTGATGATACGTATCTAGACTAAAAGAATGCCATAATTTGGGCTTCTGAATGTTGGCAATATTGTGAGTTCTGAGAGTGTAATAGACACTGTTCTCACACCTTATAATGAAATATCTTGAAAACCATTTTGTTCCCTACAGTACTACTGAACATAGAATTGAACTTCAGGATAAGAAAACACTTACACTTACACAGTGAAATGACAACATCTGTTTTATTAATATTTGCTCTATTAACCAAAATGTCACCCACCAATTTTATTCCTAGAAAAAAGCTTCTCTGGGATATCTCTAAGTGTTGTCACAAGTGAAATTTCCTGTATTTGCTATTCCAATCTAGAAATAACAATAGTCTCATGAACTCATGCTACTTCCAGTCATGAATTCTCTGGTAAATGAGAAAAAAGTATAAAATATTATAAAATTATTCTACTCAAATTTATAGTTGGTCTCTTCAATGACCAGTTAATGTGAAGTAATGAGTTCTGTATTAGTACAGAGGAATTGTTCAACTGTGAGCTTTCACAAATACTAGTACAAATTACCTTGCAGAAAGAAACAGGGTCTTTTCATCAGTGGAAAGCATTACAATTTTCAATAACTATAAGATTCTCAGTGAAATGTAAATTTCTGACTGCTGACCACTCTCACTGAAGTCAACAATGTTATTTTCACACACACAAAAAATTATAATAATTTAGCACTAAATGATAACATCTTGTTTTGGCTCTGTTTAAATTTTATTTTTTTTAATAAATAATTTTTTGTGTTATACCACACAGCCACAGAATGGGTCAGGTTGAAAGGGAGCACAGCATTTGTCACAGGAAATTCAAGTACTGCCACATAGTAAAGAAGTACTTCCTGATAATCAGGTGGAACTTTCTGTGTATTAGTTTCGTCCCATTGCCTCTTGTCCTATTGCTTGGCACCACTGACCAGAGCCTGGCTCTGTCCTCTTGGCACCCTCACTTCAGGTACTTACACACATTGATGAGGTCGCCTCTCATTTTCTCTTCTTGAGGCTGAAAAGGCCCAACTCCCTCAGCCTTTCCTCATAAGAGAGATGTTCCAGTCCCATAATCATCTTTGTTGTGCTCTGTTAGAGTCAATCCAGGAGCTCCACGTCTTTTTGTTATTGAGGAACCCAGAACTGGAGACAGCACTCCAGATGTGGCCTCATCAGGGCTGAGCAGAGTGATAGAATGACCTCCCTCAACCTGCTGGGACTGGTCTTCCCAATGAACCCTAGGATACCAATGGCCTTCTTGGCCACAAGGGTACACTACTGGCTCATGGACAGCCAACTTGCTGAGGAGGCACCTGTCCCTTGGTCCATGTTATTGATGAACAAATTAAAAAATACTGGGCCCAGTATTGAACCTTGGGGAACACCACTAGTGACAGGCCTCCAGCCAGACCCTGCACTACTGATTACAATCCCCTGGGATCTCCTAGTCAGACAGTTATCAATCCACCTCACTGTCCACTCATGTAATGCACACTTCCTGAGTTTGCCTATGAAGATGCTGAGAGAGACAGTGTCAAAAGCCTTCCTGAAGTTGAGGTAGACAATATCCACTGCTCTCTCCTCATCCATCCAGGCAGTTGCTGCATCACAGAAGACAATCAGGTTGTTCACACATGACTTAGCTTTAACAAATCCATGCTGACTACCCCTTGATCATCTTCTTGTGATAGAAGATGGATAGAGATGACTTTCACAATGAGGTACGCCATCACCTTTCCAGGGCTTGAGGTGAGGCTGACTGGCCAGTAGTTCTCTGGGTCCTCCTTCTTGCCCTTTTGGAAGATCAGGGTGACATTTCCTATCTTCCAGTCCTCAGGCACCTCTCCTGGTCATCACAACCTTTCAAAGAGGATTGTGAGCAGCACAGCTAAGCCATCTCTCTCAACACTCATCTTATCAGGCCTCATGGATTTGTAGATGTCAAGTTTTCCTGACTCTAACTCAATCCTCCTGGACCAAAGGAAAGTCTTCCTTCCAACATTCCTTTACCCTGGTCTTCCAGACCGGAGATTCCTGGGTACTGGTCTGGTCAGTGAAGACCGATGAAAAGGAGGTATTCAATAACTCTGCCTTCTCAGTTTCCTCAGTTAGCAGGGGTCTCCATTCATTTTTAATGGACCCACCTACATATGCTTTAGTTTTCATTCCTAAAAGTGTTTTATTATTTCACAAGTTTCTCCATTTGAAGGGTTTTCAGTTAGAAAACACACAAAAAACCCATACACAAATGAAAATATTTCTGTGTACAAAAGGTCTTTTTTCAACAACTAGAAATCATGAATGGGCAGAAAATTCCGAAAAATGGCCTCTAAACCTAAGTGTTAGTTTTCCTACAATATCTCCCATTTCCAGTGCAATATTTTCTATTTTAATCCAGGTTGGAAAGCTTAAAGTTTAACTAAGTCAAAGTTATGTACCTTTTGTTTTACCCTCAGAGAGGTTCACTTAGTTAAGTCACCACCATCTTCGTAAAGACATATTCAACATTTATGAATGTACTGTGCTGGTGTGTCTCTACACACATCCCTGAAGTTTAACAGTCATTATATAATGCATGGTTATAGTGAGTTTGTCACAAATAACACTTTGGGTTCAGATACTTGATTATATTTTATAGTGTAAGTAGTGACGAGATTAGTGCCTACATGGTTCCTGACTGTAAGTTTCTTCTTTTATATAACTTTAGTTTTTTTTATCTCTTCTTAACTATTGAATTGTACTGCCTAGTCTAGTTTGTGAGAGCACATTTTGGTCCTTATCCTCTTGTCTTCTCTGGGTTAGTGCTAGACAGCATTTCTCATGTTTAGGGCCAGAGGCTTTCTGTGACTAGCTCTCTTCAGTGTGTAGGCATTACAGCTGGCCTAATTCAACCTTATCTTAAAAGTATTCAGCCAATTGCCTCCCCGAGAGATCAGCACTCTCTGGAATAGAAGTGGCTTATTATACCACAGTGAACAAATAATCTTCAGCTATTCTTTCTAACTGGAAAGAATATTTTATGCATGTAGCATATTTTTACGCAATCAAATAAAGCTGAACTCTAGAAGCAAAAATTGGACTGTTCTGTACACTCAGCATAAAGACCTCAGTCAATGCAAAGTCACATTCATTTATTCTGATAGAATCTATTTGAAATTATCACTTTGCCCATCTAAAGGTTAGAAAGTAATAGCTGTATCATATCATATTTATAATACTACCAGTTATATCTCTCTGCTAAAATTTTCAACATCAGAATACCAAAGCCAAGGCCAAACAGGGTAGAGAAGTAATAGTAGTATATCTCCCTTTTTGAAAGTTATTTAAATTTCACCTTGTGCTAGTCTTAAGCAAACGATCTGCTACATTAACCAAATATTGTTACTTTTTTCCATTTTTAAAGGCATGAAATGTGACACGTACTACTTAATAAAGCAGAGGCGAAGCTTTGTGTTTGTATTAATATAGATTACTTGTGTGAAATGAAAATAGAGACCATAAATCAAAATAACTCATGAAAAGTTTCTTGGTTTACAATAATTTTTAAGTTTTATTTCTATTTTTTCTCCTCTGTATCTAGGTCATATGACTTATCCTTTTACACTTAACTTCAAAATATTTGGTATGCATTGCTTAAATTCTGTACAAATTAAAGTGGTACTTCTAAATGTATTTCCTTCTCTCCTTCATAACAGCAGGCTTAAACAAGCAAAAGCATTCCTTAGAACCACTGGTGAGAGTGTTACCTCCAGAAAGTGGTTTAAACAGTTGCCTATTTTTCAGATTAATTTTTAATAAGAAAAATAATACAACAAACAAATAATTCAAACATGAGGCTTCTAAAATCTCTTTAGAAAAAATACGTGGACAAAACTTCAAAATTTCCAGGAAAACATTGAATTTGATACTTGATGCGGGTCAAAATTCTGTATTATAAGAGGAGCCGTCTTCCAAAGGGAAAATCAGAATTTGAAAAATTTTTATGGTTTTTAAGAGGCATTATTTTTGTTGCAGTTGTTGTTGTTGTTGTTACTTTGTTTTATTTTGCTTTGGTTTGCTTTAGTTTTTTAACATATATGTGTCCTCAGATATATATATAGGTATACCTATATAGGCATATATATACATATACATATATAGAGGTATACAATATCTATTTTGTGTGTTTTAATTCCTATTTGTTGTTTTATTGATTTTACTAAGTTATATAATATGCAGTTGGTATTGTGTCAGATTTCCAACACAAATGAGCTTCATTCGTTATAATATGACACTATATATTATTTTTTTGAGAAAAAAGTCTCTGTCAAAGACTTGTAATACAGTTTCACTGTGGTTTGGACAACTAATCAGGCTTGATATCCATACTACTATGTATCTGATTTATGCTGGTTCCTATATTTATGTGTGAACACAAGGTGCAAAAGCTACAAAATGTTTCCTTTAATTTAAATTACAAGGATATTCTACTTCTAAGTTTGTTTTCTAATCCTATCCTATGAATACTAACAATGCCTATTAACAACAAAAAAACAAAAAAAGAGAAAATTAATGCATGTTTTCTCACCTTATATCATCTAGTCAGGCAAAGGGGCTTAAATATTGAAACACAAAGTGTTAGCTCCAATAAATAACAGAAGCTAAATGTGAGAGAAGCTAAGGACTTCTAAATACTATGATATTTTGTATGATTATTGCTGATGGAAAAAAATGATTGGGAGGTGAATTTTGCATTACAATCTTAACAACAATTAATTTAGAAATAAATTACCCACGTTTGGATTGTCTGTATTTCTGGAGAGAAAGCGATTGTCCACAGAGTGTGGTGTAGCCAGATATTAAATGGTTTTCCAGTTTTTATAGTAGTATTCTGCAACTTTAGATTTATTCTTTGAATACATCACTGTGATTTTTAAATAAATCAGAGAGTTAAGTCTGGAAATATTTTCAGATTGCTGAGGTATGTGCCATAGTTCTGGAGTTCATTTTTTTTATTCATACAGACAGTTTGGATTTTATTTTAAAAGTGAAACTCAAATTAGTATCGTATATTATTGAAAGATTAATCTAAGCAAAACTACCAATTCGCCACTAGGAGTAAAAGATATTCACCAAATTAATTCTTTTATTATGAAATTTCTTGGGAAATTTTTCTCAAGGTCATCTTTTTTGCCTAATTTTACCTATACTTGCAAGCTGGTAGACTTGTATTTTATTCTAGAAAGTATGAAAAATGATCCCTACATGGTAACTAAAATCTAGTATTAGTCAGATCCATTAATAAGACGGTTAAAAATAATCTTAAAAAGTTTTCTGCTGTATTGGGTATCTGAATGGGCTCATGTGGAGACTCCAAGTTTCAGATAAAGGAAAAGACAAGAATGGTCAAATAGTAGAACCTCCATTTTAAGTTGTATTAAACAGTGAATTTTTGAACTCCTGATGAAATGACTGATGAAAATAGATGGGGAAAAAGTCTTTTGTCAAGACTTCAGTGTTCTTTAAAGATCTCTTCTCATTTAGTGTTCCTTTCCCTTCCCTTTTTTCCTTTTTGCATGTGTCCTCAACTTGAAAATTTCTGATCAGAATAGAAGAAATCATTTGACTGAAACTTTATCTATATTCTGTTATTAGATTATAAAGCAAAACAAAGCTGTTACCTGTGTCCATTTTTAATCATGGATTTTTTGCTCTGTATCTTATATTTCTAGCCCAGAGTATATTTGAAATCTGTAAGAAAATACTTTTTGTTTAAGGCAGGTTAGAAAAGCAGTAATATTTATAAACATCAGAAATCAACAGTTTTCCACTAATTACCTTATTTGTAAGTGTTATGCAATGATGTTCCTTATTTAATGTGATGAGTATTAAGGACTATTACTATCTCACCTTAGGATATCTGATACCTCTGCTTTTTTGTACCAAATTACTATATTAGACATATATATCTTAAGATTTTACAGCATCCTTTTTCTCAGGCAAGTGTTTTAACATACTAAAAGGATTCTGCTAGGAAACTATGAGATCCTAATTCACAAGGACACTTACCTGAGTTTTTCTGTTGACCCAGATGTGTTCATGCCAATGATTTTGGAGCTGA
The DNA here is from genome assembly GCA_013397795.1 of Orthonyx spaldingii. Taxonomy (NCBI): domain Eukaryota; kingdom Metazoa; phylum Chordata; class Aves; order Passeriformes; family Orthonychidae; genus Orthonyx; species Orthonyx spaldingii. The sequence goes on from VZTJ01004690.1 coordinate 435,263, forward strand.
GAAGAGAATAAATCTTTTTCAGTACAAATATTTCTCCTTCTTCTTCTGTTTATCACTTTCAGTTTCCACATTTATTTGCTTCTTCCTCCATTTTTCCAAGAGATTTATGTGGGACTGTGATGTAAACCAGACAGCTGAAATGATTGGAGTAAAAACCAATAATGCAGTTCCTTTTTCTAACCCTTCTTATAGTTATGTATTGGTGCTACCAAAAAAGTCTTACCCTGAAAACCATAGTTTTTTTCTGTTCAGAAGGCTGCCTCCATTTCAGAGGAGCAATAAAGAGCTTCTTAAACTGCCTTCTCTTTGACTAAACTGTATCCTGAATCTACACCCTGACTAACTGTTCACCTCTGACAACACTGTCCTGCAAAGACAAGTAATCACAAATTTTATTATCTACAGTTGCACCCGATATAGTCATTTTTTACAAAGTAGTTGTGAAAAGCTACACTTTTGGTCTGGCAGCATTTCATACCTCTGTTTTCTCAGCAGTAAATGGTGGTACAATGTGTGGCTGTAATAGAGAATCAAGTGTATTGTGTTACTATGTGCTATGCAAGCCACAATACTCAAGATGCATTGTGTTCTCTTCTCCTGAGAAGGAAAACATAATTTGAGATTTACTTAAATTATATGACTTTAAGCCTCTGATTGCTACATGTAGAAAGCTATTATTTGTATGGCACAACAAGCAATCAACTACTGAACAGCATCATGTGTACTGATGACACTACTAATACTGAAGCACATTCTAGGACTGGGAATGTGGGGGAAATGTGACAGGACTACATTGCTTTTTCTCAAATAATCTCTAATTATACATTTTTTCTTCAATTTAAGCTTGAACTTCCAAACCTGAGCTCATCTCCTCAGTTTCTCCCATAATTAAATTAATTTTGACATAAAAGAGTTAATGATACATTTCCAATTTCAGCTGAATATTAATTCAGTTATGGTAGTTCAACATTAAGGAATGGGCAGCTTAGGACTGGAGAAGCCGTTATGAAATATTACCTGTCATAGGCAATTCTATGGATGTTTACTGAGCAGTTCTTGACCTAAGATACATCTGAGTATGTAAGATGGATTTCCAGCTTTTTACAAGGTCGCCCTGTAGCATGAAAAATAAATGTTCAGGCTCATTCCCAGGAGAAGAAAAAAGAAGCAGTAGAAAACCATTATTTAGAATTCTCTGTCTCTCTTTTTTGCCCATCTGTATTCACAGATCCCATTTCGTTACTGTGATTTCAAAATGCCTTCTTTGAAAAGCTTTTGCTTTTGAGAAACATACTTACAAAGTATGTGACATGACATGATATTCTTGTTAATGATATATTAGTAAAGCAAAGCTGAAAAAATGCAGATGTTAGTCCAATTTTAGTTTGACTGAATTGACTGTATTTACATTTCTGTTTTCCAGCTAAAGAATACTTGAGTATTTTTGATCTCCTGATAGATGACTTTCAAGTTTTGTTCATTTAGGGTCAGAAACTAATCTCATTACTGGCAATGATTTGACATTCTGCAGTGTTTGAACAGAAGTAACTGAAGGAAACAGCTGGTCTCATAAAAATAAAAAGAGGATTATTTCTAATGTAATTTTACAGTTGAAGACTGGAATATATGATTGTAGAAGGGAAGATTTTTAATTGCAATTGTGTCCCACCTTATAGAGAGAGCAAAGAAAATAAAGGTCATTAAATCGCAGCTTTGCTCAATTATTTTCTTACTCTTTATTTCCAAACCATACTGAATTTTTCACTTTTATACTTTTTTTTTTTTTGGAGCTTAAATAGTTTAAGTAGCCTACAGATTATAATTTTACCATCTAGAATTTTTTATTATCTTTTACTCCTTTCAGGAACAGTTTCTGGTAACCCTGACTAATAAGCTCTTAGCAATGAGTTGGCCAGTGGCTATTCTACAGTATTGTTGCCATGGAGTCTTGCTGAGAGGAAAAGAAAATACCCACTTAGTGTTATGTTTTTATTTTTTTATTTCGGAGCACTTCTAATGAATAGTGATTGTAGTATCCTTCCAATTTCTTACACATAACAGAAGATTTTCTTCAACCATTCTTGCTTTGCTAAGGATGAGAGTAAAGAGAAAGCATTAATGGGAATGAGCTATAATACCAGTAGTCTGTAGGCTAACATATCATCTCTCTTTTTCTCTGAAGTGCTGTGAGATCCATACATATTAGTGAGACCAGAGTAAGAAAATTAGTCATGGTATTAATTAGAAAAACAGTTATACAAATAAGCCCGGGTTTTCTTTTGTCCTGAAATAATAAATGTACATCCCAAAACCTCCATAAGAAAGTATTTTGTTCTCTTTTTTTTGGTGAGAAATTCCTGGTTGTCCTTGCTGCTATTTTTTTTTTTTTGTCTTTTTTTTTTCCTTGGGAAATGGAGAGAGATTTATATTTTCCTTGAAAATTTGTATTATTTATGAGACCTGAAAAGAATAATTACTCTGAAATACAGCTGAAATTATGTTTAATAAAATTTATGGGCTAACAGAATCTGAGTCAGACCACTAATTGTCCTTCCATAATAGGCAGAGCACTTAGGATGAAGAGACAAATGACATATGTCAGTTTGCTTCTTTAGTTTTTTCCTTACCTATTTATGTTTCTCTCAGTGTCATTGCAGGAGTCTTGAAGGTCTATAAAAGGTGTCTTTTTCTTTTTTTCTTTCTCTTGTACATTAATACAGCAGGATTTGTAGCTTTCACTTGATTATTTCTAATGATTATAATAGATTTCTTCACAACATTTAGTACTGATATCTATTGAAATGATTTTGGGAAGTGGACTGTATCAACTTATTTCACTCAAACCTATAAAGACCTACCTAATTTCATTCATGTTTCCTCTTAATTTAATTCATGCCTTTTTGAAACTACTGGCAGTTTTCAAGATGATTAAATGCAAAAAATCTTAGCTGCAAAGAATTTCTTTCAAAGAATAACCTTGAGGGATGCATAGCTGTAAAATTTCACGTCATCCCATACAGATTTGTCTCCTTAGAACAGAAAAAACCACAGGAACCTAAGATTAAATGAGCAGGTGGTAGAGAGTTTCTGATTTGATCATGTTGCTTTTTTAGACAGACTAATTGTTCTGATTTATGGTTATCACCTGTATTTCATGGGTGCTTGCTTCCAGCTCTAATTAATGGATCATTTTTAACTGCTGCAACTTTAATTGTTCCTTGGATTTCAAAGAGTAGAGGAAACATGGTTGTTAGCAAATAGAGGGCTTCATTCTATGACCCTTTTTTTTGTGTTAGAAAAGGCAATTGTAATTGTTTGGGGTTGGTTTTGGTTTTTTTGGTTTGTTTTTTTTTTGGTTCCTGTTGGTTGGCTCTTGGTTGTTTGCTTTTTTTGGTAAGATATATAAGTTTAAAGAATCTCTGAAATAAGAATATTAGTCTATGTACGTAGCAATGATCATGATTAAAATGATATTGAATTTAATGTAAGATATCTTTAGTGTAAGAATATATTATTTTAAAACTCTCTCATATAAGATTCTTTGACATTATTTAGAGCATAACAGATTTTTAACATACACAGTTCTAAAAATCCCTTGGTCATGTTTTTTGACTAATGAGTTTCTTTCAAAGATACGTAAAATCTTGATCTGAAAATTTAGAGACGTGGAGAATCCATCACTTTCCTTTGCTATGTCCCTTCAGTGAATGTGTGAAGATTGGGTACAGTTATGCGGTTTTTTATAGAAGCTCTTCTACTCATGCTGTCAATAATGAAGCAAAAATAGATTACAACAGAACATGGATTTATAAAAGGACTGTTACAAGAGCAATGGCAGTGCAAACACAAATATGAAGTAAGATTTTTTTTAAAATACCAAATTACAACAGTACTTTATAGTACTATTATAATATATTATAAAATATAATGCATGATGTAGACGAGGTCAGAGAAGAGGTCAGATCATGCAGAGGTGATAGAAGTGGATGAATATTGAAGTGGCTTTTTAATAAAGTCATCTAAATTTCATACATAGTTACAAGAAAAAACAGAAAATAAGTTTCAATCAAATAGCATTCTTATATATGAAGTTTACTTGAAACTGTTGATAGAAATATAACTAAAAAGTTGGTAATACTTCATTGTTTGGTTTTAATTATTTTAAGTGTACAGGATGACATTGGGGAACTATTTGCAAAAAAATAGAAACAAACAAAGCAAAAAAACCACAAATGCAAAAGCATCTAACTGATTCTGAAAGGTGTCTTTTTCATTTTTTTTAATCTATTCTTTTTATAAATGTGCTGTTCCCCCAAAACTGTAAATTTCTGTAACATCTTATCTTTGACCATTCATGAGTCATTCTTGTTACAAACATCTCCACTTATGAATAAATTTTTACAGTTGATATTACTGGTACCTTTTCTGTATCTTTCAGACTTTGTTTAAATGTTTTCAGATTAATTCCTCAAATCTTTCTAATCCTCTGGCTACATAGTATATATGAATCTTAGGAGAATGAAAACACATACACAAAGAGATACACAAACATAAAACTAAAAAAAAATCAAGAGGGGAAAATTTTAATGGGATACAGGTAAGGTGTTGATCATGTAGCATTTAAGTTTCCTCTTTAATTGTCTCTAATAATATGCAAAAAAAAAAAAAAAGCTTAGTAAAATTTATTGAATAATTTTTAAAAGTCCAGGTAGGCTCTGTGGAGGAAACTAGGGTACTCTTGAAATGTTTAAGATTGTCACAGTATCACAGAATCATAGAATGGATTTCAGTGGAAGAGACCTTAAATATGATTTAGTTCTAACCTCTCTGCTGTAGGCAGGGACAACTTTTACTAGTCCAAGTTGCTCAGAGTCCCTTCTAACCTGACCTTGAACATTTCTGGGAATAAGGCATCCACAACTTCTTTGGTCAATCCCTTCCGGTAGCTCACCACATTAACAACAAAAAATTTATTATTTCTCTCTTTCTGTTTCAAACCATTTCACCTTGTCCTGTCACTACACATCCTTGTAAATAGTCTCTCTCCCTCTTTCTTGTTGGTTCATTTCAGGTACTGGAAGGCTGCAATTAGGTCATCCCAAAGCCTTCTCTTTTCCAGGCTGAACAATTCTCTTAGCCTTTACTTGCAGGAGAGGTGTTCCATCCTTCTAATCACCTTGGTGGCAGAGCTGGATGCAGCACTGCACGTGGGGGTCTCACTGGAGCAGAGCAGAGGGGCAGAATCCCCTCCCTGGCCCTGCCACCCACGCTGCTTTGGATGCAACCCAGGACACGTTTGGCTCTCTGGGCTGCGAGTGCCCATGGCTGAGTCATGTCCAGCCTCTCATCCACCAGCACCCCCAAGTCCTTCTGGGCAGGGCTGCTCTGCTCTGTTCATCCCCAGCCTGTGTTGGCACCAGGGCTTGCACCGACCCAGATGCAGCACCAGCACTTAGTCACTATGATGCCATGATGATTTTTTGCCTTTTCTCTTTATATAACTTTTATGTATTCTAAATATTCTTAGCATACATAGTTGTAATTGTTTTAGCCTGCTATTTTAGCTTAGTCCTGGTATTCTGCTAGGCAAGAAGACCAAACATCCTAAAGGCCTTATAGCTGGAGGCCAGAAAGCCTTATGTTATCTTGAGAAACCAAAGCTTCAACATCTCTGGAACATATTTTGTAAACTAGGTTCAAGCCCCATCTGGGGGGAATATTTCGGAGTAGGGAGATGTCATGCCATTCCTTAAGCCTTCTTATTAGGCAATCCTTGTCAGATGGGCTAATTTGCAAGGTCTATAAAATTGTATACGCAGTAGACTGGAGGTGGGCATTTCGGCCTATTCCACCTTGATGAATTGTGCCACAAAAAGAATCCATATTAAATACCAAGGTAAAAACACTTTTATCCCTTAACCATGTCTGGCTTGTAATTTTAGGACCAGGAAAAGGTATGAACTAAACCTCACGAAGTTCTCATGGGCCCACTTCTTAACCTTGTCTAGGTTGCCCTGGATGGCATCCCAGCCTCAGGTCTGTCAACTGAACCACTCAGCTGGTGTCATCTGCAAACTTGCTGAGGGTGCACTTGGTCCCCTTATGTAGTCATTAATAATGGCACTAAAAAGCACTGGTCCAAATATGGACACCTGAAGGATACCTCTTGCCACTGATGTCCATCAGGAACATGAAGAAAATTTTACATGGTTTATATATGTAAGTGAATGCCTATACATAGGCATAGTTTTCATTAAAAAACTCAACCAACACAAGATAAACTTAATCTTTTTCTTCTGAAACAAAATGTTTTCTGAAAAACTTACAAACTTAACACCATATTCATGTGAGTCTTCCATTATTTTTGCACTAACATGTTTAAGACCAGCAACTCTCTAAATTCCTGTACTATGATAAGATGCAAAACTCTTAGCTTTAAGACTTTGTCTACTTAGTTTCAGTATGTCACCTTTCTATTACAATTTTCAAAAATCTGATTTATATTTCACTAAAATGTCAACACATGTTATAGCCATGACTTCTCCCTTAAACATAATATTTGATCCAATACCAAAATGATCACTTATTTTTCAGAGGATAGAGTAAAGAAGAGATTAAGAGATGTGGCTAATACATACAAGTATAAACTCAAAGTTAATATCAGTGTAAGTAGAGGACTAGATATTTTTGGTAACCCACCATGTTTTATCAATTTTATTTGTGAACTGTTTAATATGATAGAGGATTTAAATGTTTCTAAATTATAATAAATGTATAAACACTGAGTATGAGGGCTCATTAATATTTTATTTTAAAATATATTTGTTTTCTTCCAAGTCAAAACAAAACTGAGATTTTAAACCTCTCAGTAATGAAATAGAATTTCATTTCCCTTCCCCTTCCCCTTCACTTTCCTCTTCCCTCTTCCCTTCCAGAAAACCAAGTATCAGTTCTCAGGAAAGGATATTCTTAACTCTGGTAAAACTAATTCACTTACTGATGCCTTTTTCAACCTAGAAATGAAACAACATGCAATTTTGAGATAATATTAGTATAGGAGGTAATATAAAAGTTGGTCTTTACTGGAGACCTCCAGGGCAGATATGGAAAATGTCCACACAAGCCCTCCCCCCACAAGGTGAATGCAGATTTATAAGTTTAGTAAATTAACATAAGTAATAAAAATTCCCAATTAGAAGCACAGGTGATGAGACAATTCCCCCTTCTGGTATAACCCTTTTCCGGAGCCTCCCCTTGATACTAGCTGTATATTGTTTATGAAAATGTGTCTTGTTTTCAGCCTTGGTAGCCAGGGAAAACTAAGATAGGATAGGGGCTTTGGAACATATTTTGTCTTTGTTCCTATCAGGGCAGGGAAAAGTACTGTGAAAACTAGCTATAAATGCAATAATAGGCTACAGAGCTTGAAATATACATGTAAAGGATACAGAGAATATATAAAAGTAAAAAAAGCAAAAATCAATAGGCATCACTACCAGTTAAAATGATCACCTAGTTTTCAGATTAAGTCCTCACCTTTATCCTCATCACCTAGTTTTCAGATTAAGTCCTCACCTTTATGCTTAACCAGACATTTATTTTTCCTCTTAGGCAAATGAAGCTCAACAAATGATCTTCAACCACTCTTCCATGGCTGTGTTTCAGTGGAAGAATGATAATTAAAGAAGGCTGGGATACTAAAAACCAGCTATTTGTCTGAGAGCATTAGTTTTAAGCTTGCACAACCACATGCTTCCCTCTATTTCTATAGGTAAATAGGATTACTACATTAACTGACAGGCACTTTTTAGCACTTTACTATGGCACTAAATCCCCACATGCATATTTTGTGCTCTGATCTTCAGACAGACAGCTGTGGTCTGGGTGTAAGCCTTCAATGCAAAACAGAGATGTTATTGCAACATGCTTATTGCATTCCCCTGGAAAACATAAAATCAGCAGGAATATTGTAGTGACAAAATTATAACTTCATTCCAACCTTCACAAGGAAAAAACTGTCCAGCTGATGAAAAGGATGTGGTTCTACATTGTGCTAAAGCTCACCTCATCACGTAGTTGATCTGCCTTAATCAGATAGATGGAACTTGTGCAAGAGCATCACCAGCAGGCTGCCATCACAACTTTAATATTGTTAAAGAGACTTTTTCTATGGACTAGGTCTATAAAGCTGCAATGAAAATGTAGTAATTCATTTTGAAGTATTACTTTGTGAAATACAGTTTTAAATAGAGTGTATTTTAGAACTACAAAAATAGATCATATTTCAACAATTTAGTTACCTGTAGATTTGCCTACAGAACAAGTTAAGCATTAAAAAAAACCCTGACAAAATAAAAACAAACAAACAAACAAACCTTCAATCTTTCAACATTTAAAAATCATAAATATTCTAGCATTTCATTGGCACAACAGAGACAGCTTTAGCCTGTCCAACTTTGGTCAAATGAAACTCCTGCTAACTTGATGCATGTGCTGCATTAGTGAGCTTGGCCTTTGCTGACGGGAAAGAGAGGAAAACAGCTTTATTGAGGTCTATTATGCTCCCATTAACCTACAAAGCAGAGACACTTTCTGTCAGTTTAAGTGTTCATATATTGAATTCAGCAACATTAAAGTTGACCACCTCTGCCCTTACTAACATATGTCATTATAATCAAAGGAAATGAATAAAAAGCTGGAGTACTCCATATGTAACTTGCAGATCAGGCTTGGCTTGTATTCATGGGCAGCATGTCCTTATGGATATGAATATTAATATTAGTGCTTTAAAATGGTAATCTTTGTGAATAGTTACTGTGCCCCTTTATCCCCTTGTTTCCTTTCTGAACTTCAACATTTGTTTGATATTTCCTAATTATATCCTTTCTGTCACTAAACAGACATGGACATGGCCCTCTGGTCAAGGCTGCAATCAGGTTCTGCAACCTACAACTCTGGCAAGAAAAAGAAGTTGTGGCCTCAAATTAATTACAGTGTGCATTATAAAAAATCAAAATGATGCATAAAGAGAGTCACTGAAAAAAAAAAACCTTGGGGGTTCTGAAAGACATTTTAATTTATCTACATCTGTTTAGTTTCAATAGTTATTTCTATTACTTTTCAACCTCTTTGTTCCAAGCACATATATGAATGCATAGAATTGGTTAACAAATGGAAAAAACAGGGTTTGTGTTTATGAATAAAGCTGTGTCTGAAAATTGGATGTAGGAAATTACTCTGACTTTACTTATTTTTTCCACAGTTGTGTTGGTTTTTTATGCCCAAGATTTTTTTGCATTGGTCTGGTAGATAAGTTCCAGAAACACCTGTATGTCAATCACGTGCAATTCGCAATTTCCTTAGACTGTTGGTTACTTTCCTTTTTTCTGGAAAAATGCAATTATATGCCAAATTACACTGATCAGGTCAACATATTAATACTGGACATCATGTTTACCCATGCTTCCCTTTTTGGAAATCAATAACCCTAGAACTATCATGATATTAAAAGGTACACTGTGCAGTACTTAAACTATATATTAGAGAAATTAGCACAAGAAAAAGCCAGTTCACCAGTATGGTTTCATTTCCATTTGAATTATGAGTGCTTTATCCCTCAAAATCTGAAACTTCACAGCCCTGCTGTATAAGAGAGGACTATATTTGAAAAACTTCACAATGTGAAGTTTGGAAAGTTGTTAAAGTTATGGTGTTCTTAAAGCAGAACATATTTTTTTCTGCCTGCAACCTAAAATACTAAAAAGAACACTGAAAAAGGGATCACATTGAATGGTGTATGAATTTTGATTTAAACTCTTTATGATAACCACATACGTATAGCATTAAGTACAGAATTCATACAGATGAGGAGGCCAGGGCCCAGCATTCAGGATAGGAGTGGGAGAAAAGATGTCCAAGCCAGCAATGTGCCCTTATGGCCAAGAAGGTATTCTGAGAAGATTTAAGAAGAGCATTCCCAGCATTCCCAATGGTATCCTGGGGGGCATTAGGAAGAACATTGCTAACAGTTTGAGGGAGGTGATCCTGTCACTCTACTCAGCTCTGGTGAGGCACATCTGGAGTGCTGTGTCCAGTTCTGGGCTCCTCAGTACAAGAGAGACATGGGGTTCCTGGAGAAGGTGCAGGGAAGGGGAACAAAGGTGATAAAAGGACTGGAGCATCTCTCTTATGAGGACAGACAGAGAGCTGGGCCTGCTCAGCATGGAGAAGAGACCACAGAGAGAAGACTTCATCAATTTCTGCAGATATCTGAAAGGAGGGTATCAAAAGGATGGCTCTTCTCCTTGGATGCCATGCACAAGAGGCATTATGCATGCCTCTTTGCATGCAATAGTACATGCATGCAATAGCACAAGAGGCAATAGGCAGAAACTGATGCACAGAAAGTTCCACCTGTACATGAGGAAGAACTTCGGTAGTCTGAGGGTGACCAGGCACTAGAACAGCTTGCTCAGAGACACTGTGAAATCTCCCTCACCGGTGATATTCAAGAATTATGAGACACACTCCTGTGCAATATGCTCTAGGGTGACACTACCTGGCAGGAAGGTTGGACCCGATGACCAGCTCTGATCCCTTCCAACTTTACCCATTCTGTGTGTCCATGACTTTGTGTTAAGGTTGAAGGTTTCATTATCTTTTCTTAATTAACAGAATTTAAGAATAAATGTATTAGCTAAATGAAGCTAAAAGTTTTAAAAGGCATGAGAATCACAGTGCAGGAATTCCTTGTGTCTTGTAACATTATTTTTATTCTGTGACTGGGGAAAAAAAACCTCAGTTGCTGTGCCAGCAGTTGGCGTAAGATAAGATTTGCATTAAAATGCATGTTAGGTTCACATTATAACACTTCTCTGCTGTTACCCAGGTGCTATTGAGGAAGGTTCTCTACAAATTACAAATTCAGCAGTTTAATAAGTCTGTCAAGCTTGTCAATTGTCAAAGAGAGAAAATGGGTAATCATCAGGAAGAAAGTTCAAGGTGATGTCTTCGCTAAGGTGCAGAATGCTAATATCAAATAAGTGTGAATATGAACAACCTCTCCATAAGAATTAGAAATCTCTCTTGCAGTATCTCTGTGCCTTATAGTATAGCTAACATCCCCCATTGGCTTCCCTCTGCTGGCTATTGTGTGGCAATTATTTCAGCCTTGAAGCCCATATACCTGAAAGAAATAATCCTCTTGTGAACATCTTTATAATTAACTGTTATGTTAACTGTTAAACTTGACAAGTATCTTCCTGTTATTAAGGTTACTTTCTTTCACCCAAGGATAACATGGAAATGATTCGTTTCCCCAAAGATGCTAAAGACCTAAAAGGAAGGAAAAGCAAACATTCACTAGCTTGTAAGGCAATCTCCTCTCACAATGAAGAATTAAAAAACCTATCAAAGGGAGAGTCTCTTTCTTTCCTGAGTAGCCTATGTTACAGGATACATGATAACCCAAATTCTTTCTTCTGGAGTTGCAATTTCTGAGAGTAGGCATTTTTCAGTTTTTTGGTTTTTTGTTTGAAATCTAGAGACCTCTACAATGTTCAAACATTGTGAAATAAAGCCAACAGAGAAAAGAAAAAAACATCCCTGTTTAAGTTTATCCATCATGAGATGAATGATTTGTTCTGAGCTGTTTAATTCCTTTACTTTGTAGCTATAAAAAAGTATGATTTTATCAGCTGCGTGAAAGCTTGTATGTTCAACAAGAAAACATTGTTGAGCAGATTATCATTGACTTTACCAAAAAAAGATCAGAATTCAGTTGATCAATTTTATTCTTTTTTTCCACCTGAATTTTGATATAAGATTTATTTTTAACACTTTTTCCAGATTATTGTAGATTTGATAATTGTTAATCATTTTACTGATAAATTTTTAAAGCTCTACTTGCTTTCCACAAGCATGAGTCCTTTTTTTTGTTTGGATTTTGCCTTCTCTCTGACTAAACTTCAAATAAGACATTCTTGAAGTAATCATTTTGGTGAGGTCTAAGTAAGTTGAGAGGAATTCTACCTGTTAATTTATTTTTTGTATATATAGCACTGGGGAACTTTTGACTGATATTGTGAGTTCCTTGAGCACAAGTACGTGTAATGAAAAGGAACACTGTCTATTAAAATTAACACTGAAATTTGTCTATTTTATTAGGTGCATGAGAGTGAAAATAATGACGATTCACATTGAGTTATGTATGATTGAGACATTTGCATCATGTATGAAATGTGCTAGACCATGTAATCAACTTATGTTGACCTTTGCATAATTATGTGGTGGTTGTCTACGAAAAGAAGTTTCTCTTTTTTCAAGCATTCTACTTATCATCAGTTCAAAATCTAAATCAAAATCAAAATACGTTCCTCAATATTTTACTGGAAAAGAGAATGTAAGTACCATTTTGAAGTTTGCAAAACACTGGGCAGCCTGCGAAGTCAAAGGCAATATAAAACAGTAAAGTGATCAGAACTGATTCTCTTTTGGTACAAGATGACATGTGTCATGATCTGATTATTAGGTTCTTAGAAATACCTCTGCCAAAATTAAGGTACGAATGAGACCATATGCCAATCAATAGTATGGATTTTATTTGATAGTAGATATGAGAGAAGGAGAGAGAAAGAGAGTCAAAGAAGAAAAAACAATAGGTGGGGGGAACAGACAGAGACAGAGACAGAACAAGGAAAATATCACCACTCTGCGGATCCCAACGCTGCTCCGTTGATCCTCTCCAGCTGGTGTTCTTGGTGGTGAAAGTCCCCCTGAAAAGCATAGGATGCCCTGGGTTAATACACCCTCAAGCCAGGTGGCATGTCTAGGCATGTCCCCCTGGGAGGGGGGATTTTGCCATTGTCTCTTTGCAACAGACTTTGGACCTGTTGCATCACGTGCAGTCCCGTGGTGCCAGGCTTCTGGGGAGCGCTTTTGCGGGGTCTTTGTTGGCATAGAACTCCCCCTCAGCTGCTTCTCACATGAGTGTCCCGTGGATGTGGCCTGTGGGGCTGGGGGTTCCACAGCTGGACCAGTTTGTGTAAGGGAGAATGGCTGTTCAGTTCCTCTGACCAGAGGTTATGCCATGCACCCAAAAATCTCCTCTCCCCCACCACCCTCGGTTGGAGGAGGGTTTATGTAAACGTGGCTTCTGTGAGCTGTGTTCTATCCACCTCACCACAAATTCAGCCAGGGATCATTGTCTCAGTGCAACTGGTGGATACATACCTTTCTCTCAGCCTGAGATGATTGAACAAAGACTTTTCCCTTTGTCTAATCTCAGTAGTTGACTTTCAGTCCGAAGTTCCAGTCTTCAGGTGGGCTTATTTGGAGCCTTCTTTATAATGAACAAAACTTTATATCAAATTTTGAGGCATGAACTACTTCAGTCTCTGGCAACATGCTTCCCTTAAAGCCAAATGATCTCTTACACTTTTTAAATACTTATTCCTCTTTTTATTCTCTTTATTCGATATGGCAGTTAAGCAGGAGTTTTCAATTTTTTTTTCCCTGCCTCCTCATTTCCACTGCATGTGCTGTTAGGAAAAAACAGAGTAACAAAAGAAAATTATGAATATAAATTAAAATATCAAGTATTCTCAGATATCAACTAGAACATAAAAGTTAGCAATATTGTTACAACTGTAGAGGAAACAGTGGCTAATCTTTCTGACATTCCAGGTATTAGTTTCATAGGGTATGATGAAGTTAACTTTCAGTGTCATGGCTATCTCCTTTTCTCTCTCAGTAAAAGTAGGCACAGTAATGTAAATTAATATGGTTTCAGTTTATTTTGCTTAAACATTGCCACTTATATCAGTCATTATTTTTGTCTACCTTCTGTGAAACTGCACAGTTCCAATACAAGTCAACAGCTTTTTGCAGTAGCACAGCACTAACAGTGATTTTATCTTGGAGATTTTTGTACACACAGATGCATAATACTTCCATGTATAGTCTCATATTTCTAGATATATATCTATGTTTGTATGCACATGTGTACACATATATTTGGTCAGCATGCACAATGTAGATTCATCTCACGAATGACTAGAAGCCAAGTTCAGATTTCAGATACACTGTTTTGAAATTACAAGAAATTTTTGACCAAGGCTAGAAAAGGCAGATAGACTCTGAAGTTTTCCAAATGTACAAATAAAAAGTTACAGATGCAGGTATTGACTATTTACTCATGGTCAAGTCACACCATAAATTTGTTTATTTTATTATAATTATTCATTAATAATTACATAAGGTTACAGTTTGTAGCTACCATAGCAATGAATACATTTTACTTACAAACTACAATTTCCTGAGTAAACTCTAAATCTCTTTCAGCAGAGATAAAGTGGTCTGGTTCTTGATCATAGTGATAGGAATCCTGGTCTTGCTTTGCTGATAAAAACCAGTATTTCTGATTTGTAGTTATCCTCATCCGAGGCTATGTTCTTTCAACTTGAAAATTACTGGTTTTATTATAATTTATCTCAAGTAAGCTCCTAGTAACTAAATAGTCATGGTAGTACTAGACCTTCTGAATGTAAGGAAATAAATCTCAAACAGCTGTTGGAGCCATGGCCTAAAATTGTCTTGATGAAATCTGGCTAATTACCAAACTGAAATGTGCAAATATTATGCAAGGGATTGCTAAAACCATCTAGTGGAAATAGATTGAGATGTTTCAATTCTGTACAATAAGGTATACTGAGAGAAGCTGTCATATGTAATACAGCAGAGATTAACACAAAACACCATTTGAATTCTCTTTTCCAGTACACTGTTCCATTAAAATAAATTGTATTTCTATGTGTCAGAGACTGAAAATAATTCATGCCTCAGACATTGATACTACAACAGGCAACAACCAGAGATGCCTCCCTAAAGACTGGGACTTTGGACTGAAAGTCAAGCTGCTGATTAGATAACGGGAAAGCCCTTTTGTTCAATCACCTGAAACAAACAAGGCTGGGGGAAAAGGTATGCATCCCCAAAAAGCCAAAGCCACCAGCTGCGCTGAGAGAATCATGCCCGGCTGAGTTTGGGGTGTGGGGGAACACAGCTCACAGAAGCCAGGCTTACAAACTTCCCCCCCCAACCGAGGGTGGTGGGGGAGAGGAGATTTTTGGGTGTGTGGCATAACCTCTGGCCAGAGGTACTGAACATCCATCCTCAACTATACAAACTGGCCCAGCTGTGTGAAACCCAACCCCACAGGCCAAATCCACGGGACTTTCATGTGAGAGGCAGCTGAGACAATCAAAGACCCCCCAAGGTGCCACCCCCCCCAGATGCCTTGCGCTACAGGACCACATGTGATGCAACAGATCCAAAGTCTGTTGCAAGAGACAATGGCAAACTCCAGGGACATGCCTAGACATCACCCCCTGGCTTGAGGGTATATTAACCCAGGGCACTCTGTGCTTTTGGGGGACCTTCACCATCAAGAAGACCGGCAGGAGAGAATCGTCAGGATGCCAGTGGGACCCACGGAGCGGTGATACTCTTTTAGTCTGCCTCTGTCACTTCTCTGTCCCCTCAGCCTTTTTTCCGTTTCTTCCCTTTCTCTTCTCTTTCTCTCTCTCTCTCTCATATTTATTATCAAATAAAACCCATACTATTGACTGGCATATGGTCTCGTTTGCACCTTAATTCGGGCAGAGGTATTTCTAAGAACCTAATAATCGGATCATGACACTATGATCAAGAGTTAAGCTCCAACCAAACAAGAAAAGTTTAAGTTTTTAAACTGTGACTTTCGAAGTTACATTTTCCACAAGAAACAAAATGTCTATTAAATTTTGAAAGACACTGCACTATAATTACAGTTCCAAGACTGCCAGTAAAATGCCTAGAGTAAAAGTGTAGATTCATCAGAATTGTTCACTTTAAGAGGTTGCTAGTAAAAGTAATAAAGACCTAGGCAAATGAAGAACAGCTCTCATAGAGGGCTACAACTTCTAAATATTGCTTAATATTGTATCATCCTTGAAGAGATAAGACACTAAAAAGATCTATCATTTACATGTACAAACATAATTCTAGCTTGCCAGACTTTATGGTATTAAGTTCTTAAATTTAGTATCACTTTATTATTCAAAATTATTTTGTCTTAAGGAGTTTAAAATAGTTTATTAATTCATGTTGTTTATTCCACAGAAATACATGAAGATGAACAGATTACTTTTATTTCTAGAGATGTTGAAATTATGGAAAATTTTCTTACTGATCCTGAATTTGTTATGATGGCCTTGCACTTAAGGGATTTTGAATGATAAGGACTAAAATGACTTATTTGAGCTTTTGAAGATCCGTGGTTTTATCACTTAACACCACTGAAAACACTGGAATAGATGCTTAGTGATGCTTGTGAAAGCATAGAAGAGATAAATAAAAAAACATATTCTCTGTAGAATATGTCATAATCTGATCTATTTAATTTTATTTGTCATTGATCATATCTTTCCAAAATTTAACTAGAAAAGTAGCTGTGATGAAAGATTAATCATGCTCATATAGTTGAGGAACGGCTTATGGTAAAAAAAAGAATCCCTGTCTTTAAATGAGGCAAGAATCTGCTATTTCCCAGTATTTCACTAGATTTTCCATGGTATAACTCTTTCCAAAGACTGAGTAGCTTTGGAACTGTTTGGATCAAAAAGCGAATGTGTTTGCTTTCACAAAAACATTAACCCCAGGTTCAAGGGCTGATTTTGAAGTTAACGTGTTGCATTTCAGAAGAGACCTTGTGACTTTTTGATTCTTTGCGCTATGTTATGGAGAAGTCAACATCTACATTAGTCATCTCATCTCTTTCATTTTATTGACTGCCTAGGTGAGTACTGCTTCCTGCAGTAGTAGATGTTATGCTGGGAGAATGTCAGTTTGTAAAGGAATAAATTTTTTTTTTTTTGTATTTCTGAACCATGATAAGTAAATTAATTGGACATTACTTCCTTATGTTTTCAGGAAAACTGATGGAATACATGTGACCCAATGAGTTCTGGGACATGCAATTTATGTAATTTTCATTCAGACACCTATGAAATAACAATGATACTCTAGGTGATAGAACAAAATTCCCAATGTGCCATTTACAGCAATGAAGAGACAGTGGAAAAGGGAGAGGAAAACATTGGGTTTTCTTATCAAAAAAATTTCTTGAAACGCAAGTCATGACCTGTCAGGGTTTAGGAATGGTGTTCCCCAATTCAGTATGCCCACTTGAAAACCACACAAATACTACTCCCCCTCCCCCTCCTCCATTCGGAGACAGAAATGGTGAAGGACACAGGTTAATATAAGAAAAATTTACTAGAAACAACAAGGTAAGAAAATAAACAGTAGCAACAACAATATTAATAGTAAAAGGTATAAAAGAGAGAGTGATCCACATGCAAAAATGCTCACCATGGAACCTACAACAATAAACAATTCTAGACAGCTTCCCGTATCACATTTTCTCAACCAGAAGGAACCCCTTCTTTCCAGAAGAGAGTTCTTTTACCCCAAAGTTTACAGTCTTAATCACCCCAATATAATATATTAAGCTATTAGGGAGCACCAAAGAAGTGAAGGAACTTGAGAGCATCTGAGGTCACTTGTTCTGTTCAGTGGAGGAGACTGAGGGGAGGCCTCATTGCAGTAACAACTTGTGAGGGGTAGAGGAGGGGAAGACTGATCTCTTTTCTGTTGTGACAGTGACAGAACATGAGGAAATGGCCTGAGGTTTTGTCAGGGGAGGTTTAGGTTGGATATCAGAAATAGGTTCTTTCCTCAGAGGGTGGTTGGGCACTGGGACAGCTCCCCAGGGAGGTGGTCACAGCACCAGCCTGACAGAGTTCAAGAAGTGTTTGGACAATGCTCTCAAGCACATGGTGTGACTCTTGGGAATGGTCCTGTGCAGGGCCAGGAGTTGAACTAAATAATCCTTGTGGATCTCTTCTAGCTCAGCATATTCTGTGATTCTGTGAACACTCATATATAAAATCTCTATTAAAGAATAAACTGTCAGTAATAATTTATATTATTTTCCAAGTGCTTAGTATTTGCACACTACATAGGTTCTCCCTGGTTCCCAAGCAATTGGATGAAGGAAGAAGAGTGAAAATTCATTCCTTCTTTTAAGGGCAGCTTGGAAATTTCCAGAATAGTATTAGTATTTGATAAAATTGTGAAAATAAGTTACTGTAGCAAATGAACCTATATTTTTGACTATAAGAATTCTTAGAAAAAGACCAGGGAAGAAGAAGAAATTCAGAAACCCTAATTAATCACTTAAATATAACTTTAAACTAGTTCTATCAGCAATAAACATGTAAATAATTGTATTAATTAGTATACTGACAAAAGAAATTTTAATAATTATTTCTTATTTTTAATCAGTTTGACATGAATTGCAAGACTTTTTGAAAAGGAGATTCTGTTTTACCAATAACAATTCATAAATAATCCAGTGACATGATTGTGCCTTATGAATACATTTTTATGTTTTACTGTTTAGTCTCCTCAGTAAAATAAATTGCCTACATTTTGGTTAAAGTGTTCAATGATGTTGTTTACTGAACTGAAATGGCAGAGATTATCCTTTAGATGAATGTTACAAACTTTTTCATTTGAAAAAATATGAAAGGTATCCTACAGCATATAATTTTCTCACAAAACGTACATTGAGACCCATAGGAGTTCATTGCAGCATGTTGTATGTAAAACTCCTTCACTGGTAAGACCTAGGGCAGTTCTACTAATATATGACAAATATCATGAAGGAAAATCCACTTTGATTTTTCTTATTAGCTCTGCAAATATGCATTGAATTCCAGTTTAGTGCAGATGCAATCATGACTGATTGACAAACATTTAGAGATAGGTGTCCACTGATAAACTATGAAACATGAAATTATAACTTTGCCACTAAACCTTAGGTTTGAATGAAATCAGGGTCAAGACAAAAATAAATACCAGATTGTGTTATACAGACATAAGTAAATAAATCTCCTTAAAAATTATAAATGTAAAGTTTGGGATCATTTAGTCGGGGATTTCTACTGGGTAATATGGATCGCTCAGTTCTGTACTCCTATGAAGCAAAAATTCTCTTTGTCCTGGGAGTAGGCAATTTTCTGGTGCAGGTGGCAGGAGATGGTGACAGTAAAGGCAGGAATAAATTCAAGGAGATAGTGAAAGGAGTACAGTTCTCACTGTGAGTTGTCACCATGAGTAAGACACCCTGACTGTTTATGCTGACCAGGTTTCTATTTTAAACAAGATACAGAGAGAAGAAAAAAAAACTACAAGAGGTGGACTCAGTATTTGGTGAGATATACTACCACAGTTTGTTTACTTAGATTAATTCAGATGCAAAATTTATATTTTTGATTCATTCCCATGCTTTGCTGTAACAGATTAAATATTTACCTATGCATACCTATACTCAAATATGCACTTTATTCCAGAAACTGGAGAATAGGAAGTGTATGCTATGTATATAATTATAAACTGAGAAAGACATGCCAAAAAAAAAAAAAAAAAAAAAAGTTACTGCCTTCAAAATTTGCATTTTGAAAAAAAGATTGCTGCAGTTGGACACCAAAACATAATTCTAAATAATAGTTCTGGAAATACTTTTCTTCCTTAGAAATAGCAACTCCAAGCCTAATATTGGGAAATACTATACAGGTAATCTGTAAAAAGATTATCTTCTGAATAAAAGACTGTCTGAACACATCCACACACACAGAGGGAAAATTTCAAAATCAAAATATGAATTGTTTATGAATTAATAATTAATCATGATGGTTCTGGACATCAGTTTCTGTTGATTTGTGCAATGACCCTTATACAGTATATTCTATGATTTTTATTAAAATACTTGACTGAGATGATGAGGCATATTATAACACAAAACTAAAAAGTTATTTTAAAGTAGATGTTACAATTCAAGCCCTTTGGTCTGTGGATGGGGTAGAATACTAACAGTATATAGCAGAACATCTCTATTCCCATACCCTGTTCACTTCTGTATGTTGTTGACATTATTAATTGTAAAAGCTCTGAACATTCTGATCACTGTTCCTCTGAAACAGCACATCTCTCTCTATATCTTTAATAAGGAATACTCCAGAGAGGCTGTTGCTGTGCTCACTAGATTAAAATTCTTCCAGATAAAAAGCGACTTTTTAATCTTTCATATTTGTTAAGGTTATAAACAGTGAAAGAAAGTTAAAATAAACTACTTGACAACATTCAAGATCAAGAATATTTTGCAAATATGTGAAATATCATTTGCCCAGCACTTTTAAACTAAGTCAAACGTGGTCAGAAGAGGGAGTCAAAGACTTTTGTCCATTTTGGTCCTTCAGCTCTACTGAAAGTAGTTAGTTGCTGAACTTCATTGCAAAATTATGAATCCAATCATTGCAAAATTATGAATCCCAGATAAGATAATCTATGACTACTATACCTCTTTGAAAATATTTTTGTTATAGAAAGAAAACTGAAGCACTAATATTGAAAAACTATCAATATACAGAATATATACTGAATGAGAAGAAAAAAAGAAAAAATATTTCTCACTTCACTTCATCAAATTTCTGTCTAAAATAATGAGACATCTATTAGGATAAAGAGTAGTTTCTAGACTTGAATTTATGTTAAGTTACTACTTAAAAAAAGTCAGTTAATGGACCGAGGAAGACTTTATACTAGAATGGCTATTAGATTTTCCCATGAAATTATAACACTTTGCAAAAGTGGTAGATCTGGTGGTTGATTACATCTGGATTAAATGCTAACTATGGAATGAAAGGCAACACCAATATCTTTTCTATACCTGATTTATCTCTTCCTGAAATGAGTTATATGAGACAAAAAATAATGTGGATTTTAAGGGAAAATTTAGTTTTGCTTTTTATATTAATCTTGTGTGTATTTTTAAAAATTATTCCAGTTTTTTAAAAAAACTAATTCTTGGAACATTTTTAATATAGTGTGATACTAAAATAACTCTTGATGTTTGGCTTTGAAGTCTACAATACAGTAGTAATTTCATACTTTTTTCTGTAGTTAGGTCATAGTGCTAAAAACATGTATGTGGAGCTCCATGTTGATTTATATACACACTTCCGCATGACCGTGTGTACTACAGATATTTGTAAAGAAAAACTATGGTATAACTTGCCATGCTTAAAGGGAAGATAAAATAGAGGAGTTTTATTTCTTTAAAATAGACTACCTTTACACTAAAGAAATGAAAGTACTTTCAAATCCTTATTTTTAAAATACAGATTAGAAAGCAGGGTAGAAAAGCGTAATCATTTCATGAGAAATGTGTTTTTAAAATCAGGCTATAAATGGGTGCCCTCTGCATGATCAAAGGTGAGTCAAAACAAAGTGGAATCTAAGTTGAGCAAGACAGCCAGTGGAAATATGACATCCTCAGAGTGAATTTTACAGCTGCTGTGGGAGCAAGTAGTTGCCTTTGGTGAAAGCTTGAATATAAGATAAAGAATCTGTTGAAAAATATCATATTCTAGGATCAATCAAAGATTCTATATCTGCACCCCACACACTACATTAAATTTGGTTTATGTTTCATTACATCTATTGTCATGTGTTTAAAGCTATATTCATGCATCAGAGTAAATGAATCCCTAAATTTCAAATTTTACAAGTGAGCATTATTATAAGTTACACCAGTAGTTTTGCTCATTGTAAAAATCTGCACTTTTTAATTACAATACATTGGTATTTAAAGAAGAAAAGATATTTTATGCATTTTCTTTCTTGCATGTTAAGGTGTGCTGGTTTATAGGGAGACATTTTTTTAATCAAAAAGATCTCTGAACAGCACGTCGTAAGTATAGTAAAGTGGAATACATATTTCCATAAAAAGGAGGAAATTGTTTCAATAGAACATTTAAGTTTCATATTGCTTGCTCAAATTGAGGAATAATAATAATAATAAAAAGGTTTGGACCTCAATTTTCAACAATGAAAGTTGTATTTTCATAGTAAACATATAATAGCACAAAGTTAAATTCACAATATAACAATATGTTTAGTCTTAAAATCCATAAGATGCTACATCTCTGAGACCCTGAGGTACTTGAATAAGACACTTCTCAATAGGGAGAAAAAATATTTATGTGTGGGCAAATGTTATAAAACACATACAAATTTTGGCTGAATAAATACTATCAGGTAACAGGTGATTATTTTTTAAAGTATGCGTTATTAAAATATTTTTTTAAATACCACAGAAGTATTAATAATTTTCATTATAAAAATCAGAAAACTTTATCAAAACATTCAAGAAAACTTGTTCTTACAAAAAAAGAGAAGTGTAGGGGAAAGTTCTCATGTTCTATGAAATTTAAAAAGTAAAAACCCATTTATTTTAGATGGAGTAAAAATATATTAATTCAGTTTCTCAACACTTACTGTCCCTGCACCTCTTTTGATAGTTCTTGGAATCAGTGCAGGATATTGTTATGTTCCTTGTGTATAAGTAAGTGACCATTAATTCTGTTAATTTTCTCCATTTTCTTGTTACTGCTCAGTGAATGCTTACCAAATATTTATTAATCATCATACGCAAGAACTGTCTCAAAATCCCATGATAGTAGGACTTGTCCAAGTACAGAACCAGAAGGTGGAAAGTGCATTTTAGAGCATTTGCCATAACAAAAAGGACAACATATGGATAAAGATAGGCTGGAAAACTCAGAGAAGCAGTGAGGCAATAGTGGTCGCCATGACAGATGGTAGTACAGACCTTCAAGAGCATAGCATTTCTATGAGTAGTTTTAGTCTACTTTTCTAATATTTAGTTAGAAAAGTAGAGTGTTAATGATGAATTTAAAAGAAGACAAAGGAGTATCTTTGAAGATATTTACAAAGAATTCCCTCACGTGAATGACTACATGTGGATCTTTATTTGAAAGAATGGAAGAAAAGGAAAAAAGGATTTGCCTGACTATTCTGATGGTATTAGACAAAGAAGACAAGACTGTCATCCTGTCTCTCAGATTTGGATACAGAACTGTTTAAAGAGACTATGAGAGATCCTGTGAGGGATTCACGTGTTGTCAGAGGCTAGAGAAAAAAAGGAATCAAAAGAAATGGTAAGTGGAAAATTAAATAGGGTTCAAAGATAAAGCATTCTTTAGTCTGAAGATACTAGCCATGTGCAAGAAAAGAAGAAAAAAAATGAGAAAAATTTAGAAGGATGAGAAGGAGAAGGAGGAGGAGGAGGAGGAGGAGGAGAAGGAGAAGGAGAAGGAGAAGGAGAAGGAGAAGGAGAAGGAGAAGGAGAAGGAGAAGGAGAAGGAGAAGGAGAAGAAAGAGAAAGAGAAAGAGAAAGAGAAAGAGAAAGAGAAAGAGAAAGAGAAAGAGAAAGAGAAAGAGAAAGAGAAAGAGAAAGAGAAAGAGAAAGAGAAAGAGAAAGAGAAAGAGAAAGAGAAAGAGAAAGAGAAAGAGAAAGAGAAAGAGAAAGAGAAAGAGAAAGAGAAAGAGAAAGAGAAAGAGAAAGAGAAAGAGAAAGAGAAAGAGAAAGAGAAAGAGAAAGAGAAAGAGAAAGAGAAAGAGAAAGAGAAAGAGAAAGAGAAAGAGAAAGAGAAAGAGAAAGAGAAAGAGAAAGAGAAAGAGAAAGAGAAAGAGAAAGAGAAAGAGAAAGAGAAAGAGAAAGAGAAAGAGAAAGAGAAAGAGAAAGAGAAAGAGAAAGAGAAAGAGAAAGAGAAAGAGAAAGAGAAAGAGAAAGAGAAAGAGAAAGAGAAAGAGAAAGAGAAAGAGAAAGAGAAAGAGAAAGAGAAAGAGAAAGAGAAAGAGAAAGAGAAAGAGAAAGAGAAAGAGAAAGAGAAAGAGAAAGAGAAAGAGAAAGAGAAAGAGAAAGAGAAAGAGAAAGAGAAAGAGAAAGAGAAAGAGAAAGAGAAAGAGAAAGAGAAAGAGAAAGAGAAAGAGAAAGAGAAAGAGAAAGAGAAAGAGAAAGAGAAAGAGAAGGAGAAAATGAGAGATTTATGGAAAAATAAATTGCACTGAGAAAAGGACAATATAGTTCCATATTTTGTCATTTGTTTTTTGGAAGAAGTTAAGCAGACATTTTATGAAGAAAAAATGGAGGTAAAAGAAGAAAGAACAGATGACAGAAAAAGGATGGCTAGCAATTATTTAGAAAACTGGAATTGTTTAGCAAGAAACATGACCAAGCTGAAAACAGAAAATAAATCCAAATGTCCTCTTCCACTTGACCAACTTGCAATGCTTGAAAGGAGGAAGAGAATGGAACAGGTCAACCTTTTGGGCCGAAGACAGAAAGAACCTTGATTGGAAGAAAGTGTAACAAAGTTAAATAAAGAATAATTCATAAACAAAGAAAAAAGAAAAGGGAAAATGAAATTTAAAGTGGTAGAAGAGTTTAAAGGAGAAAGAAAAAGAAAAGAGGACAAAGGACTTTTGACCTTGAAACCACCAGTCATACAACTGCATTCTTGTTTGTACCCGTCGTGAAAGAAAGAAGTGGAAAGATAGTGAAAAGTTATTGGAGTTGAGAAGAAATGTGCATGTGTTTGCTTTTGATGCATATCATGAGTTTCCTGTCTGCTTGTTTGTCTGTTTAGTTATGTGCCTCTGAATGGGAGTCCTGTTCTCCAGCATATTTTCCACTCCTCTCAAGTGTCAACTGCACATTTATGAAAGGTGTCCCATTGTTAGGTCATCAGTACAGGTTATTGGTTCCAGTAATGACCCTGGAGTAATGCTACTCATAACTGAATTTACTACTGTTTATCATATTTTTTTGAACTCAGTCATCCAACAAATTTTCCATGTATCTAATAATCCACTTATCCAGTAAGTATCTAATCAACCTGACCAGAAGGATTCTCCAGCAGTCTATGTCAAAGGCCTTTCTACAGCTGAGATAGACAATACCCACTGCTCTCCATTGTTCTTTAAGCCTGTTACTTCATTATAGACAGCAGTCAGATCACTCAGACATGATTTACCCTAAGTTATTTATCAGCAAAACTGAATGCAAATTAAATTAATTGTGGTTTTGTGCTTGTGGAAGGAAATACATGAACTATAGTACAAGGGAATCTGGAAGAACATAAGAGAAAATTATCAGCAGGTCTTGTGTGGTAACCTCTTGTGTAACTCAGGAGCTTTTGGGGAAGCTGAAAAGCATATAATCCAAAGAAAAATACAGATTTAAAACTCACTCAGCCAGGATTGGAGTCTTTGAAAGTATTTTAGCCATTTTCTGAAAGAAAGGGGTTTTTTTCTGAAGAATTGTGTTTTCCTTAATCAATTCTTCATAAAATAAATGGTTTGTGCTGCTGTTTTTCTCTGTTCAGATAATTTACACCATTAACTAATACAATAAGAAAAGCTACAGTAAATATAGATAGCATCTTTCACATGGGTGCTTAAGGTCATCATCTCAATGACTGAACCATTACCACTCTCTAATTATATGTTTTTATTCTTCATAAACTTAGCAACAGCATAGCATCTAGATGTAGATATCAATCTTTCTTTCAGTCAGATACAAAACAGTTTCAAATATAATTTTTATCATAACTCATGTTATCCTTTTGTAATTTTGCATGGAAGAAAATGAATAATCATTAACAACAAGCATCCTACTTCACTGTAAGCTTCTAAGTGCATAAATACTCTATGACATTATGAAATCTCAACTGTGATTATAAAAAGTAACAAAGACAGATGTGCAGGATTAGTTTGCTATAAAATTTAAGTGATTGTAGTTGAGATAGAAATTTAATAAGTGTTCTGATTTTATGATTTTCTTTTGCATGAAGAAAATAAAGACTTACACACAATTTGCTATATATTTTTGATAAAAGTAAGTAGTTTTAAAATCTGACCTCAATGTTGATAGTGTAAGACCAAGAGTGGTGACATGATTTTGTTTGGGTTTTGACAGTGCTGTTACACGAATCATGAGAAAATACAGATTTATCCTGCTGATAACAAACAAGTTATTTAGAAAGTTTTTTAACACAGAGGTACAGATCAGAATAAATAACCCACATTGATAGTTCCAGTCTTCAGGAACCTTCTCAAACCCAGCATTTGGAGGAGTTACCAAACTTTCCTTGCTGCATGAGGTATGAGGAAAGGTCATCATCCCACACAAACAGCTGCCATTGAATATGTTATCAGGATCATAGTGATTTTCACCATTTTAGTTAAAAGATTGCTAGAGTAGAAAAAAAAAAACGAACATGTAGGTATCAATCTTGTAACCCTAATGTAAATCTTAAATAGATTCATTCAAACACTGAATTCCACGTTGTAGGAAGCTACTTTTGTCCAGATATTTACTGTACTTTTTCAATAGTTAGGTAATCTTCCCAAACAGCCTCTGATCGTTACCTTTGCTGTCCAACCATGTGCCTAATCAGCCGGTGACCATACATGTATTTTTTCCCTTGTACACTGAAAGAGAGTTTTATGTCTTACGTTGATCAAACTTTTCTTGTTGCATAAAAATAGTATTCAAAGTTCAAAGTTCTCAAACATATAACACCAAGGTTTGAAATGAAAACAGAAAATTATTTAAAACATTATGTTTGTATAGCAAGAGATCTGCAGCTTGTTTTTTTATCTCATATTCTTTAAGTCCACCAACAGAATAGCTTGCACTAGCACACCAGAGAGGCATAATACTACAGAAACATACAAAACTGCTGCTTTGAATGTTCAAAAGTCATCACTGCCCACATTTCTCTAGATCTGACTTAAGAGTTATGATTGAATCATAAATTAATTATAATATGGAACAAATGTGAATTAATTTGCTCAATCATAAATATTTAGTGCAACTTTGGACATCTTGGGATATCTAAGATACCTTCATGGACCTGGAAGACATAAGATACAAAGACATAAGATGACATAAGTGACAAAGTAACCAAAGCTGGTCCACGTGTAGAAAAGTGAAGAGGAGATTCATAGAGAAATTGAATTTCTTGTCTAAATCCTGCATACTCAAACACAGCATGATCTTCTAAAGATAACTGGAAGAAATGAGGAAGTTAGAACAAACATCTGTATCATGAATTTCTTTGTTCCCTTCAGTAATATGCACAAGAAAAATAATCCAGTGCACATTTTTTGTAGTTCCTTTGCCTGCTCTATTTCTGCCCAGAACACTTGATGATTCAGATATAACCCAATTATATGAGAAATCCAGTTATATGAGAATAAGACTTTTGTTCAAGGATAAGAGAATAATTACTGACCATTTGAATAATAATAATAAGTAAACAAAAAATGACAAAAAAATTACAGGTGGTTTGCGGTTTTTTCATCTGTAAGAGTTTTTCCACCCTTGTTATTTAGAAGTTACTTACCCTTTGACAACAAAACAGGTTTTCAGAAAGATTATTGAGACTTTTCACTTGCAGACATAAAAATCCAATTTTTATGGGCACAGCTATGAGTAACCTGCTGTAGCTGGCTCTGCTTGAGCATGATTGAAGCTAGGCAATCTCCAGACATGACTGCCAACCTCACCTATTCTATCAAAGATGTTTCTGTTATAGTAAATATTTCCTTCAATTTACATTTTCAGGTAGAATTTGCCAAAATTATTTTGATATGACATTTTCTAAATTATTTTTTATAGCTTTTTTCCTTTTTTTTTGGTCAAACCCAAATGAAAATGACCTAACGTAAAATGCTCGTAAGAAATTAATGGTTAAGAATCAGAGATCAAGGCAAGAAAGGAAGCCTTGTGGCTGGTGTTTAGTGCAGGTTGCCTGACAAAGGGCAGCCTATTGATGAAGGATTCTTGCTCCAGCTACAGGAGGCATCACACTTGCAGGATCTTGTCCTGCTGGGGCACTTCAATCAGCTTGACACATACTGGAAAAGTAGCACAGCAAGCTGTAGGCAATCCAGGAGGTTCTGGAGGAAAACATCTTTAGATGACTAATAGACAGCCCTGCCACAGGGAATAAGTAACCAGCAGTCCTATGGGAGATGTGCCAGGCAATAAATAAAGAGAAGGCCCTGAATTTAGGAAAACTAATTCCAAGCTCCTCAAAGAGTTAATCAAGAGAACCGTCTTGGAAACTGCACTCAGGAACAAGGAAGCAAGAACACACCTGGAAGGTCTTTACAACATTTTCCATAGAGCTCAAGAGCTCACAGTCCATATATGTAAGAAATCAGGAAAGGAATGTGGGAGACTGGCATAGTTGCATTGAGACCTGTTAATCAAACTAAAAGGCAAGAAGGAAATGCAAATACTGCAAAGTGAAATGAGGGACAACTATCCTGAAGAGAACATAGGAACATTACCTAATTTTGTGGGGACAGGATCAGAAAGGCCAAGGCATATCTGAAGTTGAAATTGGCAAGGGATGCAAGGAATAATAAGAAATACTTCTACAGGTATATCAGCCTGAATAACAAACAAGGAGAAAGCTGAGCTACTCAACAACCTTTTTGCCTCAGTCTTCACTGTTGATTTCTTTTCCCACATCTCTTGAACAGATTAACCTCAAGGCAGGAACTGGTGGAAGATCAGGTTCATGACAACTTGAGAAGCTTGAATGTACATGAGTTTATGGGACCTGACAAGGTGCATGACAGAGTCATAGAGTCAGAGAATGGTTTGAGTGCATTCACTAGACCAGGCTGTTCAAAGCACCATGCAGCCTGGCCTTGTTTGTTTGTCTTGGTTTAGGCTTGGATATTTGTTTTGTTTTGTTTTGGGGGTTTTTTGTTGTTGTTTTTGTTTTTTTGTTGTTTGTAAGTGGGCACAGGCAGTGCTCCAGATGAGCTCTTGGCACTGGCTTTGCAAACCGCCATCACTCACAACACCTCTTTTGGTATGTAGTCCTGAGGGAACTGACTGATGTAGTTGCCAAACCACTTCCCATGACATTTGAAAAGTCCTGGCAGCCATATGAAATCCACAGTGACTGGAAAAAGGAAACCATTGTGTTAATTTATAAAATGTGAAGAAAGGAGGATGTTGGGAACTGCCGACCTGTCAGCCTCACCTCTGTGTCTGGGAATATCAGGGAACAGGTCCTCCTAGAAGCTATGATAAAACATACGAAAGAAAGGGAGTTGATTTGAAGCCAGCACAGCTTCAGCAAGGACAAGGCCTGTTTGATCAACCTAATGGCCTTCTATGGGGGAATGACTACATCAGGGCCAAAGGAAGAGTTAAATAATTTCATACTGTAGTACATAGTAATTTAAGCCAGTTTACCATTTTAACTGAATCTGAAATAACTAGACAGTGGCAGCTACAGTTCTAACTCTTGTGCTGACATAAGATTAGTATGTTGTTATTGGAAAGTAAAAACCTGAGCTTCAATGCAATTGGCATATTTATTTTCTTTGGAGAACACTTTATGAGAGACAAATATCAGACTTTTACAAAAATAATAATAAGCTATTTGCCTCCAAAGATTTATTTACATTTATAAATTTATCTTTAGTTCATTTCTGAACAACTTTTTCTAAGATTTTTAACTTGTTTAGAAAGAGGCCAATGAGAGATTCTCAAATGAACTAAACAAGGTTTTTAAATATTTTTAAATGATACAAGAAAATGGTGTTACAATTATTAGCTCACCCTTTTAGTTTATGCTCCCATTTGCTTATTTCCAATGCTACCTTTCTCAACTACTGGTCAGCAGACCACTTTTTTTAAGTAATAGTGTAATGCACAAGTAGTGCAAAACATCTGCAATTGCACTTCATATGCAAAGTACTAGTAACTGATTGAGATTAGATTTTTCTGGAACAGACTTCAGAAAAGCAGTTTTGTGTCTTCCAGTTTTGTTAAAAACTGTCTATAGTAATTCCGTTTAAATCTATAAAATTTCCTGAAAAGCAGTATATGGTACATAAATTTAAGAGAATTTTAGCTGATACCAGTAATAGGCTTGTATTAGTTTATCTTATGCCCAAAGAAAAATTTTTTGACAAGAAGAAAAATGAAGAATGGTTCATGGAAAGAAATTAAGGAAATGTGAATTGTGGCTTTTTTGTATTTGCCTTAAAATTTTAAAATATAAAGTGACAGTCTGAATATTTTTTTTACAAAACAGATTAATCAACTGTCAAAACTACTATTTTATTTTTTTTCAACTTAAGTGCCTGGATTTTTGAAAGATTAAGAGGACTATCCCTTTACTGCAAGTTTTACAAAAAGGGTATGTAAATACCAGACTCTGAAATATTTATACAAAAGACTAACTTTTCTCTGTTTATTGGAAGTTGAGGTTCATATTCAATCTGCATATTTAAGTCACAATACTAGTCATCCAAGGGTACCTTCTTCTTTTATCAAAAGCCTTTGACATAAAAATTGCCTACTCTTCCTTAAAACCTTTTAAATTTTTTATCACTTTGATGTTTTCAGGAATGAGTGGTGAAATGGAATATTTAGAAGAGATTTAAATTTAATCCTTTCTCATGTACCATTATAAAGCAAGGAAACAATTAGCAGGTAACTAGTGAGGTGAAAAGTTTCAAAATATTGCACTAAATCTTCCCCAACAGAGAGAAATAAAGTGTAAGTATTCGTAATGATATTCAATAAACAAAATAGGAGCTTAAAATAAATATTTAAAGCTAAGTCTATATTATCAAGAGGGGAAAAAACCTATAAAAGGAAACTTTTGAAAATAATTTTTCATGATATACAAATATATCTGTTAATGACTTTTGACACAACCTCCTAGAGGTTAACCCTTCTAGCAGCATATACAAAAAGATGAGTTTTTTGAATGTGGAACTATATGATAATCTGATAGAATATATTTGTTAAAAGCAAAGGAAAATGTACTAGCTTAAAATATTTATTTTTAAAACTATTAATATTAGGAATACCTATTTCTTAACTTCTAATCTGATTAGGAGATAATAAAAAATACAGAAATTTGAAGTCATACGTATGTGTGAAATGTGAAATTATGAAATAAATTTAAATGGTTTGCTATGATTTTTGAGCTCTTAATTGTTGAAGAGAGGCTTTATTTCCAGGGCTGGTCTTTCAATGAGTACCTGCCAAAACATGTTGAGACTGATACTGATTTTCTGCTTGTACAAAGAGAGAAGGCCAAAAGAAGAAACTACATTCTGAATTTTGCATAACTTGGAAATTGAACACATTATTTCTTTTTAAGGATTATTTTTCACTTTTTTTTTTTTGCTTCTGCTATAACCTATAATATGAAGTGAAAATTATCTCAGAGGCATTTGGTACTGAGTGGAAAGTTGTGACAACACAGCAATAAAGCTACTAGCCAAATTCTACTTAAGAAATTAAAATTCTGCCTTTGATTTAGCATTGCAGTAAACCAAGATTAAGAAAATGTTTCACTTAAACATTTTTTACAGCTGTAAAATACATAATTTTTCATGTTAAACAGTGTTCAATAAATACAGAAGCTTTACTCGTTTTTCTCAAGTTTTATAATTCTATGCAGAAGTTAATTTACTATTTTTTTAAGGCAAATGTTAATAACCTACATATATTGATGTGACTTCATACTATCTGCTGCAAAGCCCATCATTTTATGCGTGTGTATGATACCCACTGATATATGCTTCTTAAATTTTCAATGATTTCTGAGGAACTTTCCTAAATAGGCAGCAGCAACAATAAATTACACATAGATCTTGATTGTTTTGCAAGAATTTCAGTCATGGCTTGGTCCCCCATTCTTCAGTCATGGTTTGGTCCCCCATTCTTCAGTTCTTCCTGACAGCCATCTGAAAGAAGACAATGGATTTATAGAGAATGAGAAAGTGGAAGTTCTGATGAGCGTCCCACTTATATTACTTATTCTTCAATAAAATTGAGAACCATATAATACAGGACAAATCCTCCTTTTCTTTTACAGACACGCCAATATCTGCCTTGACTGAATCCTAAATTTAAATTCAGGAGGCAGAAAAATGGCTGAAGCTACCATGGTCACTACAAAAGTATATTTTTAAATGAATCAGTAGTATTTATTTGCTCTTCAAATGAAAAAAAAAAAATATACCCCCCTTCAACATCTCCTGTGTGAATCTTATTTCTGAACACATACTCATGACAGTCAAGAGTAATCAGTCTCGAGCACTCCTAAATATCAGAGATCAATTTCCAAATACCTCCTCCTTGCTGGAGGACATTTCTGTGAATATCCTTATATACTCTTTTTCTTGTGTTGTTTGTCTTGATTCAAATTAATGTTTCTCACAACATTTTTGAAATATTTTGGTGAGTAAGTACCTTTATATAATTCATTATGTCTTCACAGGGCTTTTCTAGAGATACTGTGAGGTAAAGTCCCTCCTTTACTTTAGACACTTCAGGATTAAGAAACCTCCTTAAATCTTTCACTGGCAGTCATGTAGTCTAAAGAAAGATTGCTGGGAGCCAAATGTTTTTTACAAAATAGTTGGAAAATTCAAGCCTGTCCTGTCACTTAGGCAACTAATGACACCATTATATACTGCAATTACAATTAAAGATTTTCAGATGTTGAAAAGCATATTCACGGCATCATTGCTACTTCGTATTTCCTTGTCAACACTCCAGAGTGTCATGATTTTGATAAAACAGAAACAACTCAAGAAGCTATATTTTTCTTAGTAGCATCAACAGCTTAGATATGATACTGTAACTCCTTTTCCCCTTAATATATTAACCATGTTATCTGAAGGAGAAACATCCATCCTTTTTGCTGAAGGTACTGTGTTTAAATTTGTCTTTGCAAAAATGCTTTGTCAGGCATTAAAAACAACTCTACATTTATTGTTCAGGTCAGCAACTTTTAGTACTCAGATTAGACTACTTTCCTGAATTTAAGCTAATTGGCTTCTCTTTAATTAAATAACAGCACAAATAAATTGATAACATCCCCCTTGTACTGAAAGCTACATCATGCAAAAAATGGGATAGCAATTTCATATGTAAAAAAATACAATTATTTTCTATAGTAATAAAAACAATTCCAGTTTAGCAGCTAGGAAAGAATATTACATTCCTCCCATGTGTATATCAATCAATTTGATAAGTACTGTGAATGAGTATTCAGAGTCCTAGACAAAGCAAAACTACAACAGGCAAACTAAGGAAATAACTGTTTAACACCATCAGAAGTTGGTCCTGTCTCCCTATCAATACTTAGTAAATCCTACATTTGCAAAGGGTCTGTGTAAGTAATATACTACTTTTCATGTATTTAAAAAATGTCTGATCTTCCCTTACTATTTGTTAAATTGCACAAAGGAAAAAAATTTTGTTGCTTTGTAGACTGTGACATTACTATTTATAAAATCAGAAATAGTTTCAGAAGAGAGAAACTGTAAACTTGGATGCCTGATGCTTGACTTTGCCTTTATTATTGTTAGAAAAATAATTCATCCTTAAGAGAGATTAATCTAATTTTTCTAATATTCCAGCCAATACCTTCTTCAGATAACAAATATGTATGTGTAAAAGATCTTTCTCTGACACCATGTAGTGGTTTGAGTT
>VZTJ01004694.1:0-17463 GCA_013397795.1 Orthonyx spaldingii
GAGGTTTCTGTGCTGTGACATATCCGTATCTCTGTTGTCAGTGAATAACCAGTCAATGATCACCCAGTCTCTTCTGAAATAAGACCTTGAACTAAATATAGTATATTTGATTTAATATCAGAGAGCCACTTCCAATGTTATCAAAGAGGAACAGGCAGTCTAAATTCAGGGTAAATAGCCTGCAGCATATGAAACTTGTAAGTGCAAAGAGCTAAGCTACTCTTTCTGCTTCTAAGTTTCAATTTTTACTACTATAAGTGAGAAAAACTAGTAAACAAGTAAAGAGCCCATATTTTTTGTGTGTCTTTTTGTGCCACTACTTTTTTCAATGAAGTAATGTAAACTTCAGGTGCCCTAATTGTCTCAATCTGAGCTATTTGCTTCAATTTCTGTGGCTTTATTTCTCTTCTAGAAGGGGCAAACATAATTAAAAAATAGATGAAAATGTGTGAACAAGGTGTGGGGGACGTTGTACTTAAATATACAATATGTAATATATTTATTTCTATATAGCCAGATTTCTCAGGACTTGTAACAGCTTGGTTGCTTGCAAAAGGAAACAGGGGAAGGCTTACTTTATTCATGTTTTCTTTTCCTGTCTGAACCAGCCCAGATATCCGTGAAAAGACAAGCTAATTTGTTTAAGAATCCCTGGGAATGTGCTAATGTGCTGAAGATTAATCAGGGGACAGAACTAAGCAACTCTTACAAAAAACTCCAAATAAGAAAAAGCTACAAGGAAAGACACTAATAACACAGTGCTTCTGCTATGTGGCGGTCACCCAGCCGGTGGTGGAGCCACCGGCTGGATTGCCCTTGGCGTGTGAGACTGCTGCTCAACCTGCCTTTTCAATGTGGGTCAACAACCAGGTAGAGTGGGCAGATTGTACCTCTCAGGACAGTGAGTCCTGAGAGGCAGGCAGGTTGGGGCAGTTTCCCGCCATGGGCTGCCATCCATCAAGGCTCTGTCCCCTCCCCTTTCCCCTCACGAGTTATTTTAATATTCATATGGATGCTTTAATATTCATATATAACTAGAAGGTTCTGTAGTTCTGTTTCCCCCATTGGTTAATTCAAATATGTCCCTCCTCTGTATCATGATTATTGGCTGCTGTCATCTCACTTCATGTACCCCATTTATCTGTTCCCGTTCTCCTCCCCCTTTTCCCTCCCCTCTTAAACCCCTGTAACAGTCGTCTCGGGGTTTGTTCTGCGGCTCCCGTTCTCGTAGTGAGTTCTCCTGTCCATGCCTGGGCAGGGAATAAACTCGAGGGTTTGCACCGCAGACGAGTCCTCCTTTCTTCCTTCGTCGCCTCCGTGTCGCTATTACGCAATCAGCTGCTGCCAGCCCCAGCCTGGGCTTCCGATCTGACAGCTCTCTTCAGACCTGCCCCGCACGGGCTAAAGGCGTTGCCTTGCCGCTACGCACACCTGCGCAGCGTGAGCTCCGGTGACCGGGCGCTCGAGGACACTGTCGCTTGCTGACCAGTCGGGCGGTCAAGCGGCACAGCGACACTGCTACTTATTTTAATCTTGTGGTCTGTTTTGGAATTAATATATTTCCATTTCTCCAAAACTGAGAAAACAAGAACACTAAGTCTTGGTTAACAAGACTGATCAGAAACAAGCAGAAGACATCCTGTGAACTTGACAGAAGTTTTTCATTGTCTATGAAAATTTGTGTTGGCTGTGCAGGCAGAAGTTCAAGTTCAGCATATTTATTTTGAGAAGGACTACACAAAATGAAAGGAAATGGGAATAACATGAGTGAAAAGAGCGGAATTTGACCCTACACATTTAGGAAAAGGAATTCATCAAACTGACTTGGAAGTACCAAAGATGTCTTGTGTTAATGAGAATTTAGATTTCATCTTTAGAAGTTTTATGAAAAGTTGCCTAAGAAAGTAATGTGACCCCTGATTTTCCTTTATCCTGCATAGTTGTAAAAGCCAATACAAGAAACAAACTGGGTATATGAAATGACTACCCAGTCAGCACATACTTGGTTTGGAGAGGAATAAGCTCTACATTCCCTACTCCAAGTCAGTTAAACTGCACATCTGATTTAGTGAATAAGAGCTTTCCCTGGGACAAAAAATGTCAGGATCTTGGTGATGACATACAAAATCTTTTGTAGAGTTAAAGGAAAAGCTTACCCCTTATTTATGGATATATAAATTATATCTGAAGCCAGGGCACAAATCCTAGAGCTACAAAGGAGACATCAAGATGATATTGTGACTTTAAGTTCTGCATTTAAATTTTAAACATATTAATATTTTTAAGGGGTTCTCTTTTTTTATGTGTAACTATCCCACAAATAATTTTCAACCTGGCTTTTTCTTGTATTAATGTTTTCATTATACACAGGATTTTTTTATGTGTGTAGAAATACTACTTTTGATTATGAGTGTTAATTAGCTTCTTTCCTGAAGAAACAAACTTGCAGTAATGCTGTCTTGATATCCCTCCCCAATACCTTTTCAAACCAAGAACTCATTCTGACCAACTCCAATGGCAGATAGAGCATTCCACAATATAGAATTCCCACAGCCTTAGAAAAATGTGTGGCCAGAGGGAAGAGAAAGAGCAACCCTCTGTCAGTGCCCCAGTAGACATCAAAACTTCAGCATAGTATCACCATCACAGAGAGTCACAAATGCTTTTGGACTCCTTTTTGGGACTCCACACAGAAGCACATTCCTGTGAGACAGACCCACACAGAGCCAGACTTTATCAGCTCTCCTGGTAAAGGAACAGTTTGTTCCACCCCTGTGGTTCTGGCAGGAGTAACTCAAAAGGATTTCTACACCCAAAGAACTGTAGTTGCACAAAACTGGTGAGGATGTGGAGGGATCAAACCACTTTCCCTTGGAAGGGACTCAATGCTAGGGTATTTCCACTACACTGGTGGTGAGCCCATTTTCACTGTGAGACACTTTTACACTGCCATGGACATCATGGGGCTGAAAAAATGAAAATCAGAGTAGTACAACAGCAAAATTCACTGTGTGCTTTCTGGCTTTCCGGGCTGTATTCAAACAGAGGCTGCAAAATCACATTTATGCCATGTTCCAATCACTTGATCTAAGCATTAGTTGCCAACAACCTCAGTGGAAAGCTGAGGCTCATAAAGATGGATGCAGAACTGCTTTTTTCCAAGGTAGTTCAGCCCAGGATCATTTTAAGTGTGTATTGCACTGCATGAAGTTATGATGTAGAAACAAGTGGGTTGTTCTTTTTCCCCAACAGGCACAGACTTGGTTTTGAGACTGGCTCCAGCCAAACTGACTCTGAGCCTCCAGCAGAGTTTTGCTGAAATCAGCAGAGCACTGCATAGGAGATGGCAGTTCAGCTTGGTCTTTGAGACTAGGGCTGAAACTCACCTAAAAGAAGAGGGAAAATAGTGACTCTTAAAAAATAGTGACTCTTAAATTGAAGCATTTACTGGATAATAAATTATTTGCTAAAACTCTAAGATGAACTGGAGCCTTATCATGATTTTTCTGTTAATTCAGTCATTCTGGAGTTCTTGATGTTAAGTTAATTAATAGTTGTTGGCATAATTGTAAAATATCTTCAGTTTTATAATGGGTATAAAGTTCTGAAATATAAATTGAAGACACCTCACATTTTTAATAGCTGTTCCTTAACCTTTAAGGCATTTAGTTTTGTGTGGTCAATGAAGCCAATGCGAGCCTTTTTCCGTTACACAGAGGACATTATCTGAGATATTATTTATAAGGCAACTGAACAGGAAGTGCTTTGTCTACTTACTTTTCCCCATCTGTCCCTCTGTGATGCATCCATACATACCTATATCCATGGCAGATCACCCTGTTTTGACACTCAGCAGATATTCCAATTATGCTCTCCACTTCTTCCATTTTGCACTGGGCAGGTACAGGCAGCCAGTGCATCACCCAGTGCCTTTTTCCCAAACTGTTCCAATAATGCCTTACAAGAAAGGAGTCAGGTTGGCTTCCAGGAGATTATCAAGTCTTGGCAACAGTTTAGTAGTGGTTAGACAGCCTCAATCTTATCTCCGTCAGTGCTTTCCAGGAGATGACACTTTATTCTTGCTATGGTTGCACCAATACCCCAGGGATATCCTCAAAAGCCAATCATTATGGATGGGCCTCCCAAAAAACTCCATTGTCTATACCTTGCAATGGTTCAGAGGCATTATTCCCACTCTCTTTCCACAATGATGTCACAGTAAATATCTCCCCATATGTATCATTCTTTCTCCCTAACCAACACAGTGCATTGTCAACTTCCAGCTTTATTGGAAGGCACCCCAAAATCCTTTGTGGATTGTCCTAGGCTGATTTTATGTTATGTATTTTATGCTATATATTCTATATCATCTGCTATGCTCAGAAATTAGTTTGTGTCCCTTTAATTCAGTCAGAGAAAAGCCGGCACAGGTTTTGTTTACATTTTTTTCGACTCCAGCAGTGAGACAGTGAAAAAGATAAGGGGAGAGTGTGCGCTCTGGGAGTCTCTCTCTCCCTCTCCCTCTCTCTCTCTCTCTCTCTCTCTCTCTCCCTCTCTCTCTCTCTCTCTCTCTCCCTCCTGGCTTCCAACAGGGAATGAGGGACAGGGAGTTTGTAGCAGTGGGTCAGACACCGGCAATCCATCCCGGTGGGCTGACCATATGCAGTGCTGCTTTGTATATGTCCCTCCCCTGTTTACCCAGGACTGGCCAGATGTCACTGGTCAATCATTTGCCCATTGGCTCGTCACTCGCCTTGCCCTCCCCTGACGGAAGGCATAAGAAGTCGAGGTGAGTGATGATCATGGCCATTTTGCCAGGTTACCATCTCGCAGTTGTTCTTGCACCTTCCTTTTCCCTCTGTGAGGGAATAAAGAACACTGATAAAAAAGGCAAGTGGTCCATCTGTTTTTATCTGCAAACAGCTGCCACCGCCCACCCCGGACTGGAGCTCCCGAGCTAAGGGAGCTACCAAGGGTGGGCATGGTGGTCCCAGAGCAGCCCAGCGCTGAAACAGCAAAGTTACAGGAGTTTTCCTTTGTTTTTTCCGTGTTGGCTGAAGCAAGAAATACTTTACCTGGACTGTGATTCCTTCTCTGGGATTTTGTTCAGCATCTCTCTGGTCCAAGATATCAGGACACCTGCCTGGGGGGCTCCCCACCAGCTGCATGCCAGGCCTGGGCACCAGGCCCGAGCCCTGGAGGGATTGAACCTGACTGAGCCACAGTCAAGGAGGGATTTCTCCGACTTATTGACTCTTCAAAACAACTAGAGGTTCCATTTGTTTAATACTATTCATTTTGTTTGGTAAATAAATAGTTTTTTCCACTTTTCTCAAAGGAAGTTTTTCCTGAACTGGTTGGGGAGGAGGGGCTGCTGAAATCTGCTCTTCTGAAGGAGATTCCTTTGGAGGTCCCCTTTCCAAATTTGCTCTAAACCAGCACAGGGATCCAGCCTTGTTTCTGGAAATCTTGCCACTGTAATGCCACACATCTCTGAAGGAATTGCTTATCAAGGAGGATGGGAAGCTGAAAGATTTCTAAAACCCATGAAATCATATTGGGTTGTAAGAAACCTGGAGATAGGAGTAGAACATGAGTTAATGAGACCACAAGCTGAAAGAAATGGTGACTTTTTCATAGTAAATGAGAAGTAATGACAACAAGCAAATCTGGGGGTTGGGTTTTCTGCACTTCCTCTTCCTATCAGTCAGACTAATTCTCAAGGTATTTCTCACCACCTCATGCCTTCCAGACAATAAATCACAACTTTGAGATCCTTTCAAACAGCATACTTACTTCTGGGGATAAACTCTCCTAGTGTGACCCCTAAGAGCTACATTCAGAGCTCAACTTCTCCCTCAGGGGTTCCTGAATCCATAAGCTTGCTGCTTAATTGAAAAGTAATGAAGATATCCATGCTTAGCATTTCCCCCAAGACTGTTGACTGCTACAGTCAGGCTTTTTCCTAGACATCTAAAGAATGCTTAAAAGTACTCCTGTCCCTTGGGTGTTGCCATGCAGCTTTGTTTACTGGCTGTCCAGGAAATTATCAGTCAGAGGTGGATGCAGAATCTGAAGACACAGCTGGTACTTGACTATAAAAAAAACTATTTATCCATTCTCCCTTCAGACCAGCAGGAAAAGATTTAAGCTTAATGTATGAGCTGAAAAAATATCACATTTTATACAATCATAAAAAAGAGAGCAATTAACACAGCTCATTACTAGCTTTTGACAGGGCTTAGTATGTCAGCAGCCAAATCAATGTGAGGATTATAACATTTTGGAGTAAAACATGCCAAAACCTGTCTGGACAGATTTGAAGAGCAGTGCACTACAACATAACACCAAAAAAATTAGCTCCCTATGATAAACTGCAAGATTAAAACAAAATAAATTACATGATAGATCCTAAAAGCATCACCTCCATCGCTTAACTTCAGCAAGACATCTCTGTGCTTCTCTGTGCTTGTTAACCTGAACTTTCTGTTTCTTTCAACACTTAAAATAAATTTTGAAGAGAGATCTTTTTTTTTTACTGGAAAGCAAGAGCAGTGGGAGATGGACTTTTCTGTTCCCATTTTCCTCAACCATGGTAAACCTTAGGCCCACTTTTGTGTAAATGTGTTTGTCACATTACCTGTCCTGTGAGGACTGCTAAGCCCGCAGGGCAAGTATATTAGGGAACCCATGGATGGGATAATCCCTGAGATACCCTCAAGTTATGTGAAGAAATAGCTTCCCTCCAGGATGCTTCCTGCCATTTTGTTAACGTATTTCGAGTTCTCCATTCTGGTTGGCCCCTGCCTTCACCTAGAAGGAACCTCCTCTCCCATTTCCCCACTGGCCCCCTAACCCCAGTCCCGCCTATTCCCCGCCCCAACATGAAACCCCTGGGCTCTCTTCTGAGTTTGTCTTTAGCCTGAGGACCCTTCACGGACGGACTTTGAAAGTAAACTTCCCAAATGGAATCTCTCAGCTAAAGAACCTTCCTGCTGTGGCAGTGACCCAGCCTGCCTTCTCTAGGGAGCTGAACAACATCCATTGGCTCGACTTTCCCCCTCAGGACAGTGAGCCTGAGGAGGTGGAGGAAGGCGTGGCTCGGGAGATTCCCGGGCTTTAGGCTGTCAGTCTTTTGCCACGTCTTCACCCTTCTTCCCTCAGCGTTGTGTTAATATTCATATTGTTCCAGAGACTTCGGCTGTTCTGTTATCCCCATTGGTTTGTTTAAACTTGTTCCTCCCCTGTTTGAATGTTATTAGCTACCTGTCACCCCTTGTCATCCCCTGATTTGTCAGTCCCTGTTCTCCTCCCTCGCACGTCCCCCTTATAAATCCATGTAGCCATTGTTTGACGCTTCTTGGCTGCCCTGCATCCGGGACCTTTGTTCGCCCGAGTTGCAACAATAAATCCTTCTGGGTGCGGCTGCCGGGGCCCCTCCACTCCTTCGCTCTCGCCTCGCTACTTTGTTCCTGCTGCTGTTGCTCACTGAGCCTCAGGGCTGACAGCTCCCGAGCGCAGGTCAGACAGAAGCTTGCACAGCCTGTAAGCTGTCTGACACAAGCCGAGCGCCTTTGTCGCCCGCAGGCTACCAGGCAGCCAGCGGTCAGCGACATCCTGCTTCTTTCATCGCTGCATTATTAGAGAAGTTAGCCAGCTGTCGCTTTGTCCTGGAGAGTGCTTGCTCTGCCTTGAGTCCCGAAGCTGGAAGGGTCTCTTACTAGTTACCTGCTGTGCATTGCCACTTTGCCCCGGACTCTGTAGCTGCTAACTGCAGGTCTAGATTGGTTTAGCCGAGTACAGGTGTGGTGCAGGCAGGAACCCTCAGAAAGCCGGGCATCCTGCACCTCTCCCAAAAAGAGGAGAGTGACACTGTCTAAGAAAATCAACAGCAGTAGCACTATTTTAATAATAATGTTGCCTCTATACACTGAAATTCACTACAATTTGATTTCAAGTAGATTGTCTTCTTAGGACTGTTGCTGTTTCCTTTTACTGACCTGTCAGGAAGAAGTCCACTCTCAGTCATGAAAAAAACCAAAAATGTATAGATTTCCACCAAATCATTTTTCCCCACTATTTTTCCCCACTGCAGAATATTCTCAAGATCACAATTAGTAATAAATTATCTGAGGCATTTTCCTTTCATCCATGCAAACCCTGTCTTTACCCATCAACAACAACAAGTTACAAGATTTCATTAGCAAAAAACATTATTGCATTGATGAGTCTGTGGTAAACTCTGTTCTTTATTGAAAGGGTGAGACTCACTTTTCTGCCTGTGGAAAGAGACACGCTGTATTCTCTGCATGCCTTAAGGAGGATTAAAAGTGGATAAAAATTGCTATCAAACCAATTTTACCACTGCAGAAATGGATATCACGGATGAATCAGTAAGTCTCACAAGATACATAGGGAGATGATAGAGACAAAACCATGAACTGCAAAAAAGTTGGGATTGTTCAGCCTGAGGAGGCTAAATTGGATGTGGGACCTAAGTCATAAATACATTAAAATTCTACAGCAAGCAGGAAAGGAAGTTTGTTTTCTATATTCACAGTGGGTAAGTAAAGAAGCAATGTCCATAAACTCTGAGGAGAGGGGTAAAAAGTTTAGACATGAAAAACCTATCTAACAGGAAGGATGACGAAGGTCTCCATCCTGATGGACCACCTGGATAGACTATGAAGCTCCCAGAAAGGGACATCTTTAAACTTCAACTGAACCAAAATCCATTGGGAATAACAGAAGGATCACCGAGAAATGGGGGCAGAGGAATGCCCAACACTGCTTCCAGTGGTCCCTTTGGACCTATTTTTTTACAGTTTTTGAGGTCAATTCAGGAATGTATCAAGAGCAAAAATCATGGCAGTGAAGTGGGGAAAACCTCTACCTTTTTTAGTGACAGAATCTGCAGGTGCATCTGTGTCCCACCACTGGTCCTGTTTTGTGTAGAGGAATGACACTATGAATTAAGTCCAGAAAGGCCTGACAACATTAATACTTTATTAACATTGAGAGAACAAGCCGTTCAAACTTGGATGCTAAATGCTCCATCTAGTTTATTTCAAATATTCTATTGGAAGCTGTGTAGATACTTAACAAAAAAAAAGTTTTGCTCACAACCTATGCAGAAAAAGAGAAGTTGGGAATGAATACACACCATGATGATTGGATATACCCTGGGACTCAGTCAGCTACATAAAACAATATTTTTGAATGACATGCAGCCATTTATGACTTTTTCCTTTCAGCCACCACACAAGCACTTGCTCAGGTGTACACACATTTTCTGGGTTGTAAATAGCTCCGTGAAATGACTGTCTCTAATTATCTCTAGCCTTGCATTTGTACAGCACCTAGACCAACATTGCCAATATATAATTAACTTTTCCATGATAATCTGTTATAGAAATGAGAAATACCAACCAACATAGAAGCAAATATTTAAAGGAAACCTATTGACTGCCAGAAGTGGTAATTTGATAGTACACACATTTAATGCTCTGTACACTTAAGTACATTTAATTGTCAATGTTTCATGAGGCAAATCACTGGTAAAAGAATTTTGGGGACCTATATAAAGGCCTTTTTTAGAGCTGAGTCAACAAAAATATCTTCTCTACGGAAATGTTTATTAAAATCTCTTTGAGGAGACAGAAGGACCCATTTTATGAAGCTTCCAGTTTAAGGCTCAGATGAGAAGCAAATTTTTAAAATGCTAAGTAGGCAGAGTTTTCCATTTGGCTGTTTGGTTCAAGAAAGTTCAGAGGTTGCTCTTGGGACATGCTAGGCTGAGGCTTTCATGGAAATCATGATGAATGTGTTTTCCAATGTACTGACCTGGATGTTAGCATATTTTTTTGCTGAACATTATGGGGTGCTTCGCCTACTACATAATTGATTTTCCAATAAAGCCTGGACTTCTTTCTGATTCCAATAGAAATCTGCAAGCCATTTTCTTTATTACCACCATCCAGCATCAGGGGAGGGTGTGGGCTGGGGTAAGGCGGGAGGGAGCAGATCATGAAAATTCAGGATCATTGCAGAGTCGCAGTTTAGTAGCTCCAACAATAATCTGTTGAATTCTTTGTGTAGGTGTGCTCATATAATCACTTAAACAAGGACATCTGCAAAACCCTGAAGGTCTCTGACAGCACAATAATATGTAAGCAACTGGATGTGCCCCTAGAACTTCTTCGAAGTAGTCTTGGAATGAGGCCTGGCAAAAACTTGCAGCTGGTAGGTTTTTTTGGTGTGTTCTATGTATGTCAGTTTTTCTCCT
The DNA here is from genome assembly GCA_013397795.1 of Orthonyx spaldingii. Classification (NCBI taxonomy): domain Eukaryota; kingdom Metazoa; phylum Chordata; class Aves; order Passeriformes; family Orthonychidae; genus Orthonyx; species Orthonyx spaldingii. Next base: position 10,286 of record VZTJ01004694.1, read on the forward strand.
TCATCCTTTAAGCTTCAGCACAAATATTTTTTTCAATATTCAAAACACAAAGTTTTTTTTTTATTCCTCACATGTTTTTCTCCAGATTGAACCTAAACTATCCTAAGAGCAAGGAAAAAATAAAATAAAAATCAAGGAACCTTGGTAAATATATTTGCTTTTGATACGTATGTAGGATGTAATTTGAAAAGAGATCTCAGAGCACATGGTAGAAAAAGTTAGTGTGTAGGTGGAAAACTACCATAGGGGTACCTGGCAAACAATCAAGGCACCTTCTCAATTAAATTAACCTACTTAACTCTCAGGCTGTCCCACCACTGCTAACTGATGCTCTTTTCCATAAAAGTACAAATTAAAACTGTCCCCCAACATAAATGTAAAAGTTCCAAATAATTTTAACTCTTTCCCACTCTATAATAATTTACTTTGCAACCATGCTCTTCTTCCAAGAGATCACAATGTAGATGGAGAAAAAACAAACACATCACCAGGAGTAATGTGTGGAGAAGACAGGAAGAACACACCAAGTGCATCAGTGTCTCTCTGGGTTTGCCAGAGCCCTGTTTCTAGAAAGGTTCATCATATTCCAGCAGCAATGGCTTTGACTGCTTTAATTCAGCAGTACGTGTCTGGTGGCTAAGGCCACCTTGCCATTGATACACTTGACTGGCAGGCAGGGATCTTCCCTGTCAAAATACCCAAATGTTTAAGTAATGACTAGTGCCACTTGAGTGGAAAAAACTAGGCAAGCTGTCAATACAATGGGTGTCAGAAGCACATTGTTACTCATCCTAATCACAGTAATTGTACACAGGGACAGGCAGGGAAGAAAAGGAAATTAATGCCTATCTGCTGGCAACAATGCAACTTCATTTAACCTTAACAGACCAGGCATTGATATCATTTCTTCCTGGCACTCTCTGCGATCTCAATGTCAAAACAGCTTCTCATTTGCAATGTATGACAATTTCCTCACATCTGAAAAGACTGCTGCAGTCAATAGACTATAAATTGCACTTGGAAATGGGATCATCTTAACTAAAGCCTGCCTGCTTTCCCCAGGAGTCCCAGGCCCACTCCCCCCTCCTTTTAATAATTTGTATGTTTAGGTGTTTGGTCAATTTACTCTACACTTGTAATGTCTTATAGCCAAGACCATCAATCAGATTTGGTGTGACAAAAATATCCTGCTGTGATATTACAGGTTATTAAAAGGATGATGAGAGAAGGCTGCATGCATTTACTGGGCCCCTTTTGTCTCATCTCAGAAAACCTGTCACAGAACTAAACTGGTGATTCATCTTCTCTATCAACAGGTAGCAGCCAAGAGTGGACTTTGATGAGCTGCTTTCACTACTCTTTCCTCCATACCCTCTGTCCTCCTTTAGCTGCCTCCCAACCCTACATCCAGTTTTCCCCACTCCTGGGAGAATGTATGGCCATGGGGAATGCTGCTGTGGAGGCTCACAGCTTTCAAAGAGGCCATAATAGTTCCAGTGTCCATTGAAGGGCTTTCAGCAAGGGGCCCATCACAGTCTGGAGGACTGTATTTTTTCAAGGAGCCAAATTCACCCTGCAAACATTTTGCATAAGACTCTAAAACAAATGTTGATGAAATGCTGCCGTTCAGATAGTCTTTAAAAGATTTTTAAAGAAAAAACAAGCTGGATTATATACAAAATTTTTACATTCATTGAAATGTATAGTAATTATATTTACTGGGTCTCCGTGTATTTTCTTTGAGCTTTACAGCCTAAGGCACAGCAGGGAGGAGCAGAAGGGCAACATCTCACTCCCTGATTTCCCAGGCTGCTGACTGTCTGCACACAAGGTGTCTGTTTAGGACATGGCACATCACCACCAGAGCTACATGTCAATCCCAAAATTGGAAAAGAAAGGGATGAAATAAATTAATAAGAACAAAGAACAATGTGAGGCCTACACAGTACCCTGGGATTTCTACAAGTGTCAGCCTGGGTCAGCGAGGATCAGAAACGATGCCACAGCCAGCATGCAGACACCAAAGAGGGATGTGGGATCTCTCTTTCGTGTTTAGTTCAGTGGGAGAGAGTGTCACCCTGACTGCTGGTGATATTCCAGCAGCCTTACCGTTTTAAGCCAAGGGTCTTATTCCAATATTGTAATACTTCCTACCTTCCTTTGGAATAGAGATGATACCACAGGGCTCAGTACCCAGGAAACACACGAGACAATTCTGTTTTCAAGAGGCAAGTGCCCACTGACAACCAACACACTGTGGGGGCTGGTGGGCCTGCCCCATTAAACAACAAGAGAGTTCATTGGTGGGACGACCCCTTGTTTAACAACTCCCCTTGAGGTTAGGGTGAGTGAACAGCCTTCCCCAAGATCCTTTGCATTTGTATTCAAATGTACCCCAGTTCTCCTTCCCCAGTTGGCCTGTAGCTTTCCCACCTCCTTTTTCCTTGTTCGTCCCCAGTTGCTAGAAAGTTCCCCTATCCCTGGTCCCCCATTGGTTAGTGACCTGTCACTACTCCCCTTGTCTCTCTCGGTTGGTTCCCTTATCCTCGTCCCACCTCCGCTCCGCCCCCTAGCCCCCAATCCATTGGCTGCGAGGCTTTGCTGCTCCCATATAAAACCCACTGTCGCCCCATTGTGCTCTGTCTTCGTTCCTGGACCCCTCTGTGTCTTCACTGTCCTCGTTCATTGTCCTCAGACCGTCAGAAAATAAAACCATCCCCACAGAATCTCTACACAAAGGCTCTTCTCGTTTTTCTCCGTCGAGCTTTCTGACGTGCAGCAGTGCCGCAGCTCCTGACCAGGCGGCTTCACTTAAGGATTCTCCTGAGAGAGTCGTGGCTACTGGTCACTACCAGCCGCCACGACACCACACCATGAAATGAGTGTAACAAAACAATGAAGCACATTTTACACTTATTTCACCATGTCTAATCGGTTCAGTCCCAGATGGCTGTTTTGCTACATCCTTTTTACTCAGATTCCTCTACATTGCCCTTTTAAGAAATGACCTTGAGAAGGATGTTTTCTACTCCCCAGCCCTCCAGTACTGTGTGCAGGTGGAAAACCTGTTAGTCAGCCTACCCTGAAATGCCATTTCCCACTACTAAAAGGCAAGGAAATATTTCTCCTGGGCTGTGCAGAGCCGGAAGGTCTTTTACATGGTATAATATAGACTACAATGATGATGATCACATCATTAGACAGACAAGTTAACATCTTCAAAGAGATGAAACAATCAGTCCCAGAGAGACCACTCAACAAGTAACACGTGAATGTGCAAATTACATCTAAAGTTTTGTGCGGAATGAGCAAGGAAGACTGAGAAAAAGCATCAGTTGCTGGAAAGATCTCAGGACTCTGCTGGTGGCATTGGAAAAGAGATGGTAAGGCACTCTAACCTTCAAGAGGGTGTGTCAGTCACAGAATGTGAGCCACATCCTGTGAACTGCCCATGCAGGCAGAGGACCCCTTGCAAGATTTCCACAAGCTGGCAGGCAGGGGGCTGTGCAGGACAGGGACCCTCCAACCCAAAAATTCTTGCAAGCTTTTTGTGCATTACTGGTAACTGATGTCAGAAAGGCTTTATTTCCCAGAGAGGAAAAATGTACGAGCAAGACAGGCAACAAGGAAAGAAAAGTGTGTCTAGAGCTTAAAAGTGATGGAGCCATGGGCTTTTGTTCTGACCTGGATGTCTGTTGGTGCTGAGGCTGCCTGGAGTGAGCTGGAGTGGGCTCCCCCTGAGATGAGCAGCCAGCATGCCACAGCACATGGGCCAGTGCTGTTGTGTCCCAGCCACAACATCATGACTCAGGGTGCCCAGGAAAAACTGTGAGAAAATCCACAGAGAGATAGGAAAGGTGAATACATCACAAACAGGAGCAGGACTGCTAAAAGGCAGTCTCCCATGCCAGCCCACGTCGCACCTGGCCAGCAGTGCCCTTCAGAGGCATCTGCCAACTTGTATCTTTTGCCTTATGAGCTGATGAAGCATTCAGGCAGCTGTGTGGTAAGAAGGCCTTCCAGCAGGGAGGTTTCCCCCATCTTTTCTCCCTGGCTAGAAGAGCCACCTGCTAATCCACCAGTGCTTTCACAATATGCGTATTTTTCTCTTTCACATTCACATTATCATCATTACCCAAAAACATTGTTTGTTTTTGTGGTTTTGAGAATGCAATTTTAAATATGGTTGTGCTTTGCCTGCTGTTCATTAAGAGAAAATGCCACAGTATTTTTGACTTGCAAGCCACTAAATTAGGATGTTCACAGGACTCTGATACTCAGTGCAAATTCATACAGCCCTGAAACAACCCTGGGTTTCACAGTTCACTTTTCCTTAGCACTAGTGCTTTCTGTAATCTAGGCAGCCCCACAAGAGGGCTGCAGAGCAACAGCCGTATCTGCAAGTCTGAGGCAAAAGGCAGATGAATCCAGTGAATGCATCTTTTTGTTGTTGTTTGTTTGAGCAATGATAAATTTAAAAGGGGAACACAGCATTCCCCAAATTACAGGCAATTCCCCTAATTTATTATTATCTAGTGTTGCAGAATTTTGACAGCAAGGGCCAGGGTGTGAGTTACTGTGAGACGTGTTGTAAGATGCTGTGATCTTTGCACAGCCAGCCCATTTTTTTATACTGAACTTTGAACATGCTGTAGCATCTATGCCTGTGGAGAGATAGGAAACAGCTAGAATATTAAGTACCCAGTTATATGTCTCCCAAAGGAGGCTGCTGCTAATATTATACATTACAACAACATTGCCTGAATGGTTTATTAATGGTAGCTAAACAGAGTGAATACGACATACAATGATAATAACAATAAATGTTATTTATATGGTGCCTATCCGTGACAACGCTCTAGAGGCCTCACAAAAATACACTTAAAATGCTAACATTGCAGTATTAAAATGTGCCCAAGGCCTCAGCAAATAAAATGGATTTGGTGTTTAAAATGTGATTTGCTTATACGCAGTGCCCTTAGCAGCAAATTTACATTTTAGATGAACAGATAGAGACTTTCAAAAATCACACATGGTTGTCATTGCCCAAGTGTTTGGATGCCATCTTAAGCTGTTACAAAAAGATTTTGAGCCCAAAATATCTGCAGGTTCCTTTTAGGATTCAGTGCAGATTACATGGAATGAGAAGGTCCTGAAGCAACCAATTTTATTGGTCTATGTGTGCATGCAATTATAACTGCATGTAAATATAAATGAACATGGTTTTTAAATGTAGCTAGTGTGTGAGGCAGCCAAGGCAAACGCAAATGTCTCTAGAGTCTTTGATCTTCCTTTTATGTAGCTGGATAAACAGTGCCACATATTTGACACTCCTTTATTTCCTGGATATTTCCAGCCTTGGAAACACCTTTCTCAGAGTTTATCACACGTATTGGGATTCACCTCCTCAGGCAGCCTGTGTGGATGAGGTGGTGCTGGAGCAGGCAGTGTCTGTCTCCTGACCTCTGAGCCCATCCTGACTTTCCCTGAGGGATTGGATCTGCTATCTCATACCTTCACCATGCCAGTTCTCCTCCCAGCATCCCAAGCCTGTCCTCAGCACCCTGGCTCTAACCTCATGCACATAAAACACGGCACATTCTCAACTATCAAAATGAATGTAGAGGAGCAATAGGCACCAAACTTCACAGCCAACAATTTTCAGGGTTTGCCTGCCCTGCAGGATTACAGGACCTTTCCTTTCAGTATCTGTGGCTTCAAAAGCTGCCAGCAAAGAATGACGACTGCTAGAGCTGCCAGAAAGCTCTGCAGACCAGCCTGGGGAAAGAGCTGGACAGTAGGGGACAGAGACTAAGTTAATGCATTTATTAATAGTTGGCAGTGATACCTGGGTTAAACTAACAAAGTCAGACTTGACTCTTCATTCTTAAATGCTATGTCTGACCAAAAAGTCAAAATCACATTCCACCACTGCACTTGGTATGCAGCTACAGAGACGTCTTCTAATTCTTTGTTTTGCAAAGTGTCTCATAGTGCACAGATACCTGACCGTATCTGAAAGGTTTATCAAGAGACAGTAACAAGACTTGGACCAACGCCCTCTTTATCTGCTAAAGCCCTTTCCATATGCACTTCTGACAGCATCACAGCATAACTAAAAGGAACATAAGCTCATCTTTCTGCCTGAAAACTTCTCTCATTGAACATTCAGAACTAGGAACCAAAACATCCCTTGTTCCCTCACTTCATCTGCCACACCCAGTAAATTTAAAATGGAAAACACTGAATATGTAATGAGTGCAGATGGCACAACTCAGCAGGTTTTTGATGTGCTCATGAAATACGATTTCACAAAAATTAATTTTTATATATATGTTCATGTGTGTTTGTATAGACACACATCTTTATCACTATACAGTTTTCTAAAGCAGCTATTGTCATACCACAGAGACCAAACTTTGATCCAGATTTATTGTGCAAGAGACACAGCTGCAGGGAAAATCCACTTACTTTTACCATCAAAAAATACAGGTTAATAGCATTTAAACATATTTAAGCATATGCTTTTATTTTTCTGGAAAAAAATAACGATTTCAGGTCACTTACAGGGAAAAGGTCTTAGACTCCATAGGATGGAATCTGGCAAATGGGCACAACCTGAGGGGGAAAAAAAGAAATTTAAAAAATTATCAATTAGTAAAAATTCAGTGGATTGCAAGTGGCAGCAACATTTCAAACAACCAGAAAACTTGGCCCTGAATTCTCTACAGAAGGTTGTAGTGGTTTGAGTTCGTTCACTTAAGTTTTTTGGCTAAACGCCAGCACACTTACTAGATTTTATTTAATTTTGCTGTGAGATAAGGATTAGGAGTAGGTAAAGCAGGCTCAAACTTTAAAGAGTATAAAGAAAGTTTATTAACAGACTTAAAAGGAAGGAAAAAACTTAAGAACCAGAACAAAACCATCAGAACACTTTTGCTTTTCCCACTTCTCCATTTTCAATGACAATACAAAAAACTAACACTTTGACTTTCAGTCAGTTTACTACTTCTAAATTAGTTTTTTTTCAGTCATTTAGAGAGAGGAGTTTTCTCCTGCTTTACTATGTTGACTTCTTTACAAGAAATACAGTTCTTATGGTTTTTAGTTTTACAACTAGCAGTCACCCAGGAGAAAAGATTTCTGCTTGTTGTGGAACGTCCCTCCCACACTAGTAG
>VZTJ01004694.1:17618-32176 GCA_013397795.1 Orthonyx spaldingii
ACTATTTGTTATATATTACAGGGAATATTTTAGCTTGGTCTCAATTATGGTTTCACAGAAGAATTTTTATCTTTTACTTTGTAGCACTCTTCATGCTCCTTCCTTCTAAGTTTCAGCTCTGCTTCTTTCACTGACTTTGAGTTTCTATGCTGGGTTTTTGTAAGTGTCTTCACTCTTCTTTTATTTGTGCAAGAGCAGATTAGTTTCTGCAAGTTTTATCTGGGTAACGAAAGGCTTAATTTCTTTCTCGGGTTTCTGTGACAGTTCTATGATTTTTCCGGGTTTAAAAAGTCTGAGCCGGGCTGCAAAAGCAGTTAAGAGTCTCAATAGCCTCATTCTGCGAAGCTGGCCCAGCCTGGGGGGAGCCGGCCTGGCCTCTGCCCGGCCCGGAGCAAGGGCCGGGCTCTGCGAAGTTGACCCGGCCTGGAGGGAGCCGGCCCGGCTTTGCCCGCTGTAGTTGGAATGTTTTGCCCAGCAGCCGGAGATCTCAGGCCGGGTCCTCCCTTACGTTCAGCTGCACTGCTCTGCAAACTCCCTTCCAAACCTCCCCCCCCTCCCCGCTCTGAGGAGGGGAGAGGGGGGGGGAAAGGGCAAGGGCTTAGCCTTACTAGAGAGAGAAGCACAAGACTTGCTTCTCTGGTAGTAACAGGACAGGAAAAGAGGGGTTTTTCTCAGGTGTATCTCTCTTAAATATGGTTTTTTCCTTGAAGGCGGAACAACTTTTAATTAGATTATACACTCATCAATACTCAAAACTAACTAGTTACTGGCTCTGTTTCCCAGGAAGCAAGGTGCACTACTTCCTGCACCATAAGTCACTTGAAAGACTGACCCTTCCTGGGTAAACTCACGACAAAGGTATATAAATGATTACAGTAAAACTGTTCTTAGTTCCAGGGCTTCTCTGAGACCACACAAGGATCTTCTGCCATTCCTCTCCACCTAACAAGCACAGCCTTTTTCTTTATCTGTGGAAAGTGACAATTTCTCCATTATCAAAGAACCCGGGGGAGAAAAATCATCTTGTCTTTGCCTAAAACACCACTTGTTTTTATACTTTATATAAAATAATAATGAATGTGGAAGGATCGCTAAGTTCCAAATTAATCACAGTCTTTTGATGTTATTATTAACTGCACATACTCCATTCTTGTGGTTTATGGTATCATCAGAACCCCTCAATTGATTTATACCCTAGTGATCTAGTTGTCTCTATTCATTATCCCATATTTAATTAATATATGCCTCAGAAGAAGTTGTCAAAAGACAAAGTTAATTATAGCAGAAAAAAAAAATCTAGTTGAAATCATGTCATATTTTAGTTTAGTGACAGCTCCCACAAAAGACCATTTAGCTGCTTCTGTATTCTTTCTGCTTGTCTGAATAAATACTATTGTATTTTGTCACCCAAATAAGAAAAAAGACTCAACTTTACTCTTCACGAGGCACTTTAGACTGCAGAAAGATTTCTTAGATAATTAGTGTTTTACTAAGTATTTGCAATTCTTAACCTGTGCTGAAAAACCTGATCCTGTAGAATGGAGAATTTGGCAACAGATTATTAACATTATTCATTAGGCTCAAATAACATCTTCTATAAGGGGAAAGCTAGTATTATACAACCTATAGGTAAATACATCAGAATTTTTATTCTAAATTATTCCAGCTGTGTGGGCAACCTTCTTTGAGACGCTTTCACTGTGTTCAAACAAATTACTCCTCCTGGAGGAACGTCTGCAGAAATAGTACATTTTAACTTCATGTTGAAAAATATTGATGTAAAATGAACATTTTAGGTCTTAAATATAAATATTCACTGTGGAAATTTGATTCAAAGCTTTGCAGCTATCCAATCAGAGGTGTGAGTCTCATGTATCCAAAGGAAGTTATCCTTCTTGTTTTGATTTATGTATATTTAAATTATGTCTGTCAGAGCCCACTTCTAAAAAATATTGATTTTAAGATTCATCTGCAAAATTTTAGTGAATTATTTTGAATTATGAATGCATTGAGAAAACCTTACTTGTTCACAGATACAACTTAATAAAAGAAATAAAAAACCCCATTACTCTTAGCAAGCTGGGGATGAATACTGCTGTCTGTGTAGCACTCACTCTCTTAACATTACACATGCAGGAGAACTATCAAGCTGATAATTATAATGCTTGTTGTTTATGATTCTTCTCTCAGAGATCTGTGTTTTGCTACTGAGCTTTTACTCTAGGTCTGGCAGTAAAATCTGAGAGTGATGGCAAAGCTAAAAATATAAACCATGCCAAAAAGTGACCTAAAACACTTCCATCCATTAAAAATGCTCTTATTCCATGTTCGCATACCTTCCATTGCACAGACCTTTACTGTATACAGCAATTGTCTAGATTCCTTTATAGAAATCCCATTATAGAATTTCACCAGACATTGATATCTCTTCACCAAAAAGATTCCCAGACATTCTAGATTGGTGATTGCTGTCACCCCCCCAAATTTTCTTCACCACTGGCACTATTGCTTACAAATATGTGGTTATATAGATGTTATTCTAGGTCTGAAGACCACTCATCATGATCCCACGGACCACAAAGTTTTCAAATCTCTTCTGAACGCTGTTTCTGATTTGGAATGTGCAACATTAGCATGCACTACAGTCACACTGTACTGGAATGTGTAATTGAGAAATAACTGCTTCTCTGGGCTGGAATAACAATTATCCTACCAAATCCTTATTGTCCACTGCAAGATAAACACTGCCTCATGAGCTGCCTGGATGTCAGCAGCATGTCCCAAACAGGGATGTGACAGGAGTAGCTGTTGCTTTTCTATAGAAAACAGGGCTATTAGCAAAGACCTTACATGCCTCACCCCCTAAAGCTGACATTTCAGAACTGGGTGGACGCGACAGGATTCCTTGGTCGGCATTTCAGTATTTGATGTCTTTATCTTGCAAAGCACATATCCATACACTTTTCTGTGTAGCAACATATTTCACACCAAGAGGCTGCTCCACTTAAAAAATTGATCCCAGTTTCCAATGGTTTGCTGAAGTTCCAGTACCTAATCTAAGAATGCCACTGTGGGCCTCACAGAACCTCCACTCACCTCTCTTTTATTACAGTACCACTAAAGGCATGGTCCTGCACTTCCACTGACATCCACAAATTCCAGGGGATGCATCTTCTGGAGGAACTATAAACGTCTAACAAAGCTGGTCAAATTATTCTTTAAGTTATCAAAGCAAACTGAGCGACATTATTTTGCTTCGTTAACCATTTCTGAGCAGTCTTCAACTTTTTACCTATTCGTTAACTATTTATAGCAAGTTTTAACAAGCAGAGACAGCATTTAAGCCTCACTCCTTATTTAAACTTCTTGAATACATGCCTTAAAATGTTTGAAATAATGAACACAAATAAAGAATATAAGAAACAAGTACAAAACATAAATATGGATAAATCTATTAATTACATAAAATATTGTTTAGATGAATACCCCTACTATATATATTTATTATTATTATTATTATAACTAATAATAAATAAAAATAATGTCGATATAACTAAAATTATATCAATATATAACAACACAGGTATATACAAATACAAAGACTATTAACAAAAGTCAATCTAGACTCTGTAACTAAACAAAGGTATATCATGTACAAGTCATTGAAAAGGGAATATTTGACTCCTTAGGATTTCTAAAAGCAAGACGGACCACAGAGCGCCACAGATTATAGCCATTCAACTTCCATAAATCTGTTAATTGACTTCCATATTTCTCTCCTAAATTTTGGCTTTGTTCAATATTTTTTCTCCTTAATATGCATGCATTCACATATTTGGAATTTTCTAGTAAATCTCTTTAGACTGGATTATTGGCATGTATCAGTGAATAAAGTGTTGAACCCTTTAGATTCCAGTTCAGCTGGGACAGTACAGTGACCAGAATCAGAGAAAAGTCATGTCAGGGTGGGGAGCAAACATCTCCCATCATCTTCTCAGAGATATTTCCTACTCCAGCAGTTATGTATTTAAGGATAGAATATCATTTCCTTGCAATATTCTTTTCAAGTAATGGCAGAATATACACTGGCACTCAGATACAGTGGTAATGGATACGGGCTGAGGGAAAAAGGAAAACAAACCTGTGTAGAATGCAGGATATCAACATTCTTCCATCAATACGCAGACGTTAAAAACACATTTGGAAAACTTCATCAGATCACCTGTGTGTGTTGCTGTCACAAATTACCACTGTCCTCATGAATTTACAGAGGAACCTAGTAAGTAAATACCCCTTCTTGACTTGTATAGTAAAAATGGAAGGAAAAAAAAAGGTTGTGAAGTGTCTGCTTGGGAGTATATACAAATTAATCAAAAGTATTGTTCAAAATTTACAGCGGGTCATCTCTTCTTTTTTCATATTCCTTTTCCAATATCGAATGAAGGGCTGACCAGCAAGGTCAAACTTTCCTTATTAATGAGGCATTGCTAGAGCTTTGTCTCATTAGGGCACTCAGAACTATGCATTTACTGCAATTTGCAGCACTTAATAGAGAAAGGTCAGAGCGGGTTACGTTCAATTTCCACTTGGCAGAGGGAGAAAAAATGGAAGCAATTCATTTGCACAAATTTGAATAATTCTTTTCAGTCTCCTTTTCTTTATCTATGTCTAGATAATTCCTGCATCTTAGCCCACTCACAATCATCCCAAACCTGCCAACAGCCAGCTTTCTATGAAGGCTGCAATGAAGCTAACAGATTCTATGAATCCAGGTGTCAAAATAAAGTCATTCAGCTCCCCCTCCTCCCTCTCTCACAACAGGGAATAGGAACTGCCTCTAGTGAGCTCTTAAACTTATCATAAATGTATCAAGATTGCTGTGGGCCATGAAACAGCTGTAGACAATTAATCTTTCCACAATTCTTCGGCATAAGAATTACTTTCCCTGCGAAGTAACATCTGCCATGCTGACGCGATTATTCATGGGCAATGGGCACCACCATACTTTTATGCATAGAGCCATCAGTGGCAATGAAGCAAAATTTATAGTTTTCCCTGGTTCAGTAAAAATAACATTTCAGCTGCATTAAAATGTCATCCATCAGCATTGTCCCAGAGCTCAAGGCTCCATCTCATCCAGAGAAATTAAAAAGTATTCATTTTAATGGAAACTTGTGAAGCTTGCAGTGACATGGCTTTTGTCCCCCCTCCTTTCTTTTTTTTTATTGGTAAGCAATACTGAGGAGGAGGAGGATTAAAGAAAAGGTTATGTGGTGCAACAAAGCTGAGGATTAAATGTGCTACTAGGGAGTAATGATATACCAATTACTGGGCTGCTGGTTCTTATTTATTCATAAACCCTGAAACAATCAAAAATCCTTGAATCAAACTGAACAACTAAAGAAGGAAAATTATTTCACAAGATAATGTAATTCTTCAACTTAAAAAAAAAAAAAAAAAGAAAAAAAGGAGGAGAGAGAGACAGTGCCAAATGGATATAAGGCAAGATGTGGCACTTTCCAGAGTGGTAGGGTTAGTCTTTTAAAACATTAGCTTAAAGGATTAGGGAAATTTCAGCCAGAAATATAATGGTCATAATTTACAAGCGAGTTTCTATTCTAACTTCTAGAGTAAAGCTGATCAATGTCTGCTTTAGCAGCGCACTCAAGGGAGACAAGTGTGCAAAAACTCAATATGTAACACTTTACTCTGTGTTGCTCATGTGCCACTGCATCAGATTGTTCAGGTAGCACCTCTCTTTGGAAGCACTGACCAGTCAAGGACTGCTTAGCAACTGAGGTGCCATTCACCTGAGCAAAGATAACACATCCTGGATTTTAGACTATTTGGATGTTTATATGGACAAAGGACATTTTTCCTTGGTAAAGAAGTGACTGAAACAAAGAACTAACCACATCTGCACCTTTTGGAACTGGACATGGACTATACAGGCTCCAAGCCCAAAGGCAGTGGTGAGCTGCAGTGGGTCCAATTCCCATTTCTGAGTTACTACCACTGCTTCTGACTTATTATGGGGTAAAAGAAACTGTGTTTAGAGTAGGACATTATGTACAGAAAACCTTTCAAAATCTCTGAGAGCTAAATCTAAATATGTCTACATTCAAATTTTCAGCAAAATTGTGCTGCCTCAATTTCTAAAGCATATAAATTTAACAGGGAGAGCAATCTGCACATCAAAAGTATTTTGGAATGAGAATTAGAAGATATCTTAGCCTTTAAGGATAGACTAGTTACAAAGGCATATAGGCAATAACGTATTAGATGAAACACTGCACTGAAGGAACAGCTTCCCCCCTAGAGCAGATTTGGTTCCAGGCAGACTGAAGCACCCACATTGCAAGTTTTGTCTTTTTTATCTTTTTGTTTATGTCAGTGTGCCCACAGACTGATTTTACTGAACAGTTTTAGCATTGTACCTTTAACCACTCAGTTGGGGTTTTTTCCCATAGCGTTTCTGTGGAGACAAGCTCTCCCTGAGGGTTCAAATCCTCTATGTTTTGTGTTTCTCTCTCTTAATGATGCACCTCATTACAACATGAATGCCCAAAACAAAAATTCAGGCTTGGACCAGGAGTCAAATCTCAAATCTTTCAAAAAGTTAAGTGATACCAAAATATATGCTGCCAAGTATAGCTTGAGTTTCAATAAAAAACCATAGCAGGTAGATGGACTTTTTTTATACTACCTAGTTCTGAAAGTACAGCTTGCTATAAGAAAAATACCTCCGTCTCTTTTCTGAGAGTCTCTAAAAAATGCCAAACACACAGTAAGAGATAAATTCCCCATCTATTGTTTTTGTCTGAGAATGCAATTATATATGGTCTAAAAAAAACCCTAAATTGCGTTAGTGAGAGGCAGGGCTATCAGCCACTTAGTGGTGGTGACCGACTCCAATGAAGAACAAACAAGTTTGTGATAGATTGTTACATGAAATGCTTGAGTTTAGCACCATTCTTCTGTTTCCTGTGCAGTAGGGGAACTGACTCAAGGCCCACATCTAGGATGAAGGAGGCCTGGGCTGATCTCTAATGGATCCTACACTTTTTACTGTTTGTTGCAGAACAGAAAAAACTCAGCGATGCTGCCAGACCTATCCCCAATATGGGAAACAACAAAATAATGGTTTGCATAAATTCTTTCAATCCCACTGCTGATTCATTGGAAAGGACAGGTTCAGCTCCTGGGTCCTGACTGACCTCATTTGAATTATGAGGGACCTTGCCTGGAAGAAATATTACAGTTGGCAAGATTGGAAAACAGCAACTGTGCCTGCCAGACCCTCTTGAGACTTCAGCGATCAGCTAAAGTGGCACATGCTGAAGGACATGAGACTCAAGAGCAAAGAAAATACTGAAGGGGAATTGCAAGTAACAAATCCTATATGGATTCAGAGAGAGAAGGTAACAGCTAGTGAGAAATCATATAAGAAATACTTTTGACTTAAGGAGAAAATACAGGTGGACTCATCAGTGTGGAAAGGAAAAGACATCTGACTAAGGCCCCTCAGTTTCCACAACTTCCCTAGATTCAGCCTATCCACAGGAAAAAAAACGGCAATCCTTGTTTTGTGTGCAGCGGAGCTGCCTGAAGGCTTATAGCAAACCATTTTAGTCATAAGGTAAGAATTGGGTTTTATGAGCACTAAGAACAGGCTCAAGAACCATTTAGTACTGGACCTATCTCTGCCAGCCACAAGTGGAAAACTCCCTGGGGATCTGCTAAGAACAAGGTAAAGCATTTGTTCTCCTGGATGTTATTCCCACTTTCCAGCAATCAATGTTTCAGGGATTTTCTGAGCCAGAGGCTGCCTCTTCATCTTACACATCACTTGTAATATTCAATCCTCCTCAGCAGTGTAATTGTGCTTTTGATCATTTAGTGGTTTCAAGCAGCTCTAGAGCTGCCCTTAACTCAGTGCTATCCCTGCCCTTCCCAATACCACCCATCTCCAAAGAGGGGCACAAAAATAGATGTTCGTCAGTGCTACTGGCAACAGCCCAGACAGAAGAGCTGTTGTGAAGGGCTCATCGAGAGATTGACCTTTCTTCCCTCCTTGGCAATAATCCACCTTGAGCTCTCCAGCTTTTCCCAGAAGCTCTCAGGGTCTTTGCCTTCCTAGGAGGCCAAATGTCTTCTGCATTCAGGGAGAGACAGAACCCTCCACATGACTCCTTTGAGTGTCAAGAGGTGTTCAAATATGTGAACCCTTTTCTTAAAGTTAGCATTACAAGTGTCATTTGGCTTTCAATTTAAAAACATTTCAGCTGAAATGTAAGCCAAGAGGCTTTCAAATTTTGGCTCTTTTTTAAGCTGTATGGTTACCCTTCCCAAGAAATGTTAGGACAAGACAATTAACCATGCTATTGATTTTCTAAAATGGCAATCTTACTGTAACTTCATCAGGAAATCTGCTGATGCCAGGCCATAACTGCACTCCCTGGCCACACCAAGCCATCCTTTCCAGCTGGGAAGGTCTCTGTCACTTTGAAAATGACTGGGTTTCACCATAACACAGGCTGAATACGTTTAGGGATTTGTGATGAGCTCTTAACTATCATTTATTATCTGAGGTCCAGAAACCCCAGTGGAAGTTTGTGCTTATAATAGAACATTGTCCAACATCCCTGAACTAGCTTGCTCTGATAAGAGTTAAAATGTGCAGGGAAGCACCAGTTCCATAAGCTGCAGCATATCCCAGCAGCCTGGGTATGTCCCCAGGGCCTCCGGGGAATCTGCATCTGAGTTGCTCAGCCAGGGCGAAACTGAACCTGTGTGTCCTCCCATCCGAGATCAATCATGCACTAGATTTAACTCATCAGGCTCCACAAGAAAGCACAACTGTTCTTCCCTTTGGATGGGCAAAAATACCATTAATTATGAACAGTAATTAGGAACCGTGTGTCAGCTTCACCCAGAGGAGTTTCCCACAGGCAGAAAAGAACAGGGTAACCCTGGCAGATTAAGTGTTCTGTTAGCCACTGAGCAGGTGAGGTGATAAGGGGATTACAGATGGCCTGCCTAAAATCACGAGACTAAAACCAGCCTGGGAACTGTACCTGCAGTCTCACTCATCCATCCTGCATGCCTTCACACTCCCCTTCCTTCTTGGAACATGTCGAGAGGCCCCACTGTCCAGCAATTTTTCAGCACCAACTACTGCATGCACTGAAAGAATTGACTTAAGGAGAGCTGAGGGTCTTCTGTCAATTTAGCAAGCCACCATTGCTTTCTGTCCTACCAAAGTCACTGCAGGGAGAGAATCTGCAGTGAGAAGGAATGTTTCTGCAACATCAAGTCTCAGCCAAGAGCAACCATTCATTCACTTTCTAGCAATAACAAAAAACATGAGGTGTTCACATTTGGAACCAAGGAAAGAGCAAATTAAATCTTCTCATATTCTTCCCATGGAGCTAAATACCTTTTTCTACATGTATATGGTTATTTATAACTTTACTTCATTAGTGTGAAAGACTTTATGTTAAATGTTGTGGGTCTTTTAAAATAGGACACAGTGGAGAAAAAATAAAGGGTTGCTTCATCAAACACATTAAACCCTATCTCTATCTGATTTTTAAAAATTGTGAAGCACAAATTATCCTGAGCTTAGCACTCAGTGTCTCTTCCTTGGCCTATAAAGTCAACAGTTATGGTGTTAAATTTAATCAATTCCATAAAATGTTACTCAGAAAGTGACCCTGGTGCTATGGCTGAAGTACATCTCCTACATTAAAAAGCACTTTCGTGGAAGCCAGAGTAGTGGTATTGAAACAGAGAGCTAATAGGTATCTAGATGAGGTTATGAAAGGGAGGAGAAAGTAAAGGAGTGCACTGGGAAAGGCAGTTGAAGGAGGAAAGTAAGAGGAAAGGGAGAAGAAAATCTGTTTTTTCCCAGTGGTTCTCCACAAAGCCAAATGTGTAAATACATGAATGTTCAGGTTGAAGTATAAGAAGATGTTTTGACAGTTTCTCAAAAGCAGAGATCTTCGTGAATTTCATATTAAAGCCAGATGCAATTTTCACAGTCAACACAGGAAGATTACAGCAAAAAAGAGCAATGGTAACATCACTGTAGAGAGATGACAGAGCATGACTGATTCTTGTGAAGTATAGGCTTTTGGATACTGTTAAGATGAAGTTAATTAAGTTATGACTTCATCAGAACATTATATTTTCTGGTAAAAAAATAAAGCCAAAAGATCAGTAATTATTGTCTGTGATCATCCTTTTTGACCATTATCATGCTGGCTATTGATTCACTTCCTAATATCCAGCTGAATTCCATTGCAACATGCAAGCACTAGACAGGGTGTAGAGGGCCTTGCCACATATTCTACTTCCTATATGTTTTGGGTTAGAACAGCCTTCAATATCTCTATCGTGGTACATAACTGTCTTTGGAAAGTGTCACCAGTGAAGATGAGGAAAGTACACAAACTCTTCTGAGGGAAGCAATATGGCTTAAAATCAGAACAATTAAGCCTATCAAATAGTATAAAACTGCACACTGAGCTGCCAGACCTCTGTATTTCACCCAGCAAAATTTAGACTCCACCACTCACCAATAGATTCATAAAAGTCTGGCAGATTACAGGTCAAGACTATTGTCCTAGTTTGAAGACAGGTGTCTGCTAAGGAAGGCAGGAGCCTCCCTTGGAATAGGAAATGTAATCCCCTTCCCTCCGAATTAGTATAATTTTGAAATTAAAGGGGCTTTCAGGCAATGTTGTGGGAAAAGGAATAACAGTTCTTTACTAATATATATATATATCAAGACAGACAAACAACAACAATGGCAACCACAACAAACAAGAACAGAGCAAACCCCCAGTCCAGTCCCTTCTTGCTCCCTGTTAGCAGTTGGGCAGGACGGGTGCGATGGCTCCTCCTCGGCTGCAGGGGGCGCTGTAGCGCAGGTCTCGGCTGTCTCTCCCTGGCAGTGATGGCAGGCGCGGCCCCAGCAGGGATGGAGCCTGGACTTCTTGTAGGCAGAAACCCCGAAGCTGCAGCAGGGGTCCGGCAGGGCTGGGCAGGGCAGAGCAGCCCGACTCCCAAGCCACGGCTGGCAGGGGCTGGCTCCGGGAGAGGCAGGCAGGCAGCAGGAGCCAGGAAAACTCCACAGCAGTGACAAGCAACAGCAGCTTCCCTCTCTTCTGAATGCCGAGAGGCAAAGAGAGCGAGCTACTGCTCCCCTTCCTTTTTCTCAGCCCCAGCTGTCCCGAGAGCTCCGCCTCCTTCAAGAGGGAATGTCCAAATAAGGGAATAGCTACTTACAAGTTCTTTTACTCGACTAGTCTTTCTATTGTTTTTCCTAAGCACCCAGTCGTTATGGTGTCTTAGCAACGGATGGGCAAAAATTCCCTAAGATAAGAGAAACAAAAAGAAGGATTCCAAACCTCAGCAACCATTAACCATGCTGAACCTTTGGTGTGATATTTGATGTAGTCCAGACCCATGCTCAAGCATATACAAACCACTGAGATTATCAGAGACATTCAGAAACTACCCAAGTTCACACCTTACCAGAACTAGTTCTGTGTGTTAAATGTTGTGCAGGGAGAACTAAAGAGAAGGCAGAGCCTGAGGACAACTCAGTTTTGAGAAGCAGCTAAACAAAAGCTGTTTTAAGAGGGGAAAAAATATCTCTCTTTCAAAGGCCTCTGTCTCCAGATTAACCCACGAGTGATTAGCAGTGTATTTTCAAACCCTAAAGAAAACATTTGTTTGCTTACTACCTTTGGTGAAGGTTCTGGAGCACAAGTCCTATGAGGAGCACTTGAGGGATGTGGGGATGTTTAACCTGGAGAAAAGGAGGCTGAGGGAGGATCTTATCACTCCCTACAACTCCCTGAAATGAGGTTGTAGCAAGGTGGGGTCAACCTCTTCTTCCTACTAGGCAACTAGTAGGACATAACCTCAATCTGCACTAGGGGAAATTCAGGTTGAATATCAGGAGGAATTTCTTCATAGAAGGAGTTGTTAAACATTGGAATTGACTGCCCAGGGAGGTGGTAGAGTCAGTATCTCTGGAGGTGTTCAAGAAAAGTCTGGATGTGGCACTCAGTGCCATGGTCTAGTTAACAAGGTCGTGATCAAAGGTTGGACTTGATGACCTTAGAGGTCTTTTCCAACCTAAGTGATTCTGTGATACCTATGAGAAATTTCAACAGACTTTTTTTCTCAGGGATATGAATGAGGAGAAGGCCATATTTTGGAGATAATTTCAAGTTAGTTGTATCGTGATGTTCAACTGTAGCATCAGATGTAAGGTGCTGGTGTTTCAGCCTAGTTTAAGTAAGGTAGTTAGGACCTGCTATTTTATTAAAACATTATCTAAGCATGATCTGGGCTGGAATTCAGTACTGCTGTTCCAGAGCAGCTTTGACTGCTGTAAGAATTTTCTTGTAGTCCTGGAGCAGAAAGCAGAAAGATTCTCATCTGAAGGAAAGCTACAGAAAACATTAAGAATCACCTTTGCAAGATTCATATAGAAAACGGCTGGACAGCTCCCTCCACCTAGACCCTCCCAGGCAGAACCAGCAGCAGCCAGACTCCAGTCACAGCTGTTCTCCTCCAGAATCTGCTACAGCATCCAAAAGGAAACATTCTCCAAAACAATTTGAGTTACATCTCAAATAACCAAATGTTCATTGTGAATTGTTTGCAAGGAAGCAGATACCTGCAATGACTTGAATAAAAGATGACTCTGAAGGCTTTGCAGATCAGACTGTGTGTCAGCAACAAGAGCACAACCTAAAAGTAAATAATGACAAATTATTCCAAATGTACACGTTTGCAGTTCTGCACAAGCTAAGTTGTAAAGGCCATTAAATGCTGGAACTCAGATGAACAAACTTGGATGTACCAAGGCATCAGAGTGTTATCTTCCAGGCTCATCCAGATTATACTAACCTGAATTTAACTTTGAACCTCTCAGTTTACACAATGTGGGATTCCTTCAAGTTTTTGTAGTGTACAGAGCTGAAAGTTTGACTACTTTAATCTTGAAACGTGTGGCAATACAAGAAGCAGTTTAATAATCATAATCCTTTGATCAGAAGGAAAATCATGGCAAGAATTCTTGTTACTTCTAAGCAAGAGTCAAAACTTAAACACTGAGGCATTCTGTACTGTCTTTATACGTAACATGCCAAAACTTGTCTTGGACATTCCTATTCTGACTGTAAGGCAAAAGTAATGAATAATGAGAAAACCATGAGAAAACCCACCTTATTAACTCAAAGGTGTCAACTTGTTCAGGTGAATTTTTAGACATGCAGAAGTTCACATCAATAGAACACAACTTGTAAAGTCCTCAACTTGCTGCTGGATCCAGATCCTCAGAATGACCAAAGCTGCAAGTACAAAAGACCAGTTAGCTTCTTGTATCAGTCTTCCACTCTGCTGGGGCTTTATATGCTATTCTATCTCCCAGGCTATCTTTAAACAGCTTTAACCAGAGTCTTTCCTCCCTGTCAAGAGATTGCTGCAAAGCCATGGCTGCCACCATCAGAGTTTTCCTTCAATATTTAAACTAAACCTGTTGCCCTCCTTTTCATCTTGCTATACTGATTTTTTGTTCTATATACATAGTAAATAATTCTTCCCCCTTTTTATCTTTTTCCTGATGAAAACTTTTTGTAGACCAGGATTTCTTGCTCAAAAATGGAGATTTTGTAAGGCAAATATTCATCTCCCTGCCATATCTCAGAATAACAAAAATAAAAGTGAAGCTCTCTTCATATAATTTCACACCAAAATAAAGTTCTTTATCACCATTTTGACTAGAAACATATTGCTAGTGAAGACAAATATGATCTCCAGTGGGAGCTAGGTCTAGTATTTAGCAAAGATGCAATGAATTGTGAATAAATAAATAAAACTAGAAAAATTGAGATAAAGATTAGTGTTTGAATCTCCCCAGCACAGAGGAAGAGTTGCTATTTCAGCATTCTTCTGACCTGTCTATTCAAATTACTAGGCTAAAAGGGTTCCTTTTTTTTTTCTTGTTCTCTTAAATAACTTATTAGCTAAAAGGATGTGAATTACCTTAGAATGAATATTCAATTCATATAGTAGAATTGCCATCATCATTAATACAGGAAGCCCTAATCATTACGCAGGCACTAATACAAGGCATTCTACTAGCTTGCCTTTAATAGACATGACTCACATTTCACTTTAATGATTCTTACACCCCTGTCTCCTCTGAGCCTTCTACTCAGCCATGGGGGAAGGGTGGCCTAAATACCTTTTTCAAGATGAAGAAGGGAGTCACTTCCAGTACGTCTGTTTTATAGGAGCTCACACTCAAGAGCCTTGCAGGAATCTGAAGTCCAGAAAGTACCCATAGCCATCTCCTTTCCTATTCCAAAAGCCCAATGATGTCCGTTTGGGTCTTTGAAATATCCACTCCTGAGATAGTCTATGCCAAGGATGCATGGGGCCTCTGGATCAGTCACGATGGGGTGTTTCTGCCACTCGTTCCCAGTTAAGCTCATTTCAGCCTCTAGTACAGTCAGCTGCTGGGATCCTCCTGT
>VZTJ01004697.1:0-26751 GCA_013397795.1 Orthonyx spaldingii
GCCTAATTTTATTTATAACAGGCTAAATGAGAAGCAATGTGTCTTCACACTTAGCCCATTCTCAGCCCATGATGATATGTGCACACTAAGAGGACTCAGGCTCTGGGACTCATCAGTGACCATCCCCATGGACCACATGGATGAAGATGCACAGTGTCAGCTCCATTTACCTCACGTGGTCCTACAAGAGTGGCACAGCAAGGTTTGCACCTCTGGCACCTGGAGGTCCTGCCAGAGTGGAGGTGCTGAGGCTGTGGCTTTCGCACTGTGATCACACCACCCTGGTAAAGGCTGGGTTGCAGCCCTCACATCACTTCTGGGCAGGTTTCATGTTTAATTCGGGAGATTTCTGTGGCCACACGTCCTGCCCCACCCTGCTTTGTGGGGCACTGGGGCGTGGGCTTACATAAGTAAAGACCACTCCTAGAAGGATGAGGGCATTGGAGTGGTTCCCCTACATGCCCTTGAGTAGACTGTAGTTTGGGGTGACTCCAGAGCAGCTTTTCTGAGCCATCTGCAGGAGGAAGCTCCCTGCATTGGGCTAGAGGAGGAGGGAACTGCTCCTGCTCTAAAATACTTCTGCTACAAAGCAGCCACAGAACACAAGATCTGGGCTCATACTGTGGAATTTTGGCTCCAAAGACAAAAGTCCTTTTCACCACAGGGAGCTGCAGGCACAGTGCTAATAGCTATTGCCTGGGCTCTGGAGGGGAGAGAGCCTGGCACATTAATGAAAAGCTATTAATATTAAAAAGCAGTTAATCTGTGATTGCCCAGAGCTCCACGGAGCAACTATCCAAGAGTTAAACAAACATGAAGCTGAGGAAGATTATGAAAAGTCTCGATAGAGATAAATGACCTGAGCTTAACCATAAAAAGCTGCTGCTGTGTCTGCCTCTTGATAAATATTCTCCAGGCTTCGCAGTGGCTGTGAGGAGGGGAGAAATGACAGGGTGGTTTTGAGATGACTGTAACAAGTGAAGTGTGGCTTCTGCTGGGGAAACAGCATCTGCTGGCAGCTGCTAATGAGATGGAGGAGGAAATCAGTCACCTGAGAAAGACTTGTAAAGGAATGTTTTAAAGCCTCAGCCTTCAGTCTCAACCTTTGAATCAGCCTAGAACAAGCTGTGCAGAAGGGAACATCTCTGAGTTGGGTTTGGGATTCTAAATCTATTGCCCGGTTGTTTTTTGGTGATGTTATTGTGGTGATTTAGGGCCATGCAGCATCCAGAAGGGCTTTTGGAGGTGTTTGGAACAGGCGTTTTTTATTTTTGTGTGTGTGTGTATGTGTGCTTTTTCCAGTGCCCCTTTTTTGAAGTAATGGCCTTGAGGTTCACTGAATAATTTATGGGGCTGGGCATAAAAGTATGTGCATATTAGTCCCAAAACAGATGCAGTTGAAGAAGGTGCAAAGACAGCCCCTCCTTGAGAAACACTACCCCCCATACCAGTCTCTTCTCTCTCCAGCTTTGGCCCTGCTCAGTGCCTGGATTGGCAGCACAGTGCTGGGGAGGGAAGACCGTGGTGCTTGTAGGGAGATGGCTAGGGAATGTGGGAATGAGGACCCAGCTGGGCTAGCTCTGGGCAGCCTGGGGTGAGCCTTTGTGCAGTAAAACTCAGCAAACCGAGTTGTTTGTTCAGGAGGGAGAGGCGAGCAGGTGGGGATGTTCTCCACCCAGCTCCAGTTTTTAATGCACCGCCAAAGCTGCTTTTTCCCTCCGTCATCGTTTCTCCTCAGTAAGCCTTGTGTGCTTACAGCATGGCTTTAAGCACTCTCCTCCTCTGGCAGGATCCTCTTAGTATCTGCTAGCAGCTGTTTGAAGCAGGGCTGGTGGATCTGGGCTTCATTTCATGCCTTATTTCACCCCAAATGAGCACAGCCTGCTTGGGAGCCTGTTTGCAGACAGCCCTGTCTCGTGTGCAAGCCGTCTCCTTTTCACCTCCCTGTGGCCTTGGCGGGGATGGTTGTCCCTCATCCATGCAAGACAGATGTCTGAGCATCTTCTGCCTCACCAATGCTCCTCCTGCACTTGGAGGGTGAAAGATGCAACTAGAAGAGAAGCAAAGGAGGGGGGGAAACCAACTCCTCCTCAGCTTGTGTCTATGCTGGATTCCCGTGTCTGCATCTAGAGGGCAGGGCAGTACGTGCTCTGAGCTGGGTCTCTGTGTCATCTGACTTACGGCCCCCATTAAAGCCTCACCAGCCAAGATTTCTTCTTCTGGAGATGGAGAAAAAGCAGCGATGCCGCACAAGCCCGTTCCCATGGCTGCAGAGCCAGTTGGTAGCCATGTGGTGATGCTGGAGGCGTGTGAGTGGCTTTTTCCAGGGGGCAGGAGCAAGCCCTTGCCTGACCCTGCACCACAGAGACAAAGAGGGTTTTGCTGGTGGGTTAAGGGGGACAAAAACAGGTATCCAAAGCCATGCAAGGTGCCCAGGTGGTGGATAGGGAGTTTGTTTCTCTGCATTTAATTAGCAGCTTTGCAAGGCAAAAAGCAGGGCTGGGCCAAGCAGAGGTCTGTTAAAAGAGACAAGAAGCACTGAAAATGGAGGTGTTTGTTTGTTATTAAGATTTATAATCTCAATTATTTACATCCAGATCCAAGACTTCTAACCTCCAGAAGTCCCTCCCAAAGTGAATTATTCCCTCATTCAGTGATTTTTTTTGGTATTTGTCCCTGCACTCAAGGAAATCAAATGGGAGAACTGCACAAGAAGAAGGCTGAGCCTCATATGTGCTTGTCACCAGTCGTCTGCAGTGAGACAAAAATGATTATGGGCTGTCATCATTCGGCCTGGGTATGGGCTGGCTGTCCTCCAGCCACAGATTTTTTGGCTAGTCTTAGAGTTTTTGAGAGCTGGAGAGCATCTAAGCTCTTCTCACTAGGAGCAAGCATGCCTGCTTTATAAATATTCCTTAGCCAGCATCTTTATGCCTTGAAATTTTGAGCAAAATGTGTACTTTTGTCATGCATGGGTTTATTTTTTAAAAGCTCCAGCTTCTGGATCCTTATCCCTAGTTCTCTTTCTCTATCCCCTTTTTCCTACCCTTTTCTCCCTCTTTTTCCTTCTCTGTTTCCCAGCCCCTTTCCCCTGCTCTGACTGCTGCTGGGGCTCTTGTATCTGGGACTATCCCTGCCCCAGGTTGGGCTTGTTTTGCTGCTGGATACAGAAATGTCCAGTTTGGACCACTTGACATCTCAATGCATCTTGCCTTGCCAAGGGTAGGAAGGGAGGGGTAGAAGCCCCAAGCAGTCCAGTCTGGGAAACAGGAATAGTAAGGAATGCACTGAGATGCTTCCTAAAGTTCCAATTTGAACTTTGTGGGCAGACCTGCAAAAAACCAGACTTCTCATTTCTCCATATTCCAGATCTAGGCAGGATGGAGCCAAAGGAGAAGCAGCATGAGGATTTCATAGCTTTCTTGCTGCTGGGCAAAAAGTGCTCCCCGAAGAACTTTGGCGTTATGGATGAATGGATATCCATCAGTGATGACTTGTTGCACGTCAACAAGATGGGAATTTCTCAACCAGCTTTGCTGACTTCACAGAGGGGTGGTGAAACCTCTGCAGGCACTTATTGCCACTCAATTTGAGCAGAAACAAGCACAGAGTCAGTTAGGAAGAGGAGTTTAACTGAGCTGAAAAGAGGCCTTGACCTGCAAACAACCCAACCCATATCGTATTTTACATTCTGCGAGCGGCGTCTGGGAAGATGGTGGGCTTGCAAACAAGTGTTTCATTACCCTGCTCATGAACAGGGAAATTGCAGATATCCTTGTCCGAGCCTAAAAAGCTCTCTGGGAAATGGGCACTTTGAGTTGTGAATCAGTCATTGTTGACTTAGTACGAGAAACATTGCCCCCTTGGAAGAGCCGGTGAAGAGCCCACTGCCTGTGAAGGAGGTGGCTGTCTCGTATGGAAACCAGCCCAGCTGGGATCTGGTTTTGCCCTGCATAGAGAGCATTTTCCTCTTAACTTCTACATGCAAGTCAGAGCAGTTTAGACATAGAACCCTGAATCCTGGCATGAAGGTTGTCACTTAAGACAGTCCAGTTAAAACACCCGGCTTTGATGTTCACTCTGGCTGTGACAAAGGATGTGTTCATATCTGCAAAGGTCTCTGTTGAAGGTTTCTCTGCTTTGGATGCACTCATCCCACACCACCCCCAACTTTTGCACATGAGCTAAACTCAGATCTGCCTCCATAGAGGAAAATTCATGTCTCAGATATCCTGTGAATTAATTAGCTTTGGGGAAGTTCTTGAGAGATGCTCAGTGGGCCTGGTTGTTGAGTTTTCCTGGTGCAGCCCTCTCCTACTCTGAGCTCATCCCCTCCCTTGCCAAACCTGATTGAGAAGCACCTCCAGAAGAGCTTCCAGAGGCCCATCTCCTTGCAGCTGTCTTCTCCCATGGTTCTCTGTGTGTGCAGGTAGGTGAGGCTGCCAAGGGTCTTTGCAGCTGACAGATTTTTTTTTTTAAATGAGGTGTCTTGGGTCACACAGCATTTACAAAAAGCCAGTGTGCTTGAAATGGATAAATTCTGGAGAATAATTTCTTGCATGGCTGCTGGTTTGTAGGGCAATTACTGATCTTAGGGAGAGAAGAGCTTTGTGATTCATCAGTTTTTCTTGAGCTCTATGGCCTTTTTTTTTTTAACTAACACCATGTTCTTGCTGCTGCTTTGTCTTGGCACAGAGAGCATGAAGGACCTTTCGAGAGCAAAGACATGTTTCAGCCATACTCATTTGAGCACACAGAGGTCTCGTTCTCCAGACACGTCCTGGGTCATACCCTGGTCTTAACTAGGCTTTGAGGATGTGCATATATGTGAGGGATTGTGATCAGGTGTTGGGCACTTCAGTAATACTATCCAGGGGCAAGCTGGGTGGAAATTCCAGAGGGATCACCTCCTGGACACATCAACTGCTGAAGTCCTGGGCACGGAGCAGTGCTGGTCAGAGGTGTTCACTTTCCAGAGGGCTGCCAACTCAGCCTGGGGTCATGGAGGAAGTGCCACACTGTGGAAGAGTTCAAGGCTTCTGGTCCTGGGCAGAAGTGAGAAAAGCTCCTGAGAGGAGTGAGATTTCTGCCCAGGGCTGTGCTGGGAACTGAGTGATCCTAGCCCTGGCTATGAACACAGACACTCCATCACTAGAGACTGGAGCCCCTGTGTGCTCCCATGGTCAGAAGGGCTTCATCCAGAGGAGTTTTCTGAGTTTTGCTCTCTCCCTGAAGCTGCTCTTCACCCTTTTGTGTTTTGATTTTGAAATACTGCCCTTCCTCCAGGCTCCAGCTTTCAGTGAGCTGCAAACTCTTCCAGAAGCCCATGCCAAAGAGTGTCCCTTTGGAGTGGAAGGGATCATTAAAATGCCTTATTTCTCTTCAAGGCCAGTGTTTATAGCGAAAGCAGCCATGTGTGAGTACTTATGTGTGCCCACAGGGAGTTGCTCTGCTCCTACAGGCACTTGTCCAAACTTGGTGAGTATAAAAGTGAAGTGCATGAAGAGATGGGTGGGGATGTGGTGCCCACAGTCCTGCAATGTGGCAAGATACCCTGGCCACTCTTCTCAGCACCAACAGCAGGAGGCAATGACTGCTCGAGCAAGATTGGTCTGCAGGTCTATGTGAGCCTTTACAGCATGTCTGTGCCTATCCCAGGGCAACAGGATGCCTGTACATTTGAGCTGGTTATGTGGAAGGTCTCCAGAGCCTCTAGTGTCCCTATGTGCTGCTCTGGGCAAAGCCAGCTACCAGCTCATGTCTCCTTGCTTGTGCAGCTGGGGAGATGAGTTTTCGTGGTTTCACCAGTCCTTTCCTTTATATTTTTTGGCAGATGGAAGAGGCTGAGAGCAGAGGGGCAGTCTACAACATGGGGTCCCTGATGCAGGCCCTCAGGTCCAGTCCCACCCCTGCTCCTCCCCCGCCTTCTCTAGCAAACCCCCCTTCAAGGCCAAGCTCTTGTGTCATCAGGATATGCTGGTGGCTTGGGAGCCTGAGGGCATCAACATCATGTGCCTGAAGCACTCCCTGTCAAGGAAGATAGCATGGAGCTAAACTGACAGGGTGTCTGTGTTGGTTGGCAACAGCCCAGAATAGGAAAAACCAAAACCTTAAAAACCTTAACCCCATTTCATGGGCAAACGAGGTGACTGTAGCTGTGGAGTGTAGGACAGTGAAAGTGATGGCCTTCCTTTCGGAGAGTTCCTAGAGGCTGGTGTTGGCAGAAGTAGAGCATGGGCAGTTCTTTTGGGGATACACTGGAGGGAGCGGGTATGTCCTGGGCAGGATGGGAGCCATGTGCTTTGCTTTGGTCTGATGTGATTTTGGGAAAGCAAAGGGCAGTCAGATACAAGTTTCCCCAGTGATCCTGCCTCAACTTTTATCACAAGCACAACTGCTGCTGGGCAGAGCGCTTGTTTTTTGCTAAGTTTCATCCTTGGAAATAAGACATAGTATCATCTGGTGTCATGTCAGTCCAAAATGTCTGTCCACTTGATGCTTGTGGGATGTTGAAGAGAAGGCAAGGTGTAAAGGTGTAGGAGCGTGCCATGGGGGAAAGCTTGCATGGATTCATCAGCCTTGTCCTTCCAACACGTGGTGATTCCGGGGAGAAGCCTGCCCCAAAAGAGCTGCACCTGAGTCTCTAAAACATTGTGCAGAACCTCCTGTCTGTGACAGGTCTTCCCTCTGTCTGACCTCACAGGATGGTGGAAGTGCTCTGGGAATGGTGGCCCACACCATTCCTCTAGCTCAAGTAGGGGGAAATGAGGGAAGGGAACATGGTCAGATGCTCCACAGGAAAGGTAGCCAATTGTGAACAGTGCATTCCTGGCCCTCGTGTAATACCCTCACTTACACCTGATATTCACAGAGCTAAACACGTCTCTGAAGAATGTTCTGGAGCTTCCTTATGCCTTCCTTGAGCTTTTCTGCAAGAAACTTGTTCCTTCATCACTCAAACACTTACATAATTCCTTTGGAAACTTCTGTCTTTCCTGATGTTAACCATAGCTTCTAACTTTGACAACGATTTGTTTTTCCATTCTTCCTTGCCCTCACTGGGTTTCTTTGTCATAGCATTTAGGTCTGGTGCCTCTTTCTTTTTTGGGGAGAGCTGTTCTACAGCTTAACCCCTGGGCAAGGCAGCTCCATGGAAAACCTTCTGCAGACTTGGAGGCTTGACCTTCTGCTCATCCTATTACCACACCTCACCACCCACTCCCTCCGTATCCTACAAACACTTCTGTTAGCCAATATTTTGTTCATAGGACTTCTTTCTTTGAGCTTCTTTCTTCCACTATTTCAGGCCAACACTCTCCTGTCACAAAGTGATAAGCACACCCTTGAGCTCCAAGCCAATCTCTTTTGCTGTGCTGCATGCCTGGGCTCCAGGAGGTCCAGAACGCCTTCACCTCACATTGTGGAAGGAAACTCCCTGGCTGTGGGGAATTTTGAGTGAAGAACTCCCCCAGTTTTGATTCCTCCACCAAGAGCTGAGCTGCTCCCTGGAGGACTGATGGGCCAGCAGAGGCCAGAATGTGTAGCTGCGACATTTCAAAGGGACAAATCCCAAGTGGACCCAGCCTTGCCCACGCTAGGGGTTTCTCCCTCCTCCACCTGCTACCATAGCAAACCCCTGCAAGAGACCAGCCCCGTTCCAAGGACTTGCTCTTCCTTCAGCAGCATCTGCAGCACTACTTGTGTGGTGCTGAGGGTGGTGAAACAGGAAGCCTGCAGCAGGGGATTTGCCACTATCTATATAATGTCTGGGAGGTGCCTGGAAAATATTGTCAGGGCCATGTCTGAATCAGCCTAAAAAACCCCGGCTGGAAGAGGAGGGAGCGCCTGGCCTGGGGGAGGAGAGCAGGAGCTGTTTGGCTCCCTGTCTCCATGGGATCCCCTACACACACGCACTACATGTGCTGTGACCAGGGCTGGGGAATATTTCCAGCTACATTTCCACCTGCTTCTCCTTCAGATCCATGGAGATATGGGTCTGGGTCATCCCACGGAGGGGATTACCCTTCTTGCTGTCAGCATGGGGCTGCTCCCCTATGCTCCGCTGCCTCTGCCCAGCCCCTGGCTGGATTTGAAGCTTGGGGCTGCCTGCAGCAGTTCCACAGCTTGTTTTTCAAAAAACCTGAGTTGCATTGAAATATTTCACACAGGGAAGAGCTGCAAATATTTCCCGTGTGAGGGAAATAAGCGAGGTTAAAAAAGCATGCTAGTGCTGGGTGGCTTATTAAGGGATTGCTCTTGCATGTACAGTTGGCAGTGGATATTTGGGATGCAAGATCTTTCCTCTCTTCCTTCCTGAAGGGCAGAGTTGCTCCCAAGCCCTTGGAGGCAAACTGAGTCATGCTCTTGTCCATGGATAAGCCACTCTGTGTATCCAAGGAGAAATTTCACTTAGAGGCCTTGCAGATGGATGGCTGTGTGCAGGGAGCCTGGGCTCCCCACAAATTTGAAGCCATATCTATTGTGACTGGGTGGTGGCAGGAGGAGGGTGAGGAAGGCTCCCTCCTTGGCACTTCTGAGGGAAAAACACCTCCCCAGCTCCTCCAGACCCCATGGGTAGATGTTCTCCTCCTCCCCACCCCTCCTTCCCTGGGAGCTGCCCTCTCCTGTTCTCCTGCTGGCCTGGCCTGCCCCAGCCAAGGGAGGTGCACAGGGGACTCTTGCACATCATTGGTCTGAGAAGGTCTCCATGCCCTTAAAGAGAAGGTGGATTTTCTGCTGAGCCACCCGAGAAGCCCTTTTATACCTCCTTACTCAGACAGCTGCCTGTGGCTCGTCTGTCCATCCTGCCCAGCCAGCACGACTCTGATTTTCTCCTCCAGACTTGGGTGAGCCTTTTTGCATATCTCCTAATGACCCAGCTTGCTGTTAGGAAGTGATGGGGAAGCAGATTTACTTACCTGAGTATTACGGAGATAAATACCAGGTGGGGGTGGCCTGCTGGGAGAAACGGGGGTGTTAATAAAACTTTCTCCGTCCTTTGCTTGTTGGAGAGGGTCTGTGCATTGGAAAAGTTCCCTCTGTCTCTTCCATTGAGCTTTTTTCTTTTTGATTCCGTGCTTTCCCCTCCCTTGGCTGGTTCTGCTCTCAGCTTGAGTGGCAAGGGCAAGTGGAGCCTAAGGTTGACCTCCCCAGGGCCATAGGATTCAGGATCTTTGCCTGCGGTAACTCGGCTACGCTCCCTACTTACACCCCTTCCTCCAGCTCCCTACCGGCCCTTGCGGTGCCTTCCTCCCCAAAAACACCCTGGGACAGGCACCAACATCCAAATTTATGGCATCCTCCCCACAGAACAGGTGACTCAAAGCCCACGTCGCGGGCAGCGAGCTGCAGCCTGGCGCTGTCCCCTCGGTGCCCCGGCGTCGCGGCGGCCGAAGCGGGCGCGTGTGCTCGGGGCAGGGATGGCAGTAAAAATAGCCAGCGTTCCTCGGCCGCCCCGGCCCTCAGCTGCAGCTCCGCCACCTGCGCTGCCTTGTGCTCCGCGTGGCTCCGACCTCCCTGAGTCACGGGGGCTGGCACCGGGGAAGGGCTGCCGTCCCAGGAGACAGCTGCAGCTCCTTCTGCAGCTCCCTGGCCATTTTTAGAAGCACTTTCCTCCCCCCCTCCTTTCTGAAGTAATGTGATGGGCCTGCACATTTTCCAGGATAAAGTTTCCTTGGCCCTGCAAGCTGTGCCTCCTGCCTGGGGCATGAGCCCCCGTTGACACTTCCCCTCCTGACAGAGCCTCCAAGGTCTGCAGATGGCTGCGTTTCAAGGCCTTGTCTGCTCTGCAGAGGACTGGCTTAGGAGCTGCAAGCAGCAGATATTGCTCTGCTAGAAAAGTAAAATTCTGTTTGTGTGGAAATCATTTACAGCAAGGCAAAGGTGCTCTTCCATCTCTTCCCTAATATGCTGCGTTGTATGTGTAAAATTTCCACTTAAAGCAAATGCAAGGAATTGTCTGGGGAATTTTTTGGTGCCTTTTTTGTGAGTATCAACTCAACCACAACTTCCAACCCTGCTCCACATCACCTGTGCTGAGGTTGCTGCCACAGGCTCCCCTGTCCCACAGAATGAGTGCATACACTGGCAGCAGCATCCTCTGATGTCCTTCCTCGTCAACCAGGGTCACTGCCAACCCTTTGCAGGCTTTGGGATATTTCTTGTTTATGAAGTGAAGTAAGGCTGAATGGCAAAGTGAAGCAGTAAACTGAAAATAGCTTTTGCCTTTTCTTCTTTCATTGAATAAAATGGTTTCTTGGGGGTCAATCAAGAAACATAGCTGCAGGAATCACTGTCACAGATCTCTCTTTTTCTGGCTCAGCCCCATTAGTCTTTTCCAGAAGTCCCTTGATGCTGAGGTTTGTGTTGCTATGAGGAGATGTTTGTGTCTGGTCTACAAACTGCAGCCTAGTTCCCTATATGATGAAAAATTGGTGAAGTTGGGAAATAAGAACAGACCTGTTCCTCTTTTTATTTTCTAGAGGAGTCTTGCTTTGTTTTTAAACCCAAGAAGGTGACCACCAGCATGAATAGTTATGAACTTTTTTTCTTGGTTTTCATTTCAGGCTCACAACCATCTAAACCAAGATGTCTGAGTAAGTTCCCATTTTTCTGTCTCTAATATATTGTTGGCATTTAAAAACTTTTGTTCAACCACCAAACTTTTATGCTTGGTAAGATTCTTCTGCTTTTTTCCAGTTAGGATGCTAACTAACTGCCTTTTTTTCCTCTTTTCCCTTTCTCTTCCTTCCTTTTCTTGTCCATCTGCTTTTCCTGAACAGTGAAGAGGTAAGTGTGCTTTGCTGGGGTTTTTCCTTTAGTGAAGCTCATGGCAGCAGTCCTGGCTTCACAGTTCCTTCTTAGGAAAATCAGCTCCTCTGGGCGTGTGTGGGAAGAATGGTTCATGGCAAGGCTTTCTTGCTGACTCCTCCTGGTAAACATGGGAAAGAAAAGAAAAATCCCCTTTGAAAGAATTTTCTGTCTCCTGCCTTGGAGCTAGATGCTTTTTTCCCCTCCATTCCTGCTTCCCCAGCCGGCCACGAGATGGTGCTGGGAAGGCAGTGGTCCAGAGCCATCTCTCCTTTATCATCCATCCACCATCCCGCCCTTGGCCCAGCATCCTCTCCCCCTTCCCCACATCTAGCCCTTCATTTTCTACCCATTGAACACTGACAAATCACTTCTCAAAGGCAATCCAAGGAGGCCTGGATCCAGGGGAGTGTGAGCAGGGTGGAGGCTGCATTCTTAGCAAGTTTTCCCTGGCTTCTGGCAGAGCCAGGTGGGGCTGGGGGCGTTTGGAGAAATGCAGGGGAAGGTGTGGGAGGATTGTTCGTGGCTTTGTCACTCCACATTTCCTCTTAGCAAATTGCCCCATCCTTCATTTCTGCTTGGCATCTCCCCATATGTCTGAAACACCACAAGCTCAAGCTTGTTCTCACTGAGGGAAAAGAGGATGTCAGAGACACATAGAAGCTCCACACAATGGTGCTGATAATCAACACGTTTTTTTACTCCCCATCAAACCCAGAGCGCCCAGAAAAGGCTGGGAGGACAGTCTTTGCTAAGGTACCAGTTTTCAGGTGGAGAATAAGCCCTGGACTAACAGCCCTCAAGGGATCTGATTATTTGATGGTTAATGGTGTACTGCATCTCTGAGCTGGGTACCTTTTTTCTGCAGAGCCCTCCAGCCCTGTCAGGAGGACCTTGGTACCATTTGTGTACGCAAGACATGTCAGATTTTGTTACATTTCACTCTGCACATCCTTATCCACATCCTCCTCTATGCAGCATCAAACCACACCCAAGTGCTCCTTTCTACTCCCTGCCCCTCAGCATATCAGATGTATTTCCCCTGGGCCAGCCCAGCTCCGCCTTGCCCAGTCTTCTGGGTGAAATGCTCAGGAAGCAGCTGAAATGCAGAAGTTGTGGGTTTTTTATAAATAGGATTCCTGTTGCTGCTGGTCCTTCATGACAAGTACAGAAGGGCAGCCTGTGGTCATGTCTGTCCTCTAGCTGTGATGAACCCCTGCTTCAGCATCACTTGTGGTGGGTCTTTCCAGCTCCAAGAAATTACACAGCCTTCATGTTTTCACCTGCCTGCTTGTCCTTGTCACCAGAATGTCAGAAGGACACGTACCCTGGACTGCTCAGAAAGACATCCCACAGTTCCTGAGTGCCCAGGGACATGGGAGTCATTAGCTTGAGTGCAGAGATAAACATATCTGAGTGAAGAGGAAATTAGAGAAAAGGCTAGAAGTGCCAAGAAGCCAAGTTTGAAGCCATATATAATACATATATATTCAAGTTCATCACTTTGTTATCTTTTCCTGAGGGACTTTGTAGGTTTTAGCTACCTGAGGTTGGCAAAGCTGGGTTCAGCAGGGAGCCTCTTCCTTGAATGCTGCTAGTTTGGGGACCAACTGTGTGTCAAGCTGGAGCTATCTCCCTGGCAGGGCTGCAGGTCCTTGGTGGACTGTGGCATTGCATGGGGAAGGGCAGTGGAGAGGGAAATGTGCACCTGATAACCTGCTTTTCTCTCGTTTCTTCCACTTGCAGAAAAAGAGGAGGGCAGCCACTGCCCGTCGGCAGCACCTGAAGGTAGGTGGCACTGCTGTGGCTGTGTGATATGTGCCCCGACCTTCCCACCTCCCATCCCAAGCCAGCCAGATCTCAGCACTCTCCCTGATAGAAGAGGCCACGATGCACAATGTAGGGGCCTCCCACCCCACTCCTTACTGGGTCTCCATCACATCCCTTGCTTGGAAATGGCGGTATTGATGGGAACTCCCCAAGCTGCCTCTCCATCAGGACTCCCACTCCCCTGATGACCCCTCTACCCTCCTTCCTTTCCTCCACCCTGCACTGACCCTTCTCCTGCTGCCTTCCAGAGTGCTATGCTCCAGCTTGCTGTCACTGAAATAGAAAAAGAAGCAGCTGCTAAAGAAGTGGAAAAGCAAAACTACCTGGCAGAACATTGCCCTCCTCTGTCGCTCCCAGGATCCATGCAGGAACTTCAGGTACAGGTTTCTTTAACCCTTTCAGTGCTGGAGTAGAAAAGATTTTGACTCCATCAGTCAGCTTGGTGGATCTAGACTGGTCTTCCTGTCTTGACCCTCTTCTCATCTGTGTTGTCCTGGAGCCAGATGGACATGCAGCTGGCTTGAGAGGCAGGTGGGGTCTCTGCAAAAAAAAGGGGTCTGGCTGGCAGGAAAGACGTGTTTTAAATGATGTGTTGAGGCAGCATTTGCATGAAGCCAGTACCATGGAGATTAGGAGCTGGCTGAGAAGCCCCTCGTCACCTCAATCCCATCTAGTCTTCTGGACTGAGGGCTTTCAGACCCAGAGTGGTCAGGAGAGAGGGATCATGTGTGTGTCCTAGCAGTCAACATCCCTCTCTGCTTTCCTCACAGGAGCTGTGCAAAAAGCTTCATGCCAAGATAGAGTCAGTGGATGAGGAGAGGTATGATACAGAGGTGAAGCTACAGAAGACTACCAAGGAGGTGAGTTGTCCCTGGAGTCATCCTTCAGGGGAGTCTCCAGCCCATTCCTCATGCCTCCCTGCACTGCTTGGGCCCACCTCATGAAACCCATGCCCTGCTCTCTCTCTGCCCCCCCTGCCCCCGCCATTTCATTCCCCCCAGCTGGAAGACTTGAGCCAGAAACTCTTTGACCTGCGTGGCAAGTTCAAGCGGCCGCCGCTGCGCAGGGTGCGCATGTCCGCTGACGCGATGCTGCGGGCTCTGCTGGGCTCCAAGCACAAGGTCTGCATGGACCTCCGAGCCAACCTGAAGCAAGTGAAGAAGGAGGACACTGAGAAGGTACTCCTTCCCTCTTCCCTTTTTCCCTAACAGGAGTTGGCCCCCACCCTTTAGGCCTCACACTTCCCTGTATAGTAGGCAGGGTTGAGAATGACTCTTTCTCCATGATATTCTTCTTCCTGCTCAGTATTTCCTCCTCTGGCACCCATGATGTTGAAACAGGAGGGTGCAGTTCAAAAAGATGTGTAGCATGGGTGGAACTGGGTTCCACTAGCTGACATGGGGATTTGCATGGGTGGAACTGGGTTCCACTAGCTGACATGGGGTTTTCCGTGGGTGGACTGGTGTGGGGCCCTGTCCCAGTGGGTTCTTACCTGGGGGGCACCATTCACACCAATGCAACCATCCCTCCCCCAGGAGAAGGATCTCCGCGATGTCGGTGACTGGAGGAAGAACATTGAGGAGAAGTCTGGCATGGAGGGCAGAAAGAAGATGTTCGAGGCTGGCGAGTCCTAAGCACCTGTGTCTCCACACATGTCCTCCTCTCCCTGCTGTCCCCGCTGCCCTGCCGGGCTCAGGGGCACTGACTGGGTGCCATTTCTCTCTAATTTTGCGCAGAGCTGCATCGTGGCAGCAGTGATGTAAATAAAGCTTTCCTGGGAGAGGTGGGTGTTGCCTGCCTGGGTGGCCAGATCCCAACTCATGCCATGGTGCCAGCAGAAACTGCCTCACTGTGGGAGTCCTGGTGGGGATGGGGAAGCTTTGGCAGGGGCTGTGCAGAGGGGGACCTCTCTGCTGTTGGTTCCCCTCCAAAGCTGCGGATGCTCATGCTCTTCCCCAGTGGTGAAGAGACAGATAATAGTCCAACACCCACGAGGTGCTGCAGAAACTCAACCCATGACAGCATCAGCAGGAAGCTGTGGGGAAGAGCTGGGAAGTGGGGAGAGGGGTGGCATCTGCAGGGTACAAGCAGACCCTTTGGTTCCAGTGGGATTTGAGAGGTATAAAGTCAGGACAACCTTGCCAGCACCTGCAGCAGCACCACCCTGGGACTGGTACAGTGTAGGGTGTTGTGGTTTAGAGATGATGGCTGTCACCAGGGTGGCATGGGCAGCTGGGAGGGCAGTGGGTCACTCCTCTCCCTGCCATGGTGGGAATGTCCATGCCACCCACTTTTCTTTTGGGTTAGCCCAGCACTTCCAAATTTCTAGCTGCCAACAAGTAAAACCTTAAATCAGTCTCAGTGGTTTTTAAAACAGAAGACAAAACCCCCCCAAATTCACCTTCCTTCTGCCCTCTCCCATCCCCCCAAACCCTCAGCCCATGAGGTTTCCGGCACAGCTCACTTCTGCTGAGCACAGGAAAAGCGAAACGGTGGCAGCACCCTGTTGCTGGAGCTGTCCGTGGGGCTGCCGTGCCAGCCAGGGGAGAAGATGTCAGACTCCGACGGGTGCCAGGAGGGTGCGGAAGGAGTGAGCCAAGGGGGAGATGAATCCCCTGGGGAGAACGAGAGGTGAGGCCTGGGGACACCACAGCTGCCTTCCAGTCCTGGGATAGTGGGAAGCTGGGAAACTGGGAGGGCATGGTGGGAAAGGAGGATGTGCAGCCGGAACAATGATGACCCACAAGGCTGGAATGGGTCAGATGTTCCATCAGGTTTTTGACAAGTTTCTTCAGCTAGTAAGAAACTTCGATTTCCTAAAGGTCTCATCCCCTTTGAACTTCAAAGCCCTTAGGAGGGGGTTGATCGAGTGGGGAACCCCAGCTCCAGAGGCAGGCAAGCTGAAGTGAGGGGTCTGGTGACCTGGAGCTGCTCTGCAGCTGAAATCAGCCCCATCTCTAAGACGTCTCTAATGTGGAGATGACCTGCTCCTTGCCTTGCTGGGCACATCTGATTTCTTGCTGCATCCCCTACATCTCCAGCCGAATTAACCTGGCAGTGTTTCAGGCTGGCTGCTGTAAAGTTATATATCTCCCTGTGCCTCTGCTCTGCTTTATTGCTTTATCAGCAGAGACTGTAAAATTTGGGGTCTCTTCACTGGAATACAGACAGCTTTCCATGCGGTTCAAGAGAAAGCAGATCAGTAGCAGAGACCACATCTGTCTGTGGTGGAGGCAGACAGATAAACTCGGCCGAAGTGCATCACCCAGAAGGACTCAGATTTGGACTGGATTCAGGCTGAGCATCCAGGGAGCTTAGGAGGTTGCCTGATTTTTCACCTCCAGCTTCAAAGCTTGCATTAGCATTTCTCCCCAAGGCTTCTGAGAGCCAGCACAGCTAACGTTGACAGGAAAAAAAACCCCTTGAGTGACAATGAGAGGAGAAAGGTGTGTCATCTCCTGTCGTCAGTGGTTGCAGTAAGTGCTTTGGCTGACAACTGACAGCAATTAGCCTTGGCTGAAGATCTGACTGGAAGCTTCAAAAGGTGCTGCAAGGCTCTGTGCATGACTCGCTGCTGAAACAAAGGGGAAGCCTTGGCTGCTGGGGGAGCACAGGGGTTTCCTCAGCACCGGGATCGATGTGATTCCCAGCATTGTTCCTGCCTGGCTGTGCCTCGGCTGCAGGCTCAGCTCACCTTGCAGCGGCAAGGAGCAGGTGCTGTGCGTGGCCCAAGGCGAGCAAACCTTCTGCTCCCCTCTTGCTGCAGTAAGTGCAGGTACCTTGGTGCAGGCAGGGCCACTGATGGGGTCTGCTGGTGGGGCTGGGTCAGCTTGGTCCCTTCTCTGTTTCCTGCTGGAGTTTGAGCTAAATAAAAATCTGTCTGGAGGAGTCTGTTCTG
Organism: Orthonyx spaldingii; assembly: GCA_013397795.1. Taxonomy (NCBI): domain Eukaryota; kingdom Metazoa; phylum Chordata; class Aves; order Passeriformes; family Orthonychidae; genus Orthonyx; species Orthonyx spaldingii. The sequence continues at coordinate 16,538 of VZTJ01004697.1, forward strand.
TAGTGCTCAGACCCTTACAGCCTTGTTTAAAAAGAGTGTGAACACTGACAGCAGGGTGGCACATCCCTTCCTCTCTAGCTGTGTTTTAGAATCTTAATGAAATATGAAACTTGATGGCAAAAATAGCAAGCAGAAATGAGTTCCTCTTTGTTTTAAAAATATGAAGAATTACTTTCCCTTACAATGTGTATAAGAATTTCTTGTGCAGCTCTAAACTTCTTTTGCTTTTCCTTGTGTTGTTTAAAAGCTTGCTAGACTCTGGTGATTTCCACTCCCAAAATAGAGGAAGGAAGTGTTTACTTGCTGTTTGGGTCTATCTTTTCTCACCCTGTGGCTAGCTTATCTCCCTGATCTCCTCTCCTTGATGAAAAAGCTCTTTTCAAGCTGACCCATGTATGGATGGAGTCAGGACAATGCTCTTAAAACAGAGCATCGCTAAAGCATGATGGATGTCAGGGCAACCAGTCTTGTGATGGAGCTTCCAGGAAAGTAAATCCCAAGGCTCCTGGATGTAATGCACAGTGGGAGATGTCAGGAGAAAAATATTGGTACTGTGTTTCTTTAAACAATGAACCTTGTCTATTTAACTGTGCCCAGTGTATACAGACGAGGAGCTTGCATTAGAAAATATCCTAGAAATCTTAATTTGAACATAGCCTACTCTGTTTCCTCATACAAGTAGGGACATACTGGCAAAGTCCTGCTGATGCTGGTGTAACACTGCTTAAACCAGACCGGTGTTATGCTCTCTTCCATGAACTGGAATTGCTATGTGGGAAACTGCTGTGGTGTGAGCCTTCCCAAATAAGTGAGAAGCTGGGGGGGAGCTCTGTGGAGGTGGCTGCTTGGTTGCCCTGCCTTGATGGTGGGAATTTGGGAACCCAGTATATATTGGGTCTGTTACTCAGCCCTCTCTCTGTAAAGCTCCGGAGGCTTCAGGTAACCCCTGCTCTTAGTTCCTGCACCCATGGCTATGCACGTCCCTTTGGCTGTGCTCTGCAGGATATCTGCATCTGGGAGGCAGACTGGCTTTTCCCAAATTCCCCTGTCTCCATCCTCCTGGGGCTTCCCTCCCCACGAGCTGCAGGGCAGGAAGCCCTCAGCAGCCCATGTATGGTCACTGCCTGGGGAGAGGCTCTGCTATGCCAGCAAGCCCCAAGCTTTTCCTTGCCACGTGCATCCCCAGCTGTCTTGAATTCTCCAGATCCTTAGAGGACTCTCAAGGCTCTTGGCTGAAATGACTGCTGTTGCTAAGTATACCCATGGTTGGAAGGAGGCTGTTTGGGAAAACTGATACTTGGAGAGTTTTTGAACCCCTCAGTACACCAGATTCCTGGGGGTAGAATGGAGAGATGGCTGATCCCTGCTCAGAAGTAACTGGTCACAGTTTGACCCAGCTGGGCTCATTAAAGTGGAAAAATAGTAGGGAAATTAACAGGGGAGGACCAGATGGATTATTTAATGAAGCTGGGTTATACTTATGGTTTCCAAATGGGATATAGGTGCTCTGGCAGTGGCATTAGGGATAAAGAACTGTCTCTAATTATAGGAGGTATCAGGTGCCTTCACTGTCCTTTTCTCCTTGGGGGAAAAAAAATAAATTAAGCCTGGCTTGCCTCGCCTTGCCTCCGAGCTTATTTTGCTATGTAAAGCTATGGGTTTGGAAGAGAGTGTGTTAAAGCAAGGGATTGCCCAGCAGCCTTCATTTGAATTGCACTTTTCTTTTTAAAACACAGAAGACTCTCTGCTGGCTGGAAGGCTGTTTTTTTTTTAAACTCTTGGTGTGAATTCTGGCTCTGAAGCTTGTGGGAATCCCTTGCCCCTGGATTTTCTAAGGTGAACTTACTTTAGAGGGTTTAGGGCTTTTCCCAAATCTGAAAACCTTGCGATAACTGGAAGGGCTGGCTGTGCAGCAGGGAAGTGCTTAACTGTGGCATGCCCTGGGGATCCTGGGCCCCTCTGCTCTGACCCTCACTGACCTTGCTAATCCAGCCCTGACTGATGCTCTGCCTGCATCCCCCTTTGCATCCGTCACCCCTGTGACCCACATGCCCAACTGTGGGGTCTGCCTGGGGGCTGAGCTGACTCCTTGCTGCCCTGGTGCTCTCCCCAGAGCTGGGCTTGCTCCCAGCTAGGCACTCATCCAGCCTGGCTGCTGCCTCTCTCAGGATACTGACTCACATCTGGATAGACCACCTAGCCAGGAGGTGCTCTGAGACCTCATCAGTGCCATGTTTTTGTCGGGAACACCTTTTTCTTTGAGGGGGGTGGGAATCCTGGCCCAAATAAAGTTGTTGCTGAGGCTCCAGGAGGCATTGGTATGACCACCAGACTCCTGAGAGTGTAATCTGGCTCTGGCTGGCTGCAAACCTGCAGTGGTGCTCAGGGGCTCAGAGGGAACATTACAAGGATTTGGTGCTCTCACTTCATCTTCCCCATGCAGCCCTCCTGGCATAGTCCAGCTTTGCAAACCTGTCTGGGAGGGAAGGTGCCTGCTCACCTGGAACAGGTGAGAGAGGGCTCTGCTCCCCCAGCTTGCACAGCATCTTGGACCTCCTGTAGCTGCAGTTCCTGTTCCCTTAGTATGAGTCCAATAAACTCCTCATCAGGCTGAGTCTTTGAGATTGCTGAGGAGGTGCTTTGGCATCCTTTGAAGCCAAATGCACGGGGAATAGATCTTCATGGTGTGGTTCCGTTCTAAAGCCTTTCATGAGGAGAAGCCTTGGGGATGTACATCAATGAAAGGAAGACACAGGAGTGTATTTGTTTGATAGGGGCTCAGGCCTCTTTACCCAGGTCGTGTTCTGGATCATGGCCATCTGGTATGGGTCAAAAAATATGTCCTAGGTGGTTCTGGGAAAGCAGCTGTCCTGCATGGCATGAATTTGGTATGATCAGTTCTAGAGGAGTACCCACGATGCCCAGCCAAGGTCAGGGTGTCACCATAGTGGGTGCTCTGTGGCTACTGCCTCAGTGAAAGAGGACAGGTTGTCTCTACCGCAGCCTCAGGCAGCTGAGGTTGAGATGTTTAGGAAGCGGAAGGGATGCCCTGACTGTAGAACTTGCCCGCTGTGGGTTTGGTACCCAGAAGAGGTGGTTTCTTATTGGACCTGTGTGACATCTACCAGGCCTTGGCAGCTGTCTTAGGTAACCCAAGGCATCCCATGCTTCACACCGATGTTTAGGCAGCTGAACTGCTCCCTGATTTCCCCGTATCATCTAGGAAGCACAGGCCACTAGTGAGATTTGAGCCTTGACCAGGTATCTCGCAGTCCTCAGCCTGTCCACATGTTCCATGGAGGCTCAGTCACGAGTGGGTTAACCAGCCCCACTTGGAGCCCATGCATGTTTTCCTTGCCAGTGTGTCTGTCCTAACACACACCAGATGTGTGAGGCAGCCGTTGAAGTGTCTTAATCCCAGGTTTCGGCACTCAAAGTTGTCTTTCTCATGGGCAGGTCTCCAGTGGCTTTCTGGGGGCTCCACTCCTGCAGTCCCCATCCTCTGCAGCAGAACTTGCAGCAAGGCAGGACAAAATATCTTCTGTTATTTGATACTTTAAACAAGTTCCTCCTGGGGCTGGCAGCAGAGCTCCATCTTCAGTCATACGGGGGAGTGTCAAATCCAGGAACTACTTGGGCTCACCCTGTCCTACACGAACAGTGGTGGTTCCTAGCAGCCTGGTGCATCTGGTAACGGTCCAAGAAATACATGGATAAACAGGAAGATACACAAGCAAACTTGAGCACACACAAGCTGGATTTATAAATGAATGGAAATGGCAGTCAGTGGGCTTCTGTTGGCTTAATTGGTGACTTGCATCCAGTGGTGGGAAAACTTGGGGCAATCTGCGAGCAACTGATCTGAGATGTGCAAGACTTGGATTGGAGTTGGAGCTCAGTTTATTTGGATTTCTCTTGCTACTGCACAGATATGTAGGCCCAGATGCTTTTGCCAGTGTATGTCAGCACCATCCCTCTGCCTGCCATAAAGAAAGCTCTGCCAGTTTGCATCAGCTGGAGGTCTTTGGTTCTTTTGCTTATGTGCTCATTTTGAAAACAGATTTTTTTATTAGGGATTCATTCCGCATTACCAAGGAAGCCTCTCTCCCAGCTCTAGGTATCTGTTGCTTGCTGCAGCTGAGTAGACAGTTTGTGCAGTGCCTTTTATCAAGTCCTTGCCAGATAGTTTGGAAAATATGATCTCTTCTGTGCTTGTGCATGCTTGTGCTTTTCTGCTGCAGAAGCAGTTTCCTTTCCAATGCAAGCTTGCTTTGGAGCCATTAGCATTGACAAACCCTGAACTATTGACAGACCCCAAACAATCACAGCTGCCAGCTATTTGGGAGGGACAGAGTTCTCCTCCAATAAAATTGATGACAATAATAATTTCCTCTTAAAATAAGTGCCTCCTTGCAGTTGTCATGTAGTTTCCCGTAACAGAGGCTGACAGCATTGTGCCTGAGCTGAGCTGTCTTGAAGGGCAGACTACTGTGATACACAGGCTGTGCACCTCTGCTCTGGTGGGACTTCTTCCTCGGGGTGGCATTTGTCTCTTCTGCTGCTTCTCCATTGCAGTTGCCATCTTTCTGCATACAGCAGTAGCTGCCCTTTGTGCAGAAAGGCTCCTCTTAGTTTTTTTTTGGGCCTCACTTTGGAGCATTAATGACTGTCTTCCCCTTTGATGGAGCCATGCTTCTTCAAACTTTTTGAATACATGATACTTTTGCGAGCCCTTTCAAAACAGCTCCTGTCTTTTGCCCAGTTTAGCGAGGGAAGCATGGATGGATATGGGCAAGCTGATATTAGATGCCCTTCACCAGGACAAGAAGCAACTTGAAGTGAGGGTATAGCTTGGAAGCAGGAACTGGCAAATGGTGGCTGGGAATTCCTTCTTATCCATTTAGTCTTCCCTGACCCCAGCTGCAGTAACAGCCCGGCAGTGTAAAGCGGAGATTAATGGTTGCTAAAACTGCTTGTGCTGCACAACACGGTGCTGCATCAGAGCCTGGAGCCAGCTGCAGATGAGCTAATAAGTTTATATTGGGCAGAAGCTGTATTTTACTTCTTGAAAGCTGTGTGGTCAGCTGAGCAGCATGGCTCGACACAGGGCTGTGCTCGTGCAGTGGAACTCACCTACAAGCCCATCCATAAAATGAGCTGCATGGCTTTGGGTGATGCTTAAACACGTCACACAGATGCCACCTGGTGAAGGAAGGTGGTGCCTCTGTTACTGGTTGTGCACCTCTTACACCCAACAAAGGAGATGTCTGAATGTGTCTTCAGCTGCCCAGTGTCCATCTAATCCACCTAGTCAAAGCAAAGACCATTTCATTTGAAGTGTCTTTCAAATGAATAAATAGACATTCAAAATTCAAATTCATTCAGCAGCTTTCCAAACCTTGGTGAGCAGAGACTTGTGACGAAGCAATATGATGCTATAAAAAGGCCTCTTTTAGACTTTTCCTACAGTGTCTGCTGGGGGAAGACAACCTCTTTGCAGCAGCTGCCTACATCTTATCCATCCTGGCTGGAGTTCTTCCTGCTTCTTGGCCTTGTGGTAGACAAGCATCCCTAAGAGATGGAGCCTGTATCCTTGGGGCCAATAGTTCTCCTCTTGTCCTGTAATGACCTCCTGTGTGGGATGGGAGTGTCTTATCTGCAGCCATTGTTTTGTCTTCCTGTCTCTTTCCCAATGGCTTTGTTGATTTAACATAATGTATAGATAGCAGTGCACAGTATCAGTAATGATGCTGGCTCAACGTGCTGGACCAGCTGCACTCCGCCAGGGCTTGGCTGAGTCACTTGGCCTTGGCCCTGGTCTGGGAAACCTGGATGGTGGCTCACCGCAGTAGCTCAGGTGATCTCTCTCACTGTTTGCACTTAGTGCAACAGGGGCTCAGATCTCCTTTAACTATGCTGGGCTGCCCTGTTAATGTTTCTCTTCTTCCCCTGTTTTTTAAATCCATCCTTTATCCTTGTGTGTATCAGCCCTGGAGCAAAAGCATCTTCTCTTACAAGGCTTGTAAGCTTGCGTCTTCCCCTCTCAGTGATAAATGAAGCAAACTTCATGATGAAACCTAATGACTTTAGGTTTATGGATGTACCCCTTAAGTTCCCTAGGGAGTGTCCCTTTTCCATTGTGTGTGAGGGTGAGAGGTAGCAGTGGAGTAGAGGAAGAAGGATGCTCCTTCTAGATCCAGCTTCTGATTCCCTCTCATTTCTGCCTCTTTGGATATCATAGGAAGAAAGTCATCATTGATCCCATGCCAAATATTTCAGACTTAGTACGACACAGTGTTTGTTGGCTGTTTAGACCCACAATTATACATGTTTTTCATGGTGCTCCTCTGAGTGCGTGGGCCTGGCAACAACTCTGAGCCAAGACAGCTCCCGCCTACAGCACCCGCTTCCTGAACACCCATGGGGTTGTGCATTGGCTTGGGAATATCCTCTCCTGACTCATGGCCAGGACAGAGGAAGCATCTTGCTGGGGAGCGTCACTGGAACTGGACTCCTTGCCCTGTACCCTGAGCTAATTGCAGAGGTGAGCTGCCCTGCCCTCCTGGCAGCACACTTTGGTGCTCGTAAAAAGCTGTTCTAGTGGGAAGGAGACAATGTGCTGCTTTTGGCTGCTAGTCCTGCTGTTTCCTCAGGATTATCTCTTGATTGCCTGTCTTGGTCTCTGTATTTGGCTGCCCAAAAGTGAGTGCTGGCAGAGTAAGCTGGACTGAGTTAAGTGGGAATTTGGGGTGAAGGTGAGGTGGGCAAACCCTACCCCTCAGGCTAATGTGTAAAGCACACCATCTATGCAGCTGACTTACCAATGGTGTGCCCTTTTCCCTGGGGCTTTCGGAGGGCTGGGCAAATGCTGCTGCCTGCCAGGCTGGTTTCAGAGTGGTGGATACATGTGCCTGGTGAAGAAAGGCTGGTGGGATGTCAGGATAGGGAGAGAGGTTTGGGGTGGTAGAGGGAAAGATGCATCACTTAAAAGGAAAACCAGGGACACCCCGCCCCCATCTATTCCATTGTCCGAGGGGTCTGCTGGTGGAGGCACAGGCTCTCCAGCTGAGATGGGGCTCTTAATCCTTGCTGAAGATGTGAGGTTGTTCCTGTGACATCTTCTCAGGGTAGGATTCCACCACTGACATGCAGGCATGGAATCCATGCTGGCAGATGGTGGCACTTACAAAGGACTGGCCCTCGCAGCAACTGTGCTTTGGGGCTTATGCTGACAGTGGTTTACATCCCAGCAGTATTGGAGAGAATGAGAGAATTATTTGAGCTGCATTTCCTCACTAGCAGGGCTAGAGTATTTTTGTTTCTTTTTTTTTTTTCCCTTGACCATGTGTGAGCCTTCAACTGATTTTGCAACTAGTCCTACATAGCAGAATGATTGTGTAATTAACGGGAACTGGTGCAGCCCTATCTCTCTGGGACTCCAGCCCTCCTTCCCACAGTGATGGAGGCAGACCCACTCTCTCTCCCAGCATTTCACCTTCCCTGCTTTCCCTGCTGCTGGGAAGAGCTTTGGGAAACTCTGGAGCCGCGCAATGTGCTCCTGGGTGCTCCAGGCACCCCAGCTCCTGTAGTGGGGTGGTGTTTCACTGCAGAGATTTATGGTGGTTCTCCTAGCTTAAACAGTGCCAAAAAACAACAGATGAATTAAATCTTTGTTTTTCTTCCTGTGTCCACTGTACTCCTACCCGCATCCTGGTGGGAGCAGTTTCTGTGAAAGGAGCCGAGCAGCTGTGGGACTGATGCTGACCTTACTGTTCCTGGATACAGGGTATGACTCACGCTGATGCACGTGGCAGCGAGAGGCCGGAGAGGAGAGGGGACCCACGGTGCCTCTGCACTCTAAGGCAGTGGTGGGGGATTTCTCCTGCACTGCTCCTTCTCCCTGGGCACATCCTTTGTGCTTTTGCATAGTGGGTTTAAATGCTCCCTGCCCCACAGAGATGGGGGATAATGACTGTCCATGTGTCACTTAGTGCACGGTTCCCTGTCTTCTTGCAAGCTGTGGGTCCTGCTCTGCTCTCCTCTCCCTGTGGTCCTACAAGACCCTGCGGATGCTGGAGGAAGGATGAGTTTTCTTGTCATATTTAATATCTTTCTCAAAGCTGAAAGCCAAGAAGAAGGGCAGGAAGCATTCCCCAGAGGTCGAGTGGCCCAGCCACCTTGAAGAATTTTTCCAGGCACAGTTCAGTACCAGGAATTTCTCTCCCTGGGAGCAACACAGAGCTCACCCTGCTGCCTGTTGCAGTTAAGGGACCGCCTTCCTCACTGCTTCACTTCTGGTGTTTCCAAATTATCTTAGCACCTTAGACCAGTAAGAGCTAATGTCATGACCTCTCTCCAGTCCTGCATTTCATCATCCAAGCATGGTTTTCGTCAGCCCTGTTCACTGAAAGCCCCATCTCTGAGAGGCAGTCAGTCCTGGAACTGGGGTGGAAGTCTGCCAAGTGCTTTCAAGACAAGGAGGTCATGCTGGCATCCTCTGGGAGTCAATCCCTGTGTGGAGCCAAGGCTCTCCTGCTGGGGGAATTAACAGCTTTTCCCTCTGCCCATTTTCACAGAGAATCTCACCTCCGACAGGCAGCAGTGTCCCATTGCCTCCAGTAGGCTCTGCCTTCTGGTGACAGTGGCTGTATTCCTCCTTGCCCCTCCTCAGCTCCCTGCAGATCGTCTGGCATCTCTGCCTGAATGAAGAGTGCTTGCAGTGATTTCATTCAGCCCCCAGTTGCTGCTGGCCCATGGCTGTGAGCTACATCTCTGCCTGCCAGGGCTCCTTCAAGTTGCATCCTTGTCTGGCTCGGACCATGGGAGTCAGTGACAGGTTTGGGCCCATTCTCTCCAAAAAGAAAACCCTGTAGGTGCACACTTTATTTCAACTCTGGCCAACTGTGGTGAAGTCAATAGGAATGTTCACATGCTTAAACCTAATTACTCCTGCAAGCACTTGCAGGGCTGGGACAAGCTCTTTTTTAGCAACAGAGATCTTTTGTGGTGGATCTCTCGCATCTTCTCACTGAATTTAGAAAGAAAAATATGCAGTGTGATATCATCTGAGCAGCCCACAGAGTGAAGCCAGCATCAATGTCTGTGCTTTGTGGTTTTTGTTGTTCATAATCACTTAGGCGATGCTTAGTAAATACCTGCAGGGAAAAAACTCAAGCTGTTTTGAAATGAAGAGACAGTGGAAAGGAGGGCAGGCACTTCCTCTTTATTGAGATTTCTTGGTGTATTTCATGGGCAACTTCCCCATTTCAGCTTACCAGGCGTCAAGAAACACTTCTGCAGAAGTGATTGAAAGGAAACCTGTAAATGAGATGTGAGGGACTGAAAGCAGAAGGAAGGTGAGGGTCTCAGCAATGTGGTTCCATTATAACTGCTCCCATTTTGGAGACAGCCAGAGGAATATTCCCACTTACCTTGGGGAACATGGGCAGGCCATGCCATGAGCACCACAATGTGCAAGTATAAGGCAGGGCTGGAACTTGCTAGGTACAAGTCCAGGCACCTGTTGGTTTGGCATAGTAGAGGATCTCTTTTCACCCAAAAAGCACACGTGAACCAGGAGATGCAGGTTAGGGAAAAAGGCTCTTTTGTTTTTCCTTCCCAAGACTATTCCCATGAGGAGGTAGCATGAAGAACAGCCATCTGAATGCATGGCAGATGGGCATTTTGTTTTAGCAGGTGGCAATCCTGGTTCTTCATCAAACACTCATGCACTTCTTTAATCTCCTGAACTATCAGTGTTTCATGGAGGCAAGCCAGATTTAGCCAGATTTTTTTCCTATTACCCAATTTGATGGCTGGGAGAACTGAGGCACGGGTGAGCTGGTGACTCGGGCAGGTAAGGGAGAATGTTTGAGAGCAGAAGCAGGGTGTAGGCTCCTTGCCTGCCGGAGGCTGCAGCTCTCTGGCTTCCCCCAAAATCCAGCTGCTATCTCCATCCAAGGAGAACATTTTTCTCTGGTGTGGCATTTGCCAGTGCAAAGCCCCTTTCATATCAGTCTGACTCTTGGCTCACCTTCGCTTGTGTGGGGACTGTTTGGAGGTGAGACCTTCATGCAAGACTTCTGCTGTGAATGGAGCGGGAGTGATTTACAGCCCGGCGAGTGCAAGTTGCCAACCTGGATTTCTGCTCCCTAGTTGCTTTGTGTAATCAGAAAAACAGTGGTAAAGGTGGGGGAAAAAAGAAAAGAAAAAAA
>VZTJ01004697.1:26890-58227 GCA_013397795.1 Orthonyx spaldingii
GATTCTCCCGTGACACTTCCACGAGGCAGAGGGGGAGGAGGAGGAGGAGGTAGAGGTGGAGGAGGCAAGCCGGGGGTGTGGAGCAGGGGGGGCTAGCAGAAACAAAAGGAAACCAGCTGCAGAACTTCCTGAGGGCGGAGAGGGGGCCGCGGGAGCGCGCAGTGCCGGGCGGCTGCCTGCGGCGCTGGGGAGGGGGCGGCAGCGGGACCCTGCCCGCCGCGGCTTGGCCACCATGACCAGCGCGATCCTGAGGAGGAACTCCAGCAAGCAGGGCCTGCAGAACCTCATCAGGTGAGCGCCCACCTGCCCGCAGGGATCCGCGCCCGGCTCCGGCTGGATGTGCCCGCGCCGAGGGGCGCGGTGGGGGACGCCGGGGGGAGAAAGGGAGTGTGTGGGTTTCACACCGACCATCTTCGTGTGCCTTTAAATCGGCTGAATTTCCTCCCTACCCCGGTTTTCCAGAAGACGCGATGCATTGGAAGGAAGGATAATGGATAACCCTCCCTCTCCTCCCCAAAAGCTGTATGAGAAAAGCAGGTTTGAACTTAGTGATGGCTTTTCCAGGAGCTCCCAACTGAAATAACTGAGCACAACTGTACTGTGACACTCACCTGAGCCGCTGGTTTCCCCTCTCCGTGAAAGGGATGTCTCAGTACGTGTCTTTTTGTGTCTCCCGAGTGCTGAGCGCTTCTGCCTAGAAAAAGGATTTTTCTTTTTTTCCCCGTAGGAGCTGTACGTTGTGCACGCTGTGATGTGCGTTTTTAATTCACAGATCAGTAAAGGGCCGGATCCTCCCAGGGCTGCAAGCTGACACTGCTCTTTTTTCGATTTAATTGATCACAATAGTGCTTTGAACCTTTCTCTAAGAGTATAATTGCCAGGGCAGGGAGGTGGGATGGCTCAGTTGGGCTTATTCCCGTTAGTCAGCCGGCGCTGAGCCGGGGAGGACGGCTACATTGTCTGCTGGCTTTGGGATTCCCTACCATGCGGTCACTGTGCTCTTCCCTCCGGGCTGGAATTGCTGCTTCCCTCCGTGGGTCTCTGGGATCCGACTCTGGATGATGATGGTGTGACACGCTGATGGCTCTGAATGGGATGAAGAGAGGCACTTCTCACCTCTTCATATTTAACTGAGCAGCTGGATGGGCGAGAGGTGGAATTAGGGAGTGGTGGACTCACATTGTGTGTCGTGGGTGCCTCTGGCTCCCTTGTGCTCACTGTGTCTGCTGGTCTCCAGCTGAGAGGTGGAGGATGTCATGGTGGGGTTTACTTCACCAGACATTTTCCAGTCAATGTGGGATCTCCCTGACTAGTAATGCAGCCTCTAAACCTCATCTCTCAAATAAGTTTCTTACCTAGGAAGGGAAATGGGTGCCTGCACCCATCCAGTCCCTGCCACTTTCTCCCCTTCTGGACCTAGGGAGGTTGGCAGAAAAACTCCCACTGGTTGCACAGGCCCCTGGGGTGGCGAACAGGCAGGAGAAGCTGACTCCTCTCTGTTCATCTTTTGTTCAGCCTGTTGGACCCATTCCCTGGTTTCAGCCCAGGGGAACTGGGATCTCAGTTACACATCCCTGTTTCAGAACAGGGCTTTGTCAGGGGCTAGCGAGGGGTTGGGAAACCTCCCTGGGAGTGCAGAAGGCAGAGATGAGCTCAGATTTTGGGCCAGCTGGTACAGAGGAGGGCCAGGCAAATGAACTGGGGTGGAATCGCCTGCTTACAGCTGGGTGGCAATTTATTTTGCAGGGTGACAGATGGTGGGGAGCAGGGGAAGCACATGTGCTTCATACACAGGAAAGGGGTGTCCAAAGAACTGTCCTCAGCACAGCCTAAGACAGGGGTGTTTTCCTGTCTTGAATGACATCTCCAAGTTCCTCCTGCTGTGGATAAGGGACTTTTGGTGTCCCAGAGACTCATAGGGGCTTTTTTACAAGATGACATTTTTCCTGAGTGGGGTTATTACACTTAACCTAATTGAGGTTTAGCTTTGTGGCTGTGTTTTCCAGTCCTGCTTACAGATGAGGAATGGAGTGGAGTGTGAGGGATTGTCATGGTTTACACACACAAAGCCTCACTCATGCTCACAGGATTCAACAGCAGAACAGGCAGGATCTGTTCCATACACACCATAGCCTATTTTGCAGTTGTGTTTTTGTCCTGGAGCAGTTTCTCCTGGAGATCCTGAGATCGGCCATGGGGCTGGCTCTGCAAGCCCTGCCACCCCGGCTGCAGGAAGGAGCTTCTTTAGTGAATGGCTTCAGGCTGCTGGCTTGAAGATCCGTTGCTGTCAAGATTGCTGTGCTCTGCTTTTTTCTGTCCCAAGGTGACTGCAACAGAGTGGTTACTCTGTGTAGGTCCTGGGCTCTTCTGGTGTGTCCGAGTGCTTTGGAGACCTGGAGCACACGGGTGAAAACAGCTGCTCAGAGCCATACTCACGAGCACTGGGGATATCAGCGTGGTGTCAGGATTTACCTGGCTGCTCCTGCTGCAGGGCATCAGTGGGGATAACCAGGGAATTACCTTCTCTGAGCAATGCTCAGCTACGGGAGCTGCTTGCCAGCTGTCCAACAGCTGGGTTAAGGGTTCCTGAGCTGAAACCAGTGTAAGTCTTGTGGATTTTGGGTTGAAGAGCTGAGTCCCAATGCTTTAAGCGTCCTGCCTTGTGCTTGATACAAAACCCCAGCATTTCAGACAAAGGGGCCCCTGGGTGAAACATCACCCAAACATCAGTCCCAGGACTCAGATTTGTGTGGAATGGCTTTTTCACTGGCTGCTGACAGGCTTAGTGCACGCCGTGCTCCGGAGTGGTTTGGTGTGCTTGGGAGCACTAGGACAGGTTGGAGACACCCGGAGGCTGAAGCACTGAGCCAGCGCTCTGGGAAACATCTTTCACCTCTGCCCAGCCAGGAGGTGGACTGGAAGAATTAGCCCTCTTTCTTCCTCACTGGCTTTGCAGAAGGTGCAGGCAGGGACGTTCCATTTACATCTGAAAAGTTGGAGGCTGAAAAGAGCCCAGGGTTATGCCTTGCAACTGCAGAGCACCGAGCGGCTGAGTAATTACCTGGGAAAGGTATGAGAAGAATGGACAATTGCAGGGCTATCTACCTTCCCTGCTTTGCCCCGTGTGCCCAGGCACTCCCCTTGTCCAGCATAGTTTCTCTATCAGGTTATCACTCGGGAAATATTTCTCCCTTTGTAGCACGTTTACAGCGATGATCCCTCACACGCCCACAAGACTTTGTATTTTTTTAAAGTCCTCTCCAAACATGAGCTGCTTTATCTTGTTATCACGATCTCTTTTTCCTTATCCTTCTAATGAATTCCTATAAATAAGATAGGGATCCAGCACCTGTCATGTCGATTCATTCAGTTCATTATCTGCTCCTGCTGGAATTTAACTCTCCCTCTATTTATCGAGCCTCAAGTGTTTCACAAAAGAATATGGCTGTTTAATTAACCTACAAATCAGCCTCTCTGTAAAGCAGCTGTGCCGCTCCTTGGAACTGGATTATTGGGCCTCTTGGTTGACACTGCTCCCACTGAGTGCTGTGGTGGCTTGCTGCAGTTGTGTCCCCATTGCTGGGCTGTGAGTGCCTGGCTGGGGTGTGCAGCCATGGGGCGAAGTGTGTGGGCACATGGATGTGAGTTGGAAGCACTACCGCTCTTATCTTGGCTGGTTTGGTTTCTATCCAGCATGTGGGTGAATCTGGGGGTGCCATTAGGAAGTGAGCTGTGATTTGTTCTTGGGGGAAAAGGACAGTGTTCGTACACGCTACAACACCCTGCTGCTTCCCAGCACAATGGGGACCTGGTCCAGAACAGGGGCTCCAGAGCATGGCTTCTGCATGAGCAACAAATAAACCAGTGTCTCTAATTGCATGTCTTTGCAGTGCCACAGAGTCTGAAGTGCAAATAATGCTGTGGGAAAAGGAGGCTGAATCTTGAGGATGAAAAAACTCAGGGGAAGAAAACAAGTCAGAAAATTTGATCACGGGATACAGCTAATTATTTACTCTGTAGGATGGGATTTTTGCTTTGTTATCTTCTGTGGAGTCGTTAACATGGGAAGCCAAAATGTGAGATCTGAAATGAATCTTGCACGCCTCTGTGTTTTGGCCCGCTATATGTGACGAGATGCTTGCCACCTCCAGCTGATGCCAGCACTCATGTCCTGGCACCCATGAGGCGGCTGCATGGCCCCTTCTTTCTCCCTACAACACGTTACTGCATTTTCAAGCAATGCTCTTGGTGATGCTTAGAGTTCCTCAGCACTAGGGATAGCTTTAAAATTCCCTGAACTCCTTGAATTTTGGTGCGTGTCATGAGTGTAATATTTAGTTTGATCAGGATATGGGGGCTCTGCCCAGCTCTGCGGGATGCCTTCCTTTCTGCCTGCATTCGATGTTTCCCGAAGCTTGCCAGGATGTGTCTCAGCAGGGAAGATGCTACTCCAGTATTTCTGTCTTGACCTCCTGAGTGCTGAGCTGGGAACAAGGAGCTTGAAGCACTTGGGAGGGCTGGATGGCGCTTTGAAGGGTGAGAATATTTTTTGTGGGGTGAGTGAGTGTGTGGTTGATGCCAGGACATGGTTTGGGCACAGTTTGTTGCCTGGGAGATAGCTACTGCCTCCAGCGGCTATTGCAGCACCACTTCGCTTCAACTCCCTGGCTCCTGGATGGGTGTAGGGAGCGAGGAATTCTTACTGTGAAGAAGTGGGGCAGCTCTTCAGGGGGAGACAGGGAAACTGAAACATGTAGGAATGAGCTAGTAGCAGAGCTGTTGTGTGGGGAAAGGAGGGAGGGATACCAGCATGGGGACAGCAGGGGACACAGGGCCTTCATCGGTGTGATTCATGCTTTGCAATGCTGCCTCAACGTGTCATGAGGAGCCTATGGTGCTCCCCTTCTTGAATCTTCCCTGTTTTGATATTTTTATTAGTGGCCTTCATTTTTTTTATCGCTCTGTGTCCCATTGCCGTGGCCAGGGCAGAACTGATGGGCACCTGTGTGGACCCCACGAGCAGAGTGTGGATGGGAAGGGAGACATGAGCAGAGGCTGCTGGCAGGAAGGAGCTTCCAGGAGGGCCCTTTGGGCCAGACTGATGGCATGCTTGGGGGATTTCCACATCCCAGTATGGCTTCCATGGTGCCAGTGGCTTTCAGAATGATGCCACCATATTTTACAAGCCAGGAGGAACCTGGGGATTTGCAGCCCAGCTGAGCTGTGGGGCAGGGTAAGGGCTAAGCCAGTGCCTGGTGGGTAGGTCTCTCCCTGGGTGCCTTGTGGGGTGCTCACCCTCAGCTTTCACTCCCAGGATAACAGCTCATCCTTCTCTCCAGTTGAAGCAGCTCATCTGTCCCCTCTGAGTATTATGTGGATCCATTCCCAGATTTTTCCAGCCCTGGGGTTTGTTTTGTCAGAACTCCACCTACCACTGACCTTTCCCAGAAACCAGTGCATGGGTTTTGTTTGCCTTTAGCCTGGCCTGACTCAGATTTTTACCTGCTCTCAAGCAATTGGATGTTCAGGGCCTGAACTCTGAGCCCCTGGAAATTTTGGGAAGCTGTAGAGAGCCTTTGAGCCCCTCAGGGCTGCAACCACAGGTTATCAGCATCCTCTGATGGTGTGGAGAAGGACCACCATGTGTATCTGAGCATGGTTGAACTAGAAAGGTCACTGGATGGAGAAGCTGAGGCCTGACACTCTGCAGCTGGAATGGTGTCTAAAAACTAATTTTCAGCTTCCAGATTTTTTTTTCTCCTTCTCCCTCTATTTCTAACTCTTTCGATGGAGCATCAAACAGGCATGAAATAGTAGCAGCACCATCCCTCAGTTCTGTTGTGGGCAAAGGGCAGCTGGGGCTGCCAAGTGCCTCCGTCCCACGGCAAGAGGCTGAGGACCTCAAACACAGGATTGAGGCCAGGCCCTCAAACGCAGGGGTCAGTATTTTGGGGCAAAGACTCCTTTTCCTGATGAAGACACTCTGCCTTAGCGCAGCAGGGGCCAAGGGCTTGCTGCTGACTCTGGTTCCTGCTGCAGCACAACTTGTCAGCGATGGCCATAAACACGGAGAGCCTCAACTCTCCCAGGGAGTGGAGCGGGGCGTTCTCACGGCCTCCCCGCTGCCTCCTGCCAGTGCTCAGACAGCAAAATCCCTCCTGCTGGTGGGGGGACCGCCTCACCCCAAGGGCCGCAGAGTGAGGGCCAAGCCAGCTGTGCTATAAAAAGCACCACGCTGATACAAATCGTGCTCTTAATCCCGGCTTGAAGCAGGGATAAGGCAATTGCTCACCTTTCTAGGCTCAGACTTGTTTTCCAGCATGAGTGTATCAAGAAGGATGCTGGCTGACTGTAGCCAAGGCAGGGAGGCTGTGGAGGCTTGCTTCCCTCTGAAGGAGGAGAAAAATAAAATACACAAGCTGGGTAAGGCAGTCTGCATGTCTTTGACAAGTCTGTTTTCTCCTCTGACATGCTTCTCCTTTGCAAAAACAGAGCCCAGACTTCCTGCCCTTTAGAAAAAAACCTCCAATTCCTTGAACCTTAGGGCTGAGATGGGGAGACCGTGAGAAAGAGCCATGGTTCGAGGTTGTACACAGCACTGATTTCTCACACCTACTGAATGCAGTGGAGTGCTGGGAGGGTTCGGGCTCCAGCCCTTTCCTCCCCCCTGCCAAATTCCTGACCGGTGATGTTAATACATTATTGCACCAGCCTATCTGTGTGCTAAGGACCCATGGTCCTGAGGGTGCAATTCAACATCTTGGAAGGGATTCGTTTGGATTCTGTCTGCCATGACTAAAATCAATAATAATAAAAAGAAACAGTTGTTCCTACTGGTTGCCTCATGCCTCTATGAGTGGTTGTGCATCACCTATGGTGTTGAGAAGCATGGAGCATTCCATGTGCCTTTTTGGAGCCACTGTTCTGTGAGTGGCAGGAGGGGACAGATGAAGCTCATGATGAAGGATCAGCCCTGCCTACCTCCCTCCTCTGGGGTCTGCTCCTGCCATTTGCCACCAAATTTGCCACCAGCTTTCTCAAGTGCATCTCGTTTTGCTTGTGGAAGCAGTAAATTACCATCTTGGGGCTTTCCCTGTCATGCCACAGTGACAGGTCAATCTTTGCAGGGGATTTAATGAAGGCTAAACTAGACATAGTTTTATATGTGGCACATGTGATGCATGGCTGCACATCTGCACATCCTTCGCTGGGCAGAAACAGGACATGCTTTTGTGGAGTAAATCCAAGATCTGTTTAAAAAAAGAAGAGTTGCTTTTATTTTTAAAAGGGAGATAGGTCTCTGCCATGCTGAATGTGGTTTTCCTTCTATTTCTGCTTGATGAAAGTTTGGGCTATATCATATTCTGTTCAGATGCCTTGGAGTGTCCTTATCACCCCATACGTGCTGCCTTTCCACACTCCCTGTTCCAGCAGGAGGTGGGGATGAGCTCTGTGGCCACTCCTGGGTGTGAAGCAGCTCTATCCTGCTGTTCACATCCTGAAGGTGACCCATGATTTATACGAGAAACAAAGAGACATAGCTGAGACTGCACAGCTACGTGTGGGGTGGGGAAGCTTGGTATGAGAAAAAGGCTGAGGGTGAAGCACATAGATGCTTTTTTTCCCTCTCTCCCTGCCCCCCTTCTTGTTCAAACTCTGTAGCCTGGACTGTGAACGGAGCAATGCAGCTGAGGAATTACATGAATGTATGGGAGGGAGAGGCTTGTGGACTATCTCTGGCTGCCTTTGACTGACACGCTGCTGTTTCAGAGCTAGAATAACTCTCCTGAGGCAAGGCTGAAATAAACTCCAGGCTGTGACATAATAATTCTTGATTTTATTTCTTTTCCCAGTCTCCCTGTATCGTACTGCTATCCACACCCCTTTCCTTACTCAGTGGGATGATGACCCAGCTTTAATCTTTGCTATCCAGCCATGGTACTCCTAAGCCATGGAAACCCATGACTTCAGTAGTGGCCTGACACCAGTGGTGCTGAATGATATGAGTGGAGGCATTATCTGAGTGTTTCAGCATACTTGACTCACTCACACAGACCCATTATATGCCACTAATAAGTGATTAATTTGTTGGCAGAAGGTCAAGTGGGTGAGGGAGTTGTAGCCTTCTGAGGGTGTCCTCTTCCCTTTCGTGTGACAGGGTGAGCTGCATGTCTCCTGCCAGCAGTCAGGGCCCTTTATAAATGTGTGATAAGTGCAATATGAAATAAAGCCTGGCAGCTCTGCTCGGCAGCAGATGAACTTGCTGACAGTCCTAGGCCATATTCTGCACTGATGTTGTATCTGGCACTGTGACAGGGCAGTGCAGGCAGCAGTGGACTGCATGGAAGGGGAAGGTCCCTTGCATTGGTTTCTGGCATCTCCCTTTCCCCAAACCTCAACAGAGCAGCGATGGGATGGCTGCGGGGGGAGGCAGGGCTGCCCTTCCCAGTTCTTCTCTAGTTCATGCAGCCCCATTGCTTCCAGGTGATATTTCCAGCTCTGGTGGACACTGGGTTTTTGGTGGGACAATGTATCTTCTGGGGTTGCACATGGCTCCTTCTAAATCCTGTTCCCAAAACCTCTTCCCTCTTGTACCCTGGCTTTGTGGGGGCAACCTACCCAACAGAGGCAGCAACCAAAGCCACCACGCTCCTGGCCTGATACCCTGGTGAGCTCAGGAGACAGGAATGTCCAGTGTGCTGGTAGAGGGTTCCTGAGTTTTTCTGGTGCATGTCTGCAAAGCCCAAAGCCTCTGGGAGGCATTTGATTTTCCTTTCTGGAATTAGCTTTAGTGCTGAAGGTTGGGTTTGGGCCAGCAAAGCTTCCTTTGAGCCGTCAACCATGCAAAAGACTCCTCGAGTCTGCAGAGTTTCCCTTAAGCACAGCTCATCTGGTGCCAGAAATTTCCCTTGCCTGAATATTAAAATCTCCTCAAGTGCCGGTGAGGAATTGCCCAAAGGAAACGTGACCTTCCCAGCAGTGCTGGCTTGTCTGGAGCGGGCGTTTGTGGCCATGTGGAACAGGGCAGCCAGAGTGTGGGTGCCTGTATTGCTGCGCTGCAGGAAGAGGTGTTGTGTAGTGCAAACAGAAATAAAACCCCTCCCTTGGCTGGGGGTCCAGAGGGGGCTGAGGTCAAGAGCTGGATCTGAAACAGGCAGCTGGCCCCGGTCAGAGCAGAAGTCTGAGCATCCCAAAGGCTTGGCAAGCAGTGTCTCTGTGGGCATAGCTGAACCAAGGTGCTTTCGCTTCATCCTTATACCTGCAGGTTGTCCTCAGGAAGAGAGAAGCCCCTTCCACAAAGTGTGTTTGGCTCAACCAAGACCTCCAAAAGCTGTTGGCAGAGGTGTAGGGACTGCATGAAAGAAATGACCCAGCCCTGTGATGAGCTCTTGCTGGAACAAGTCTTGCCACAATTCTGGGCTGCTGGGGCCACTGATGTCTCTTTCTTTTCTCCTCCCTTCTCTAGTCCCACTAAAGTTTGTGTAAGGGGGTGAATTTCCTTTCACATTGCATGAAAATCTTTCTCTAGAGGGATTTTATAAAGGTAGGTGGCTGGATGCAGGAGTGTAGCACGCTGTAGCTCATCTTGCAACTCCTCAAGCTTCAAGTCTTGCTTTCCATTTCCCTATCCTGTGATGGATGAAATGAAGTTGAAGACTCTTGGTCCCACTGGCAGCTATGAGTCTGCCTCTTCCCCAAAACTCCCCAGCCTGGGACCAACCTGGGACAGTGCTGGCTGGAGGTGAAGATACGTGGAATCAGTCTGATCCTGAAGCACTGGGTAATTATTTCTAGAATTAGGAAAGATGGTTGTGAAATACCACTGTGGGCTGAGCATGTTGAGTTACTGAATGCGGTTGTGAACAATTAGAGCAAACGGGAGACCATGGCCCCGTTTTAGTAAATGGAACCATTTCGAAATTAAATCTTTCCACTGTTTTGCTTCGAAAGGCAATTTAACAGCTGACCCCCTGCTCACACTTGTGCTTGTCCAAATTGAAATGGCACATTTTGTCTGGGGTCCAATAAACCCCTGTAGCTGACCCAAACACAAGGACTTTGGCAAGGCTTAGTTTCTCATTTGCTTGTGTTTTTTGCTTCGTTTTGTTTTGTTTGTTTTTCACTAAAGACAAATATTTGTGCTGCTAGGTCAGTCAAGAAGTAATTGTCCTTTTTCCTCTGCTTGTTGGTGTGATTACTGAACCCCAACACATCACTTATTAAACCTCGCTCCCCTACCAGCCTGTTTGAGCATGACAGAGAGCTCGGAATCTGAAAATAAACTAGGTTTAGGTGTTTGCTAGAGGATGCTGGTATTTCTGAATCTGTGGGGGCTTTATCTGCAGCCCTTACTGCTGAGCAGAGGCAAGGTGTTCCCAGCATTGCAGCCCCCCAGGATGCTCAGAGCGTCTGAGGCACATCCTAGCACAGCAGCGGGCAACCTGGAAGCTGGATTGCTCTGTGACAAAGCTGGATTGCTCTGTGGCAAAGCGAGCTGGGGAAGTTATTTCTCTGCTTTTGCAGAAAAATCCTTCTCCCCAAAACGGTCGCCCCTGGCTCTGTCCTCAGCCTGTTTGAAGGATGCAGGGACAGAATAGCGAGCCGGTGAGGTCATGGGGAGAGAGTTAGTCACATCCAACTGGGAAAGGGAGAGGGCTGCCAACCAACGTTGCTCTCACAGTGTGGAAAGCTCATGTGGTTCAGAAGGGACCCCCCCTCCAGGCTCCCTAGAGCACCCTGGCCAAGCTGGGGGTGTTGGTGCAGCACCGCCTCTGCAGCAGCTTCCCAAGGAACTGGAGGAGGGGGTGAAAGATTTGAATCGAAATCTAACTTGTTCTGGCATAAACATGGACTTTGCTTCTCATAACTGGGGTGATATGGGTGAGAGGGGGTTAAGAGCCTTTCTGAATTGGAGACTATCTGGAGCTGTCGCACAAGGGAGGGAGATCATGGCAAAGTTTAATGAATGACTTCATTTATATATTAAAAAAAAAAACAAAACACAACAACATTGTGGCTTCCTGCCAGGTCCACAGACAAGGGTTTCTATGGGAACCTGAGGAAAAATAATAAATAGGAGTGTGGGATGAGTAGGGAAGGGAGGAGGGGAACCCAGGCTCTGGTCTGGATCTGCTTTGTTCCTCATGGAGACCAAGGTGGCAAGGGGTGATGAGGGGGTAAAACGGGAAAGAGCTGAATTTGGTGCTTGCAAAAAGACCCCACCCAAAATAAGGCTCACAGTAACTGCATGGCAGTGGAGCATTCTCTTGGGCTGGTCCTGGGGTCTGCTTTGTTCCCTTCTCTGTGGGCACAGCAGGGATGAGCGACCTTTCTCCATTGGGCTCCCAACCTGGCTGTGCTGCCTTGGGGCGGGTGGGAGTTCTGGAGGGCAGTGATTTGGAGGCATCTCCAGCTTCCTGATAGGGCGGTGGTGGGACTAGTCTGCAAGGGGATGTTACTGGAGCTAAGCTCAACAGTCCTGCTGGCACTGCAGAGTACAATAGGCTCCGAGGGAGACTGCCCTGGAAAGGCTAACAAGGTTCACAGTCTAATTAGAAAGGCTACATTTTTCATCAATTATTCCCAATGAGCTTTTCCCCCCCCTCCATAGCGGGAGAGGGGAGTATCTGTCCTGAACCTCAAAAGAAAGCAGCTTTTTGGTGAGACCCATGGTGAAGTGAGGCCCTCTCACGTGGTTCTCAGTCCAGACTGTGGGCAAAGCCGGGCCGGCTGGCAGAATGGGGCCAGCCGAAACCTGCCCCTTGTTCACTCAAAGTGGGCTGAAACAAGTCTCAACTAAGGCATTTCTGTTTGGGTTTTTGCCCCATTTTCCTTTCCACAGGCTCTTTGTTCCAGTCTAAATGATGTTGCACTGGATCTCCCATTGAGCAGGTTCAGCCTAAGAGGACTGCAGTCCTCAGGGTGTGCCTGAAGGGGGGAAGTGCAGGTTGGGCTGGATCCTGCTGCTGGTGGGAGATCACCTTCTTGACTCCCATGTGTGTGCCTTGCTCAAGAGCATTTTTGTAAGCAGGCTTGCAAACGCCGGGGGAAACAGTCTTCGCAGTATATTTTGGACCTGGCTGAGCCAGGGTCGGGTGGGGTGAGGAGGCATCTGCCCCAGCATCAGCCCTGGGTACCACAAGTCAGACCTGCTCAGCTCCAGCTGCCATCACAGGCCCTTTGGGTGAGTGGTGGCCATCCCATGGCATGTCCCTTTCTGCCTGAATCTCAGCTGGTGCTGCCAGTGGAGCAGGAGCTGATCCCAATCCCACGTGGGGAGCGACTGGACTGGCGTTATCACCAGAGAAGGAATGTGGCGTCCACCTTATCACTTCCTTGGGTATGCAAGAGGTTGTTCTGCTGACAGAGGCATTATTATCCAGCAGTTGAGATGTCTGGGAGACGCCAGGGCAGGTTTTTCTTCTCTGCAGGGGTAGAAGGAAGCCAGGCAGGACAGAGCAGGACAAAGGTGCTGCCCTCTGCCACTGTTTCCTCAGCTCTTGGTCAGGCAGGAGCAGCTCACCTGCCTAAGGAAACTCACACCCAGGGTACAGAACCTGCCTTCCGTGGGCCAAAGCTTGAGGTGAAAGTGTTGGATATCTTGCAGCATTGCAAGACCCTTTACAAATCCTTCACATATCTTGCAGCACTGCGGGACCATTTACAAACCCTTCCAGAGGTGCAAAGCTGTTTTTGCAGGGAATGCTGCTTTCCAGTGGGCTTCAGCCCACAGGAAGGTGGCTGTTCTGGGAGGAAGGGGATATACGTGTCATGTCTTTCTTCTAGAGACTTGCAGGCTCTCCTGCACCCCTCTCCCATTCCATATGTCCCACGTTATCCTTGCCCATTGGCAGTCCCACTGCAGAGCTGTGCTGATGGAGGTGAGGATGCTGCTTTAAGGATCACCGCTCATGGTGGGAGCGCTCCTCTGCAGAAGGCTCCTGCCTGCTGGGGGGAGCCAGACACCTCAGAGGATTGTTACCAGGTTTCACAGGACTGCCTGATGGCTTTGAAGATGGGTTTTCCCTCTGGCTTGGCAGGCTGACAGCACAGTGGAGCGTGGAAGATGAGGAGGAGGCAGCGAGAGAGCGGCGGCGACGGGAGCGGGAGAAGCAGCTGCGGTCCCAGGCAGAAGAGGGCTTGAATGGCACCGTCTCCTGCTCGGAGAGCGCGGCTCTGGCACAGGAAAACCAGTAAGAGATACCCGTGGATAAATTCTTCAGCAACACACTTTCTCCTTGCAGCAAACCCCTCGTGCAGCCACTGAGCACGTGTCCCTGTTGTTTGGGGTGGTTTGGGGAAGATGGGGAAGTTGTCTTATAGGTTTGGGCTGAGAGATTTAGCGCACACTAGCAAATAGCGTGCTTTGTTGTTTGGGCAGAAAACCCCAGAAGTCCTGCTTTGATCTGTCTCTTGGCTGGAGGCTGGGGGTTTTACTGCCCTGAGAGTTTACACTGGGACAGCTTGGGACAGGCTGGGCTCTGGCAGGGAGTCCTCATTACCAGTGATTTCAGTGCCTGGTTAAATTTCAACTTGTGAGTCATCCTACACCAAGAATAATGGAGTTTCCTGATACATGCAAAGACAGACATGTGCCTGAGGATGTGATGCACAACCCCAGGCAGATCACAGTGCAAGCAATCACCTATCCTGGCAGGACTTCCCACTCCTGTCTCAGAGGATGCTGCCCTGGCACTGGGAAGCATGAAGCAGCCCCTGAGCTGGTGCAGTTCACAGCTCCAAGGGTTAAAATTAACTTTGTGCTTTAATGGGACAAGTCTTAAATGGAAATAGCTCAGGAGGCATTTATGAAGATACTGAACTATCTCCTGTCAAAGAGGAAACACCTGGAGAAGGGATAGGATGACATCCCCGGGATCCCACGCCACATCCTGCTGCAGCCTCTCCGTGTCCATGGTTCAGCAGCCCAGATGCTGTGCAGCACTGGGGCTAGCAGAAAATCTAGTCTGCACCTTGAATTGCCAAATTCTCATCTCAAAGACCTCAGTCTTACCACTATGTATGTGTTCAACTTATTTCTAAATCTATTGAGCACAATGGAAAAGTGGTGGCAGGATTTGGGGTTATAGTCAGAGAGAACCAACAATTTTATTTTACTGAAAAAAGAGCAAAAATTATTTATGAAAACCTATTCTTTTGCCATTAAAAGATCATTTTTTTTGAGATACATGCAAAATTATTCAGGACTTTTTTTTTTTTTTTTTAATATAAAAGCATTGCAAAACACCTTCACAATCTTCTGTGGAAATGCGGTGATATTCTGCAGACAAAACCGCTGCAGTCTGCTCTAAAAGCAAACAGAAGGTCTGGAAAGTAATAATAATCGTTAGCTTTTCCAAACCCCCCTTCACGTGGGGGCTAGGAAATAATTTGAAAAGGTCTTTAAAACAGCAAATGAGATGTCTGCTTTGCTGGGAGGTGCTGTGAGCAGCCTCAGGCCCAGAGCAGTGTGCAGCAGCTCCAGTAACCCAGCTTGCACGTTCCAGTATTGTTGGCATGGACACAGCCACGCTTCTGACCCCACAGGACCATCAGCATTGCTCAAATTTAACTGAGTGCTTAAGAGGGCAAAATGAAGGGTTTTGGCCCCTGCTTCATGATGCCTAAGCTTGCTGGGCCAGGCTCAAGCAGAAGGATGTTTCTTCTGCTCTGGCCAGTCCCTGGTTTCGTTTACAGCTGCTGACAGCCACCTGGGCCTGCTCATGCAGCCAGGGTCAGCCCTGGCTATTAATCTCCTGAAAAGCTTCATTCTCTCTTGTGTAAATACTTCCCCCTCCTTCCCCTGGCTCTTCCCACGCTGGGACTCATCCTATCCATGTCACTCCCCTTAGTTCAAACCCATCCTTGCATTTCCTTGCTCCAAAGGGACAGAGTGAACCTCCTGTTCTCCCTTACCCCCACTAAAGAAAACCAGAAATAGTCTGGAGAACAGAGGGTTTGCAGGAAAGACAGGAGTGTCCTTGGGAGCCAGAGGGACGGGCATCAGCTAAAGTGGTGATGATGGGGCTGTGCTGGCTTCATGCTTCTCCTGGGATTGTGTTTGCAAATAGAGACAGGGAAACAGCCAATTTTTAACAGTATTCAGCCAGTCTCCCTTGCTCCCTTGTTTTCTGTTAGCCTGAGTACACATTTGTGACCAAGGCCACAAATACTGGAATAATTTTGCCATGGCTGTCTTCAACAGTGCAGCTCACCTGAAGAAGAATAAATGGAATAACTGGAAGGAGACAAGGACAGTGTCAGGCTGCAGCTCTTTCAGGCCAGGTTTAGGCCTTTTTGCATGCCTCTCACCCTGATTGTCCTTCTTGTTGTGTTTCAGCTATGACTTTAAGCCATCTGGGACTTCGGAGCTGGAGGAAGATGAGGGATTCAGTGACTGGTCCCAGAAGCTCGAGCAGCGCAAGCAGAGGTGGGTAGGACACAGATGAACCAAGGGGAGGGGTACCCATGTCCCCAGCAAAAGGACTGTCCCTGAGGAGGGGGGACCAAACCTGGGTCAAGTCTAGCATGTGTAGGAACGAGGCCAGAGGCTGGAGCATCAGCAGGACAGCACAGGCTCCAGTGGGACAGATGCTCTCTGCCTGCCATTTGGACTAGCAGGGAGGAATGGCCCAGGGATGGCCTCAAGGTTTAGGGATGTTTGGATTGAGCTTTGTGCTCCAAGCAATGGCAGCCTGCCAGGATGCCTGGGTTTGGAGGAGTGACAACAGCAGATTTAAGCCACCTGAGCTGCTGCAGGGGCTGAAATGGTCTCTAACATAATCCAGGCCAGCCTGAAAAGCTGTTCTAAGTTATTGCTGCTTCCTGGCTCATGTCAGCGTAGTGGGTGTTATGGCCCCAGCCCACCTTATGCCTAACTCCTCTTTGAGCAGGGAAAAGCAGGCAGCAAAGAGCCCTGAGAAGTGTTTGTGTGCCAGCTGTTTAGTCCCCATCTCCCATCACTTCTCCCTTACTGAACTAAACCAAACTCCTGCCTTAACCACTTCCCTTGGACACCATCTACCTGCACGTGAACTCTGTGACTCAGCTCTCTTGGCAGCTTGATTCTGCCAGAATTTTTTTGGCATAGCCTCTTCTTTACCCTGAAGAATTCTTTGCAGAGAGGAGGTGGATGCCCCTTCCCTGGAAACATTCAAGGTCAGGTTGGACCAGGCTCTGAGAAACCTGATCTAATTGAAAAGGTCCCTGCTTATTTCAGAGGGATTGGACTAGATGACCGTTAAAGGTCTCTTCCAACCCAAACTATTCTATGACTGAAAAAATGTTTAATATTTACTGCTGAATAAATAAAAAGAGCTCAAAGTTTTGTTACTTTTCTCCAAACTTTGTGGTTAAACCATGCTGCAAGGTGTACCTTTGCAGCCCTGACCCCACAAGCACTGCTCAAGCACCTCCAAGGACCAGCATAACGTGATTATAACATCTGTGGGAGCAATTAGAAATCATCTGCTTTTCAGTTTGCTGCCTCTTTTTCCAGCCCCCCTCACAAAGAGCTTTTCTGGAAAAAAAAGCTACTGCTATTCCCTCCTTGGCCTTCAAAAGAGAATTAGCTGGATTTAACATTATCCTCCCCAGGTATTTCTCCTTGAGTTTTTTGCCATGCTTGTGTTTATCCTGTAGTGGGAGGGGAAGGTGCTGAGCAGGAGAGGTGGTGTTCATGGCAGGTGAAGCCCATCAGTGAGAGGTGGTACTTTAAAAGCAGGGAGGTGCAGCCGAAGGGCTGTTTGGTTAGAGGCTGGTTGAGAGAGGCAGTTGAAGGGCCTTAGGCCCTGGGGGCAAGCTTTTTGTAAAGGCTGGGCTTGCCTCATAGCAGGAGGTTGTGCCCTATAAAGTCCTTTCAGCAGCTTTGTCCTTGGGGACCTACCTCATCCAAAGGACAAGCCTGGAGTGTGGTGTGAGTACAGGTAGGCTGTGTGTCTGGCTGTGGTGCCCTGTGCTGGGTCAAGCAGTGCTGTGGTCAGGAATTCCCAACTCCCCTCTCTCTTGCTTACCTGAGGATGGAGCAAACCCTGGGTTTTAAGTAGTGGCTGTGAAAGAGTGGATGGAGACAGCTGCTCTCTGTTGGAGGGAACTAAACCAGGTCCTGCATCCCCTGAGGCCTTGGTGCTAAGGCACATTTTCTTTTTGGTTCTGGCTCTCCTCTTTGAGGTGGGAGGTCCACGCTATCAGCTGCATGCAAGAAGGTGCAGCTGTGCCAGCCTAGCTGCCTCCCATACAAAATTGCTGTGGTGCTAAAGGCATCCTACAGGCTGTATTGTGTTTGCTGGCCTTAATTTTTAATATGAGCTTGCACTTGAGCTGGAGGCATTGCTGGTGAAGAGCTGCTGGTTTACTGGGCCTTCAGAGCCTGTTTCCTCTTGGTGAGAGGGTGATGAGAAACAAGTCAAACGAGCCAGCGTATGCATCATCTTTTTCTGCACATGCTCAATGTGGAGGGCTGGATGGTGGCTGACCTGTGAGCTGCCTTCCCAGCAGCAGAGAGGTGGGTGGAAGGGTCTTGTTTGAACTTGTTTTTGTGTTTTGGTGCTGGCTGTTGAGGGAGGAGCAGTGAGTCAGCCTTGCCCTTTGGCAACTGCCTGCTAGCCAGCTCTCTAGCCCTGCTCTCTCAAGCCAGGTGATTTTCTAAGAACTGGCTGGGAGGAGAAAGCTGTCTTTTGGCTGGGGAAAGGAAGATGGCAATAACAGCTTGGTGTGTGGCTGTGAGCCAGTGAGAGTTCTGGGGTGCTGCACTTCCCGTGTCCCTGTGCCCAAAGGCATGGGCTGCTCTGCTTTGGTAAAGCTGATTGCATAAATATACTCCTGGGTCTCCTTGCAGCCTCGGAGACCTGGAGCAATTCTCTTGTACCAAACCCACTGTGGTTTTTTTAAACACCTAAGCCAAGGGGTGACCCCATCTGCTTTGGAACTCCTTTGTTTTGCTGGGTTATGAGATGAGTGATGTGAGTAGAGGTGTAATTTTTTCCAGTGGGCAAAGCTGAGGCTTGGGATCTGGTGTCAATACAGCATTGCTTGTGAAGCATCGTGCCTTGTGCATGAAAAGATTCCAAGGGAGTGGCTCTGCAGCCCTGCCCTAGAGTTTAGTTTCAGCTTGGGAAGCATGTTCATGTGTTTGTTGGTTGGATCCTCTTCCAGCAAGAGACTCTGTTAACATGGAAGATGAGTTTAGGCAGAGAAGGGCTGTGTTTGGTACCCCACATTGAATTAATGCTGGGAACCGTGGGGGCAGCATCAGATTTGTGTTTGTGTACAGGACTGCAGGATGTGCTGGTTCACCTGGGATTTTAGCTGGAGCCAGCACCATGTCATGGTAGCAGTGTCCTCTCTGCCAGGGGTTTGAGCAGAGGGCTCTTCTCTGCTTTCCTATGGGTCTTGCCCATCATGACGCTGGTAATGTGCAGATACCTTCAACTCTGCCACAGCTCTTAGTTGAGCTGAGTCTTGGACATTTGAAGGGGGAGAATGAGATGTACCTGGAACTGGTTGTGAGCCCTGGTGTGGAGTACCCAGCAAGCTGTAGTGGTATTGGCACTTGGGGAAGTGATAAAATTGGTTTTCTAGAGGTCTGAGGGACCTCATGGTGTCTGAAGGCTCATAACTGTGGCTTTCTTTTATTTCTCCCCCACCTCTAGGTCTCCAAGACAGTCATATGAAGAAGAGGACGGTGGTGTGAGGGAAGCTGAAGTCAAAATGGAGCAGATCCAGCTGGATCAAGAAAGCCCGGAGGAGAACATGGTTATCAGAGAGGAAGAGAGGCTGTGCCAGGAGCAAGAAGAGGCCCGAGAGCAGGAGGAAGGGGAGCAAGCTGAGCAAGAGGTGGGATCAGGAGGATCTGACCTTCTTCTTTCCAGAGGACGGGTGGCAGCGCTGATGCTGGGGGCTGCTCTCCCATGTCTTAGCTCACCTTTGCTGCTGGGAGTTGAGCCCATGCAAACATTAGACATGGTTTCACAGCATAACCTGGGGCTGGTGCCACACTTGCCTGTGTGCTGTGCCTTCTTGTGGTCATTGCAGCTTCTTCCCTTTTGAGAGGGTGGTGTGTTTGCTCCCAGAGTTTGTGGTGGCGTTGCCATGTCCCTGCCATACCGAGGAGGAAAGTGTTAATTCTCCTGTGGCTTTGTGGGCTGTGAGTGGCTTTACAGGCGAACTCAAATCTACATTATACTGCTCGTTTTTCTTTCTCCAGCGTTTATCACACCTTTGGAGCACTTTGACTTGATAGATCTCTTAGCCTTGCATTGCTCCCAGCTGAGAGGTTTTCTTGTTCTGGTAATTCCTGGTTAATGGGAGGGTGGGAGAGAGAGAGAGAGAGAGACAAAGCTGGAACTCAAGTGGTGTGCAGGTCTGTTAGGGGTGGCTGAGCTTCAAATATCATTTGTTGTAAATAGATTTTGACTGTCTGGGGCTGGTAGGATTTTTGCATTTGAGCTGTGTGTTACTCTTTCCAACCCTTTATTCTAAAGGCCGCTTCTCTCTCTCTCCTTTTGGCCTCTAAACGAGAAATTAATGTTTTCCTATCTCAGTTGTGGTAAGAGATCTTTATAACTGATGCAAGGACCCCTTTTCATACCATTTGGGAATCTTGAACCTGCAAAATTTCTGATTTCTGCCCTCCTTTCCAAATGACATATGAGCTTCTTCCTGAATGTTTCCAAATTAGATAATGTTAACTCCAAGTTTCTGTGCTTTTGTGTTTATTTAGTGTAAAGCAGGAAGCCTGTGAGACGGTAAAAATCACTGTTGTTGCATAATAAGCAGTTTGACCAACTCACTTCCTGGCTTGTTCTTTTTCTGCACTCAGGAAAAGAAGAGAAGGAGAAATGATGGAGAGAAAGAAGAAGAAACACCAGAGAAACGTCAGAAGGCCCCAAGCCTTGCCAGCCTGGAAGGGGAGGAGCTGTGCTCTGACCACACTGCAGTGTGCTCCACAAAGGTTTGTGTTCCTGGGGCCCCTCTGGATGCACGGCAACTGTCACAACGTAGCACCCAGCTACTGATGAGGGAAGATTATCCAGGGTTTACAGCAATGAGGGATGTGAATCCCGTTATCCCTCCTGCTACAAGCTGAGACAAACCACTTGAGCAATTTGCCTCATCTTTCATGGCTGTCAGCTTCTTCTCCTCCTACTCTGCCTGCTTAAGCTGTTGGAGGCTGTAGTAACCACTCTAAAAGTCTAAAGTTCATTGAGAACTCCAAGGGATATTGTAATACTGATGTACCTGTGCTTTCAACTTCTGAATTTTGTTCAAGACTACGCAAGAACTTAATCTTAATGAAATTTCCCTTACAAAGGGAAAAAACCCCAGTAACTGAAACACTGGCATTTCTCTATCTTCTTTAGAATAGAATGTATGACTTCAGTTGTTTAAACAAACGGGGATTCCTGATCTCTGAAGCATTGTGTCCTTCCCAGTCACATCTGTCTGCATGGATGCTCTTGTGAAACTTCCATTACTAATACCACCTGAACTGCATCTTGTGACTTGTGTTGCATTTACTACAAATCCTCAGTTGTGTGTGTGTGTTTTAAAATACAATAGATACAGATAAGTGATTCTGTACTCAATAGGAGTTTTTTTGTCTTTGTAAGTCCTAACCTTTTTGATTGTAGCAGTGAGAGAAATGGTGAGGAGTCTGTGTTGCCTGTGAATCTGCTGTCAGTACTATCTTTGCTTTTTTTTTGCATTTAGTTTTGTGCTATTTGCTGCTTACTCAATATTTCCTGACTGGGGATGATTGTATGAGTACTTCCTTTTGCATCAGTAAATAGATGGCAAGAGGAAGGTTTCATCATCTAGAGCCATCACATTCTTTCTCTTAATGGAGAACCCTTTTTATAGTCAAATTAAAAGAGGGGAAACAGCATGGGCTTGGATGCAGGCTGTGTGCTAATGCAAGGTTTCAGTGGTGTGGTGGGGGTAGCCAAAGCATATTCCTGAAGTGGGACTGATGGGAAAACATGGAAAATACTTTCAGCAACTTTTACGTGCTGAAACTTCTGTCTTTACAACCCCAAAACACACATAGCTTCTTGACCTCATCTTAACTGCTGCTGCTAGGATTAGCCCAGGGAAAGATGCAGAAATCCAGTCTGTTGTATAATGGTGATGTCAGAGCTCACCCGCACACTAAGCTGGACGTAAAGCTGCTCAGGAAAAACCTGAGCTTGGAATCTTTCCAAAGGAAGGGTGATCTTTACGCACCAGCTAGCAGAGCTCTGTGAACACTGAGAACACATTGGCCACCAAGAAGGTGTTTTGGCACAGGAAACTCAGCAGAAACCTTGCATGTAGTGCAAAGACAAAAGCTTCTGCAGTTGGCAGTGTGTCCCTGCGCCAGCTGTGGCTGGTGGAGGCTGGGTACATGTTTAGGGCAGACTCATGTTGGGTTGTAGGGTTGATGGGGTGTTTGGGGTTCAGAGGGCCAGTGTGGCATCAGGGCTGAAATAGGGGTGTATGGAGGCAAGTGGGGGGAAGTCTTGTACCAGTCCTGTTTTGTCCCAGGCTGCTTGTGAGCCCTGAGTTTTGAGGCTGGCTGAGTGAGCAACTGTGGTTTCTTCTGGCCTTCAGAAAATGGTTGGGACCAGGGAAATGCACAATTCTCACTGCAAGGAGATGCCAGGGGTGGGGCGAGGTGGTCTCCAAATAGCACAGTGAAGGTTTGTTCCTACCTAGACTGTCATGCTGAGATACATTGTCACTTAGAGGTTTTTCTAGGCCCCTCCATGTTTAACCTGGTGCTCATTTATGACCTTTCAGAAGTGCCTGTGTATGGTTTGCACCTGCACACCATCTCCCTAGCAGGGCTGGCAAGGCTTTTTCGTATTGACATGTATTTGTGGTTGAGAAGCTGAGGCAAAAATCTACCAGATTCCCCTTTCAGGTTGATGTAATGCCCCATGAGGTACCAGCCTGCCCATCAATGAGCAAGGTGGCCAGCCCAGTGTCTGAAGTCATGGCTCAGAGGCAAGCAGCAGCTCCTGCAGCACCAAGCAAAGCAGTGAGCTGGCAGCAGGCAGACAGAGCTGCCTGATGGGCATCTCTCGTGCTGCTGTCGGGGGGGACCCTGCAGAGTGACTCTCCCCGGGTTGTTTCTGTTAGCCAGGGTTGCACTGTTTGGTTGTTCTCTAATGGGCCTTGTGTTCTTGGGCACAGCTGGCAAATGTGTCCTCTATGTGACACTGTCTTCTGTTTAGCTAAAATTTAGCACCGATATCCTGAAAGCACCTTAAAGGATTGTTTAGTGCTGTTTTTTATCTGCTAACTTGGTAGGTGATGTTTCCTGTGGCACAGGCAGCAGTTTTACATGGGGAGAAGGCTCCTTTTTGCTTGGTTGCTGCTCCTTGACTCTGTGGGAGCTGGTGTTAAGAAAGCCCCCCCTTTGGCTTCAAGGTGATTTTACTCTCTGTATGCGTGTTTTCTGGGGCATGAAAGAGCCATGAGGTTTAGCAACATTTCAGCTTTCCTTTCCTGCAGTGGTTGTGAAGTGTTTGCTTGCCTTCCTGTCTTGGCAAAGAGTTGTTGCACAGGAGCCTCTGGTGCAAAACTCTTTCCTGATGGCTTGACTTGAAGAGTTGCCTTGCAGGTGGCTTCATGTGCTGATTTGCCCTGTGTACTTCTCTGGTGTGGATAAGTTGACCTAACTCATGCCTGTGCTGCTCCCATGCTTGGCTTCTCTTCTGCAGATGTGCCCTCTAGTTTTCTGCCTTGTCTTTCTGTACTTGCCATTTCCCCTTTTGTGTCTGGCTAGGAAACCAAGGGTCTGAGAGAGACTTTCTTCACTGGAGGGAGTAGAGAAAATGGTCTTGATTGGTGTTTCAGCTGTCAGTCAATTTACATATTGTTGGTTTGCCCCTGAAACTGGTTGGGATTCTCTTACCTTGCTTGGGAAGAAGAAGGGGGAATGCTCACTGTCTCTCTGATCAATAGAGGAACATGGGGGTTGAGTGAGGCATTCCTAACCAAAACATGGGTGAGGGCTCAGGGCCAAGAACTGGTCAGCTAAGGTGACCTGCATCCATCTGAGGTCCATGGATGACAAAAGTTATATCTTTGTCTTCTTTGTCCCCCTTCAGATCACGGACAGAACTGAGTCGCTGAACCGCTCAATACAGAAAAGGTATTTCTAGGGTTGGCCCCAGGGTAAAGCAGGACACTTGCTGCAAATGGAGATTGTCAGCAGCTCCTGCTGGGGGGAACGGCAGGAGTGACAGGCTGCCTGTGTCCCTCAAAGTCCTCCCTTCTGCCTGAGGCACTGGGAGAACACCTTAATCCTCCTCTCTGTTCTGCAGTAACAGCATCAAGAAGAGTCAGCCTCCTCTCCCTGTGTCGAAGATTGATGACAGGCTGGAGCAGTACACACAGGCTATTGAGGTGGGTGGAGGCCCTCCAAGGAGCCTTCTTTGCTGGTGTTGCTCTCCCACCTCGCCTCTTAGCCTTGCCATCTGGGAGACAACAACTGAATTGTCTTCCCTTGGATGGGAACACTCCTTGTGCCTGTCTGTATCTCCCTCCACAGCATAAAGTAGGTGTCTTTAGCAAACTGTCCCATGCTTGTTTTCATGTGTTCTCTGCTTAAAGAGTGGGAGTATCTGACAGGAACTAGTAGGGCTCTACAAGTGTCCTTTTACAACCCCTTCTCTCCAAAGCCCTTCCAATCAAGAGACACACTCTGATGGCGAACTGTCTCCTTTTATTTTCCAGACCTCCACAAAGGCTCCAAAACCTGTCCGGCAGCCCTCTCTTGACCTTCCCACCACGAGCATGATGGTAGCCAGCACAAAAAGCCTCTGGGAGACAGGGGAGGTCACAGCTCAGTCTGCCGTGAAGCCCTCAGCCTGTAAGGTATGGGCCTTGGAGGACCTGACTTGCTTATGCTGGAGGCAGGGGCTGGTCCCTGGGCACACTGTGCATTGTCTGTGTTTACCTTATTGGTACATTGTGTTTGTGGGGCCTGCAAGCTCCAAAGGCATCTATATTAGAGGTATTCCATCATGTTGTAAGGCTTGTACCTTAGAGATTCAGTTTTTCTGGCAGGGTCCCCAGTTGTTCCTTGGTGGTACATCTAGGAAAACTTCTGTGATGCTGGTTGAGGCTCTGATTTGAAATGGGAATAAAATCAGTGGGGAGGGGGAGAATGCATGTGTCTCTTGTAGGCTGAGCTCCAGTGGTCAAGCATGAAGTTGCACCTAGTACCAAGATGACAAATCTTGTAAACTTGGAAAATGCAGAGAGTATTATGTATTGCTCTGTGATTTTGCTTTTTGGTTGCTGTGGGTGAGGCTGGTTCTGTAATACATTGGTTGCAAATCTGTGTTTATGGGAGCAGAATTCCTCAGAGTAGAGAAGCCTTGATGTTTACATATCCTAAATAGTTAATGAACTTCAGAAAATAAACATCTTGGAGCTAATTCAGACTCTTGTGGAAGAGTGATAGGAAAACAGAGGATATACTGGGAACAGGAAGACGTTTTCACAGTCATAGGTTTTAGCGGCAGCTGTTATAGGTCAGATGATGTGATATTATAAATAAAAAAAAGGAGGTCAGATGTGTGGGTTGGAAATGGATGTGAACAAAGATGTGTTCAGCAGCATTAGCAGTGAAGGGTAATGAGAACATCATTTTCTCAGGATATCGTGGCCGGAGACATCGTGAGTAAAAGAAGCCTTTGGGAACAGAAGGGCAGTCCCAAACCTGACAGCAGTGTCAAGGTGAGTTGGTGTCTGAGTGTGAGAGCGCTTGCTCTGCTGAAAAAGGAAAGAGTTGTTGGCTGGGTGGGAAATACTAAGAAGAGTGTTCTGTAGGGACAAGGGCTGCCTGTATCTATCAATGCGATTGCATACTTGAGCTCTTCCTAACAGTGGACTGCTGTTGTTCAGCTCTAGTGAAAATGGGGGCAAAAATACTTTCATATCCAGTAATTCTAAAGGTCTCCTGAATAGCATGTTGTTCTCAGCCCATGAGCTGGGAGTCCTGGCCTTCTAGACTCAAATGGAGCTGCAAATTTGAGTAACTTTGCTCTTGTTATGCTTTTTAGCACTGAGAGTAAACAAAATGTGCAGAACTAAGTGGAACTGAACCTAAGACAGTATCACTTGCAGATGGACCTGGGGTTTTGTGGGAATGTTTGTGGGAATGTTTGTGGAAATGTCTTCTAAAATGCAGCAAGCAGCCACTGCTCAAACTGTCTAGGCTGGGAGAGGAAGATCAAAGTTATCTTGTCAGTTCCTGTGTTGAAACTGCCAGTGTCTGGTAAATCACAGAGTCTCTTGCCGTGGATAAAAACCCTGGCTTGGGGGTCTGGGCTCTTAGATGAGCCCTCCCTCACAATTGCATCTTCTTTCCTTTTGCATATCTTGTGCTTGTTGTGTTACCTTATCCTTCTAGACAGTGGTGATGGATCTGTGCAGAGAGTTTGTGTGAAAGGGGGCAAGAAGGGAGTACAGAATGGGCTGTCTCCAAGCCCCCTAGGATTAAAGGCAACTGTATCATGTGCTCCTCTGGCTTCAGTTATTTGATTTTTGACTGCCTATTTAACAGGGGAAAATGCTGACTTTGGCTCTTCCTTTCTCTCCTGTTCAGTCCATTCCTACTGGCAAAAAGTATAAATTTGTTGCAACAGGCCATGGCCAGTACAAGAAGGTGTTGATAGACGATGCTGCAGAGCAATAGTGTGTCTGGAGACCTCATTAACCAGGTAGGTGGGATATGACTCCGCACTGTGTATCAAACTCCTGGGCTGTTCTGGCAGGATGTGGGGGTTATTTCTGCCAGCAGCACTTAGGGTGAGTTGGAAGGTGCTGCATGGGAACAGCTGGAGCCTTGCTTCTGGGCCTGACTGTCTGGGCTGGAAGGGAGTGGGTACACAGCAGGGGTTTGTTTTGGTCTCTGCCTTTTTGATGCTGCTGGGAAGGTGGATACCTCTTTTAGTTTAATCTGCAGGGTAAGTCCCTTAGCTGCTGCTGTTTGGGTGAAGATGTGTTTGCCTTTGCTGGTTCAAAGGAACAGTCTCTTCTGCTGTCTTCCCTTATGCTCTCTTAAGTTGCAGGGAGTAGATAGCTGGAGGTCATTCTGGCTGAGCATGAGGGCTGATATACTTCTGAAATTCAAATGTTTCTGGGGTCTAATTCCCATATTTACTGAATTAATCAGGGAGAAAACTTCTAATTACTTCAGTAACCTCTTGGAACCAGTCTATAATAAGGTTGTAGTAGGAAGGATGTGAGCATCTGCTGTACTGGGTAGAGCAACGGAGCAGAAAGGACTGTTCTATGATGTGCATCAAGGGGAAGGCAGAGCTGGGTTGCTGTCTCTGTGCTCTCTTGAAATGGTCTTTGGATCTCAAGCTCCTATTGTGTTTATGCTCATAGATATCCTGGTGTTATCTTGAGTGGATGATAGTAGAGGGTTGTGGCAATAAGGAGGAATGGTGTAGAGGGAGGTGATAACTGGTTGGATCCAACAGGGCAGCATCTGGCACAATTGAGTGGAGAGGAAGTTGAGGGTGAAAACAAGCTCATTCTCTTTTTTTCCTACTATAAAAAAGAAGCTTTATTTCATTGCCAAGGCTAAAATAGCTCTGCCTGCTACAAAACACCTTTTGTTTCTGAATTCTTCTGGGACCTGTATTCCTTCTTTCCCCTCCCTCCCACCCTTAAGGAGCTGGCTTCAGAGTGTTGCATACTGTTTTGTTTGTTTAGGCTTGTTTTTTGCTTTTGTAGTGCCCATTTAGAGGAAACACCCTTTTGAATGCTACTTTGAGATGGACAGCAATGCAAGCCCACGGCTGCCCAAAGCTATGTTTTTAGCCCACAGAACTTGTATCCCCAACTTGCTTCTCTGCCTGTGACTTTGAGAAACCTATTATAAGGTCTCCCCTTTGATTAATCTCCTCTTTTTCCTGAAGTCTGTTTCAGTGCACCAGGTGGGAACCTACTGAGCTTCAGTTCTCTACAGCAAACAGGTTTTGCCAGGTTGTCAGCAGTTTTTGTTTGCCCTACCTGAGTTTTCTCTCAGCGGCTCACATGAAAGTGCCTTTGGCTCTGGTCTTTGTCCAGCATCCTTTCTTGAAAGGCAGGCACTGTCACGGGATGTCCTCTAGGATCCACCCAGCACTCCAGACAACCATAGCACAACGCTGCTGCCCTCTGGGTTTGTTCACATGGAAGTATTGGAGTGGTTTTTACTATGAATAGCAAAATGGCTGTGATAGCTGAAGGAGCTTGGCTTGTTTCTGTTCTTAGGTTCTTCTTAGCTGACTATTTTGTATGCCGTGAGCTCCCTGCTCCCCAGCTCCTCTGCACCCCCTGAACTATGTTCATCCTTTTTCCCTGCTACCAGATCACTGTCATGGCCTTTTTGCTCCCAAACCCTTCTGGCTCACCCCTGTCACTTGCTTTACACCACCTTATCACTGTCTAGTTTCTTAAACACAGGTGTGGTTTTTTCTCCTCCCTTCCCTTCCTGAGCTGCAGGACCTCACTGCAGGCAATGGAACAAGGGCTTTTCTCTAAGTATCAATTTGGGCTTTTGGCAACTACCCGATGCTCTTTGGCATCGAGAAATAACCAAACTCCGTGCCCAGTAGCACTCCCCTTCTCTTGCTCAGCACAGCAGCTCAGGCTGGAATACACTGCAATGACTTCCAATGCAGAGCCATTGGTAGAAATCTTGCCTACAGGGATATGTCCTCTCCTTTGTGATACTCTCGTGTCAGGGTCTGCCTCTGCAGGACTTGCCATGCTTGCTGTGTGTGTCTGCCCTTTGCTTTTGGGGTAAAAGAAGTAAACCATGCACCCAGAGCTGCCTTCCTCTGTCTCCTTCCATCTGCTTGTGGGAATTGCTCTCTCCAATGGCATTTCTCTATCCATCCATGTGCAGTGGGGCTGGGGTATGGATACAGCCTGGTTAGAAGTTTAGCAGATGCAAAACCTAAGCCTTAGGTGAGAGTTGCTGGTTTGCTCTGGGTGGTTGTCTTTGCTGCAGGACAAAAGCTGTTGTGAAGCACAAGTGCTTCTTAAACCACCTTCTCTGGCCAGATTCACTTAGTCTCCCAAAAGTAATCGATGTTGGCTGTTCTGCTTCATGCCAGTACTGTGGCTCTTGTGCATACAGACCTTTGTGCAGAGGCATCCATCTGGCTGCGCTGCAGTAAGGTGCCATTTATCACTCTGTGGTAAGGCTGCCTTTATCTGCATTACATGTTTTACACTGCACTCTTTAAATTTTTATGTTGGTGCTGCTGCGTGGATCTTTCTCTGTAGCGTTCTCTTGCAGCAATGTTAGATTATCTCACAGAGGCTTACCTAGGATCCACTTACAATTACTGGCACATTTCCAACCTTTTTTTATCTTTTTCTTTGAAAACTGGGGGTTTGAAGAAATCCCCACTTTAGGTAATTGGGTTATTCTTCCTACTTGTTTTTTGCCCTTTGACTAGGGGAGGTGCTACAAAATAGAGATAAGACCAGCAAAGTGAAAACTTAAGTGAAGGTTTGTTAACTGAACTGCTCTTATAGCATCACTGCAAAATAGGAAGACTTTAAAAAAGTCAAAAGGGGCTCTTTGTTTTGTTTGTAAGTCTGTTCACAGTTTAACTTGAGGAAATGTTGGTCAATTCCATATCCTCTGCACATGATAAAGGCAACTCTGCCCACAGCTGTTTATATTCTATTTGGACTAAACATAGCAATCCTATATTAGCTGTGTAGGAACACCCCAGCGTATGACGGAGTCCCTTGTGAAACGGAAATAGCTGATCTCCCAGATTTCATGCTCACAAGCCTGCTGGCAGTGGAGTTGCAAAGGGTGACTGTAATACTGGAAAGCACAGCTGTCCCTGTGCATGGGCAGAATTGAGGATTTTTCTTTAAATACCCTTTTTTTCTGGACATCAGGGACAGGCAGGTATGCAACTGTTATGATGTTTGCCCTGAGACTACATGTGGGTAGCAGAACACCTCAGAAACCAGCACCTTGTTAAATACAGAATTGGATACCCACATGCCAAAGCAGGGTCTTGTTGGTTATTGTGGAAACAATAACCATCAGCTGTTGTGGAGAAAACATGGTAAAATATATAACAGAACTTGACAGGTGAAACAAAATTATTCTTCTGTGCATTATTATTTAGTAGACTGGCCTGGGAGGATGTCAAATGATGCCCATTTTGTTAGGCAGAGGAACTGCTTTGTGAGAGCAGGATGTCTTATGCTGTCTCTTGTCTGTGCCTTGGGTGAATGGATGAGTTTCCATTTTGTTCTCAGCAAATGGGTGTAGGGTACACTTTCAGTAGAGAAGATAAAGAGGTTATATGTATCTTCTTTGAGTTTGGTTTCTAAGATTCCATAGAGATGTGGAGCAACCCAGATTCCTTCATCTCATCTACAACTGCTGCTGTTCCTAGGATCTACCTTGGTCTTAGATAAATGCAACAAAAAAATTCAGATTCCATTTTCCTCCTCGAAATGGATCTTTTTTCTGTAGGCAACTTGTCCTCTTCACTGTGTGCCTCCCCTCCCTTCACTCTGTTACTACATCCAGTGATTGTTGTTGACTCTTTTTAAAACAAGTGCATGTTTGTTTTCCTGTGACCTGTGGATGTGGTAGTTATGCATTTAAGCTTTCAAACATATGGAGAGTAACCCTTAAAGCTGTAGCATGGGGCTGCTGGCTTCAAGGGGTTTTATTTAATTTCCTTTTTTCCTTACACTTGGCTCCACTGGGCAGTAAACTCGGTCATAGGTTTGGCTCTCACTTGGTGCCCTGTAGGAACCTCCAGAGATGTGGGGCAGCCTGGCTTCAGTTGACTGACCATCCTGATGCCATTCTGTTAAAGCTCTTGGTGTGCTCCTGGGCCGCTTTGGGTCGAAAGCTTCTCACCTCAAACACGGTGCTGATCTTTGTCATGGGTTTGGCAGCCAGTTCCTTCAGTTTCCGGGCATCAAAACGTGGCTTGTGTAGAAGGATGGGTAAGCGGCGGGGAAGAAAGAAGCTTTCTTCCTTCTGTGGCTTCTTCTGTTCTGCTTGCTGCTTCCTCTCCTTGGTGAGTGTCATCTGGTATAAAATGGCATCCCACATTCTCATGGCTTTTGATTTAACCAGCGTGGAGTCTTGCTTGATGACTGCTTGAGCAGTGTCCTCTTTATTCCCTTCCTCCTGTCCCAGCTTTTCTGGCTTGGACTCTGGGAAACTGGTTGCTTCTGGCTGCACCAACAAGTGCTTCTTGAGGCGATGCCAGCCACTGGCACCAGTTCCAGGAGGTCTTGCTGCTTCTACTGATGATGGTGCCAGCTCACCCTTGAGGGGTTGGCTGGTGTTGGGTAAGCTGGGGGTCAGCTGGGGTTCAGTGATGTGTTCTGCCTTGCTGTCTGTGGAGGTGGACCTGGTACCATCATCTTGTGCTGGAGTTGCTGTCACCAGGTGTGCTTTCCTCCAGGGAGCACTGGATGTTGATGGTTTTAGGATGTCTCCGTCTTGCTTGGGTAATTCAGGAGCTGTCTCTGATCTGGGTATTTGGGCATCACTTTCATGGGTTGTAGGCTTATTGGTGTGGGCATCAGAGGTGCTGGGCTCCTCAGCAGGAGGAACAGGCTTCCGACCGTGATCAGGAGGATCTGTCTCTGCAGCAGGAAGGAGGGGAGGTTCCAGCAAGGGGGGAGTGGCCTTGCTGTCTTTGAATGAGGTGAGTGTCTGCTCTGGAGATGGTTCAGAGCTGCTTGTTTGAGGTGCTGGGGAAGTAGGCCTTTTGTGTTCGTGGCTGACAGTTCCTTGGGTTGGGTTTGGTGTGGGAGTCTTAGCTCTGGGTGGCTTGACACTGTGGAAAAAGGAGTTCACCTTGGGGACATAGGTAACCTCTGGTGCCCCTTCTTTACTGGATGTACTTGAAGGAGGAGGCTGGGGGAAAACAGGTACCGAAGGGTTGGATGAAGATGGAAGGTGGGAGCTCATGCCTTCAGGCTGCTGTGGAGTCTCAGGAGCTCCTGGCTTTTGTAGCAGGGGCATTGCTGAGGAGGTTGTGAGCTTGACGTGTTCAGCAATGCGCCGCTGCTCGGTGACCTTCAGTGTGAACGGCTTCCCCTTTCGGAACGGGGAGGGGGCACGGTGGCTGACGGGCCTGACGGAGAGGTGGGTTGGCAGGGGGGCAGGAGGGGGTGCTGTGGTTTCAGGGGTCTCTGCTGGGGCAGCGCTCTCAGCATGCTCCTGGTCGGGGCTGGCTTCGTTCACAGGCGAAAGGCTGGAGCGGAAGGACTTGCCCTGCTCAGAGGGGAGGATGGCATTCTTCCTGGCTGCCTTCTTCAGCAGTCGCTGCAGCCGCAGA
>VZTJ01004697.1:58276-82844 GCA_013397795.1 Orthonyx spaldingii
GGAGAAAGGGGGTGGTGGATGGGAACAGGCTGGGTGGAGGATGGTACTGTTATCAGCATTGTCATTTCCTGCAAGAAAAGACCAAGTTTAGAGTTGGCGTGGGCTTAGCCCTGGGCTAGATTCTGAAATATTTATACACAACTCCTCCTCTTCCTCTCTAAAAGCTATGAGTATGGAGTCAATATTGTGGGAGAAGAACATCAGTCTTGGTTTTGTTACTCTCCTGAGGTAACCTCAGCCAGTCTTGAGGTGGGTGTGGCAGATGTCCTGGGGGAAGCTGCATTGCCAAACCTGGAGCCCTTCTGCTCCTGGTATTAGCACAGTGGGAGCTCCTGGGGACCCCAGATGTTCGTGTCTTGGCAAGCGCTAATGGGATTTGGAAGGAAATATCAAGGGAAACAAAGTGGGTTTGAAATTTTGAAGCTTTGAAACATCTCCAGAGGCAAAAACCAGGAATGTTTCATGGCTTTCCAAATTTCAGTTATTAATACTCTGATACAATGTTACATACAACAGAACAGCCATAAACTACATGTGTCATTTGAATCAAAGTCAACACTGGCCTTGATTGATTTCAGCTGGCATGAAGACACCCCTGTGAAATGCAGGGCTTCTCAAAAGCTCTGTTTATGACTGAGGAAGTGCTTTGTCACAGCACTGACTCTGGCTGGTCTTTTCTTGCTGCATGAAACACAGGAACAACACTTTCCTCCAAGATAAATCCAAGTTTTCTCTTTCCCTTGGGAAGCTTTGCCACTTCCTTGCCTTTATCACTCATTCTTGAGTGAAGCAGAAGTGGCTTGTGCTCTGGGTCAGGTCTTTCTCCAATGGCAATTGCAGCCCCTTGGCCAACGCTGGGCTGCTCCTGCAGGGATGCATGGCTGTTTTTCCTGCTCTGTTGCTAGCTCATCAGCACCTGCTTTCTGGTGAGCACTGGTCAGTGGAGCTCAATGATCACTGGTCAGGTGAGCATAGTGGAGGTAAGGGGATAGAAAGATTAAATTAGTCTCAGTTCTCTGCTTTCTCTTCCTGAGCAAGCTGGGGAGCACCAAATAGCCTCTGACCTGGAATGACTCTTTGGCAGCCCCAGGAAGGAAATCTGACTCTATCCTGGCTCTTGCGTAGCACAGAGTTGCTGAGTTTTGCTATGAAATGAGGCATAAATCACTGAGCCCCTTAATCCCTGGTGCTGGATGCAACTGAGCATCCTGAAACAAGGAAGAGGAGGGCAGGGTGATGTCAGGCTTGCCCAGGGAGGGGGGCTGTTTATTTCATGTGCTGTGTTCTGTTCCTGGTGGCTCTGGTTAGTGTGGGTGTGTAACATGATACCTACTGTGTGGGAAAACTCTCCTGAAAAGAACTCTGGAAAGTGCAGAAACAGCTATTTGCGCTTGAGTGCCCAGTGCTGGCTTTGGGCTTGCAGTGCTGCTGTCAGCTCTGGGCTGGGAAGGTGATCCATACCCAGCAAGCAGGTAGTATGTCTGCCAAAAGTGGTTTGGGATGGGGGGAGAAGGATGACTTTTATTTTTTAAAGGCAGCAGCAAATAAGAGCACTGAAGAACTGGCATGCTGAGTTCAAAAGCTTCAAGGTCAAGCCCTGACCATGGTGGATGAGCTGCACTTCAGAGCAGAGGCTGTGGTGGGCAGGGTATAGGCAGTGATTAGCAAGTGGTGCACTCAGTACCGGAAAGACATGGATCTGTTGGAGCAAGTCCTGAGGAAGACCACAGAAATGATCAGAGGGATGGAACACTTCTGTGAGGACAGGCTTGAGAGAGTTAGGGTTGTTCATCCTGGAGAAGAGAAGGCTCTGGGGAGATGTTATTGTGACCTTTTAATATGTAAAGGGAGCTTGTAAGAAAGATGGGGACAGGCATTTTAGTGTAGGGCATGTTGCAACAGAACAAAAGGTAAAGCTTTTAAACTAAGAGGGTAGATTCAGACTAGATATAAGGAAGAAGTTTTTTTTATAATGAGGGTGGTGAAACACTGGAACAGGTTTCCCAGAGAGGAGGTGCATGCCCCATCCCTGGAAACATTCAATGTCAGGCTGGATGGGGGTCTGGGCAGCCTGATTTAGTTGCAGATGTCCCTGCTCATTGCATGGGTGTTGGATTAGATGACCTTTAAAGGTCCCTTTCAACTCA
Source organism: Orthonyx spaldingii (assembly GCA_013397795.1). Lineage (NCBI taxonomy): Eukaryota > Metazoa > Chordata > Aves > Passeriformes > Orthonychidae > Orthonyx > Orthonyx spaldingii. Next base: position 60,424 of record VZTJ01004697.1, read on the forward strand.
AGGTCCCATTCAAGCTATTTCATCATTCTATGATTTACTTTAGCTGTAGGCATGAGAGACCTGCTGTTTCTGTGAGGGGGCTTGGAGGGGATTTGTGTCAGCTGGGGGTGACAACTGTTGGGCATTCCCAGTGTCTTATCAGTTTCATTCCTTAGGCACAAGGCTGTGATGAGGATTTGCTTTGTTTCAGGAGCTGCCCTTAGAGGCAAATCTGCAATGTCCCCAAAAAAGGCAGAGAGCCCATTCCTTTGTCATATACCTGCTTTCCTCCCCAGCCTCATGGGTATTTTAGATTCTTCTGGGTCAGAAAGCCAAAATGTCTCAGTTGGAGGGACAGTGGGTACTTTCGTATGACACTACACTGGCTCTGTTACTGTAGGAATTGTTAATTGCTTGTGGGGTTTTTTGTGCTTTTAAAATCTACTGAAGGGTGAGCAAATACATGCACCTGATGGTAAGGATTTATTGTGGAATGACTTAATCTGCTCCTGTTTAATGTGGTCCCATGGACAGCCTGTACTACAAGATGAGCTATGGTCCAGCAGCACTGGTAAACCAGATTTATAAGGTTGACCTGCTTCAGGCTTGTGTAGGGAATACTAAAGAGGCAGGGCAGTGAACTTCCCAACTACTGATGAGCTCTTGGAGTGTTTTCCTTGTCCTGTGGACTGCTGCACTCCAGAAAAATGCAGCTTCCCACATGAGTCAGAGAAGGATCTTGCCTAGGATTTGCTGCAAACTGCTGGATCATACTGAGGAGGGCATGGGGGCTCTCAGAGTGGAAAGTTTAGTATGCACACACCAGGAAAATCCCTCTGCTCCCAAAGTCAGAGGCTGCTTCATGCTGTATAACCTCAAGATTTGTTGTGTCTTACAATAGTCTGTGCTCTTCAAAGCACTCTTGCTGCTATCTCAGCATCCCATCTGACTTGAAACCTGCTGTGCTGTGGGTCTTGGAGACCTTACGGGTGGTCACTTCCATGGCATGTGACTGTTGGAAGCTGTGTGCTTGACTAATGGAGCAGCAAGATGCTAAGAGACAGCAAAAGGAAATCAGCTGTTAATTTATTTGTCTTCCCTGTCATGCCTGGCTTTGTTTTGAGTCTCCTTCAGAGCTTTGTGTGCTCAGGAGAAATTCTGCAACAAGGAAGATTTGTCTTCCCCTTTGCCACCTAATGAAGCAAAATTAAAGGGACAGACAGCCTTGCTTTATTGCCAGTGGAAAGGCTGGAGCTGAAAACCCAGGAACAACAGGGGAAGCACTGAGAAACTCGTGTGGGTTTGTGATAACCTAGAAGGAACTGAACCTAGAAGTCAAGAGGCTTTCAGAGGCTTAAGTTTCCCTGCTGCTGGTTGAGTTCTCATGGGTTGATGGGCGCTCACCCACTCTTGGATCTCCAACTCTTCTCCTGACTTGGCTCCATTTGCAATCAGCCCCAAATCAGGAATAGTGGGGAGGGTGTCAGCATGCAGGGGTCATTTATCAAGTGATGGAACAGTCATTTGTGTGCTGGAGTCCCTTGGCTGCACCAGCTGTCGTGCGTGGAGCAGATGGGGAGCTGCAGGAACCCAACACCGCTGCAGATGGTCCCAAACAGAGCTGCGGCTGCTGGGGGCTGTGGCAACACTCTCTGCTTTAGTGGCTTTCTTGGGCTTGGGGGGAAACCTGCTAATCTCCTGCTCGGGGTGGGAGACAGCATGGCAGGAGTGCAGCCATGACCTCTGCCGGTTGTGCAGCCCTCAGCATCTCCTCTGCCATGAGCAGGGACATTCCCAGCATTGTTCACTTATGCCAAAGGCTTATGGATGGGCTGATTCACAGAGCTTTGTGAAAATATGTGGGAGAAACCAACCTGTAATTGCCAGAGAAGATACAGCTTCTCTATAGCCCAGGGTATTGCTCATGGGAGGCTAAATGGTATCCATAACCTTGTTGTTTTCTTGTCTTGCAGCTGAGCTCGGTCCTGGCTCGATGCAACCCTCCATGCCACTATTTCCTCTGCTCCACAGAAGATAATTGAAGGATGTTTCTCTTCTCCTGACTGCTGTCAATCTGCTTTGGGTACAGTCTGACTCCTCTTGGGGTTTCAGCGATACCCCACACTGCCTCCAGATGGATGAAAGGAACTAGATCAGCTGGCAAAACTCATCCCTGTTATCCCTGTTTTAACTTTCTATGTGACTCTTAGGCTTTTTTTTTTTTTTTTAACCTGTGTCTGCTATGGAGATGAGAGGCTGTGGCTCTGTTTCCTCTCCTTAAGTGTTGGAAGAGAGGGATCTGCTGCCCTGCTGAGCAGGCAAGGCTTTTGTTATGTGATTAAGAATTGCTTCTTTTGTGGCTCTTGGTGGCTGGGTGGTGGTAGAGAGGGAACTCAACAGAAATCTGGTAAAGAATTGGTGTTTGAAAGGAGGGCAGTGTGCAGGTCGTGAGTGTAAGAATACTGCAAGGAGAGTGTGATGAGAGTGCAAGGACCACCTGTCACCCTGTTGGTGCCAGCTGTGGGTAAAGTCTTCCCTTGTTTATGATGCAGCCTCAGCCCTTCCCTACATCATCTGCTTTGAGGGACTTCCATCTGCTGGTCTCTGTGTACATCAAATTGCATTCAACTTAGTCCTGTTATTTTTCTTTAGTTCCCAGATCATCCTTTAATCACAGTTACATACCCATGCCAAAATGTTCCTGCCACTTTTCTGTCTCAGCAGGGCAATAGCAGTGTTGTTTCAAATAGCTGCTGCCTTCCTCTACCTGTCTAAGATGGATTAGAGGTCTCCTTTCCCAGGTGAGGAGTGCCAACCACTGGTATTATCTCCCTTCTCTGGGAAAGAGATTTGCTTATTCTCTAACCTGTGGGCTCCAGTGCCAGTGACTGAAACACTTCTAAAAGTCAAATGTGGTGGCCCTGTGATAACTTGGCCAGTTATGGTCCTGAATCTGAGCAGGACATCTGGGAAATGGCTGCTGCTCTTTTGCTGGAAGCTGTCTTGGTGAAATGGCATCTGAGTGAATTGTTTGGAGAGGCCAAGGCTTGCTGTGAACTTGGGGAAACTGAATCCCTAAAGAGTGGCATTTCTGGCCTTGAGTCTGAGGTCTGCAAATCAGCTTCTAAGGCTTTTTCTGAACACTCCCATGTCTTCATACCTTGTGGTGTTAACATGGTCCCCATCCCCTCTTTCAAGTCTTATTCCTACCTTCTTGCCATGTCAACATAATTTTGCAACTTGTTTCTACCCTCCTGGAGGGGGGGCAGCTTGTTTCTCCTCCTGCATTAGTGTGCTTTCTGCTTAAAGCTTTCTGCCCCCTGGATTTTCTTTTTTTTTTTTTTTTTTTTTTTTTGTAAGCATTTAATAAAATTTGAAGAAGATGTTGTAATGATTGGCAACTGAGAATTTTGTTCATGTAAGAGTCTCTGCAGCAAAGTTGTGTTCCAAGACCTTGAAACTCTCTGCTTGAATGTGAAGTAGAGGAGAAGCAGCATCAGTCTGAGTGACAAGAAGAAAAGGAAAGGGGCTTTCTGTGTGCCTGCTGTATTTAGATCCATGTTATTTTGCTGCATTTTTCATTGGGGGTAATTGCCTCTAAAAGGGGAAGGAGTAGTGCTTGGGTGAGCAATGGAGCAGCCTGCAGAGACTTCGTGGGGAGTGATCAGCTGGGAGAAGCACAGAACTTAGCTCCCCAGGTAATTGACCTGAGCAACATCACAGGCTTCAACCAAAATCACTGGTGATGTCCACTATAAAAAAAAAAAAAAATTCCTTCGTATCCTGCTAATCCAGCTTCGATAAGGTCAGTGCAGCTGTCTGTACTGGAACCCAGCACAATAACGAGCTGATGGCTCTGTCTGGAACCATCTACCTTTTTATGGAAAACCTTTTTATGGGGGTGACCTTCCAAGTAATAACACTTTTATAGTGTAGAGACAATGAAGAGTTTCTGCTATCCTAACACTTTAGGAAAGTGTAGGTAAGGAAGAAGATAATTCCAATATAACTTGTTGCTCTTATCTTTCTGCTGATTGGTACCCTTCTTCTCTCCATCCTCTGCTTCACTTCTGGGAGGGTAGGAATTCAAGGAGCCCTGTGTTCTTCAAAGCACTGAGCAGCATGACCCCATTTTCCTCCCTTCAGCCCTTCCTCTGCTGTGCTGGAATTTTCAAGTGAGGCTGGAGCAGTAGCAATGTGGTGTATAGAGATGTTCTGGCTTGAGCTGAAAGCAGCACTACTTTGTGTGTGTGCAAACTGGTTGTGCCAGCTTTTCAACACAGTTCTGTAGCTGGCTGGTGGAAATGATGGCTGAAAATTACTCCAGTTACTATTCCTGTTCCCTGCCAGTGTGGAGAGGGCAGAGAAGGCCCCAAAGGCTGTTTGTGTGAGATTCCTTCTCTAAGGAGGCTTAATTTGCAGAGTATATTTTCTCCACTTAAAGCCCACAGGGACCTAGATGTGGTTTCAATAAACAACTGCTGTAATTCAGGTTCTGGTCACAGCAGAGAAGTGAGCACGTTATGGGAGACCAGAGCTCTCTAGTGGTGGTCAGGAACCAGGGAAAGAACTGGCTTGGAGCAAATGCATATAGCTCTTTATGAGGTACTTATATCGGCCAGGGGTAATATTTCCACAGCTAAATTAACTTTATGATGTGCTGTTTCTCCTCCCAAAGTAAGGTCGTGTGCACATGGTGGTGGGAGTGGCAGTGGGGTTACTAGAATAGTGAAACCTCCCCCAACAGAAAAAAAGAAATGCTGCAGCCCGGATATGCTGGATGTGTATCTTGGGCAATGTTAAGAGGGGATGGAGGCTCATCTCTTCCCTCCGCAGGAAACTGTAGGGACTTGTGACTGATCTTGTGAGTGAAGGAGAGCACTCTGGTGCTGCTCTGCAGCAGTTACTGGTGTGGTGTTAGTAGCTGACTGCTTCCTATCTTTTCTCTGTTCATTTTTCACCACATTGTGGTTTTTGCAGCACTGGCATCTCAGAGGCTTTTGCTGTGAGACCTTAGGTCTATCTTCTCCTGAGACTGCTGCATTTTGAGCATAACAAGGACAGACTGTCCCATTGAGTGAGTCTTTCTTGCAGGATTAGGCATACCTTCAAAGCCTGGTGGAGAAGAGTGATGCTTTCCTGGTCCCTCTATCTGCTGGCTGCCTGCATCCCCTGTGCTGCCATATTACCCCAAATTGCCATCCCGTTGGTAGTGCCCAAAAAGAGGGACTGGGAACTCCTATGTGGGCTCTCAGTTCTCAGAACTTGGGGCATACCTTGGGGTATTGATTCACTACAATTTGTTCTTTACCCATCTTGTCTAGATTATGCAGAAGGGGAACATCAGTTTGGAGCACTGGCTCTGAAATAAATCTGTGAGGGCTTCAGTGATACTGAAATGTGCTGCTTGTTTTTGTGTGGCAGGTTTCAGGGCTGTTTTTTTCCCCAACAGGGTCTAATAGATGATTCTACATGAATGTATGCAAGATGGGATTGAAAAACATGGTTCATGACTTGCAGTGCCATAAAACAGCATTATTTAAAACTTGGGGGAAACTTAAATAATGGAAAACTCAAGTCTGTTTTGAGTGTTACGTCTTTATGTAGCACTTGTTCTGCCTTGAGACTGGGGTCTGGACTTCATCTGGTTCTCTTTTCAGGTATAAAATAATTATAGGCTCCTTTTTATGTCCATCCTTATGTATACGTGTCTATGCTAATTAACAACCTGTGCTCACAGCTCTGTATTGGGCCTCCAGTGTGGTAATGGACACAAGAGTCTAGAGTTTCCAAATGACTTTGTTCCTTGAAATGTGGCTGCAGCTTCTGCTCTTTGAAGGAAAGGTCAGCCCTGGGGACACCTGAGCCTGAATGTCAGAGCTTTGCCTCCTGCCACCACCACCTTTGGGAAGGAAAATAAGCTCAAAGAGCAGGGCGGCTATAAATACTGTGGTGGCAGCTGATATGCTGCTGAACAAGGTTCTGAGGTTGGTCTGTTGGTAACTCCTTGCCAGCTCAAGACACTTTCCCTGACACTGCATTTTATATATATATATATATATATATACATATGTACACATGCATATCTATCTATATATTTGTATATAAGCAGATTAAGAGCAAGAATGTATTTCACATTAACAAAAGTGCAGTTGGAGCTAGGATTTACTTCAGAAATGGACCCATTGCAAGGATTCTGATGATGAGACAGATGACAAGTGATTTCCCTAGAATTTTGCATTGAATCCCCTGAGGGTTTTGGTTGCAGTGGAATGAATTGATTTAGATCACAAATTTTCAGAAAGGTGTTTCATCTCTTCCTCAGAAATAGTGGTCTAGCAATGCTAAAGATCAGCATTAAATAAATAGAAAAAAGTGTCATGGCCTTGGGACTTGTGAAATTGATGGGAAGAATGGGGAAAGGTTGAGGAAGAGTAAGGGGATGATACGATTGGGATTTATACAAGTGAGCACTTTAAGGCATGAAAACAGCAACTTGCAAATGTAATTATTCAATGAGGTGCTTGGTTGGGTAGGTGGGTCTTCCCCAAGGTTGTGGGGTGACTGAGAGTGGTTGTTGTGAGCACCTTGACTGGGCTCCTGTCTTGCTCACCTCCTCTGGGGACACAAAACAGCAGCTCCAGGCATTGGTCCTGACTCCCATCCTGTTGCTCAGTCAACATCCTCACTGTCAACCTGTCTCATCCAGTTAGGTGTAAATACTGTAAGGATAAGACCCAACCCATACCTTGAATGGCCAAACCTGATCCCTTATCTTTGGAGAGACATCTAGCCTAGATCTAGGGTGCCCAAGCAGGATGTCCTGAATCTCACAGGGATTTGCCTTAGTTGTCTAAAGCAGATGCAGCAAGAACATGTCGCAGAGCAAACAAATGAGTGATGGAGGAACAGTCTACCACAAAAATCAGAAATCAATATTAACTGAAAAAAAGAGAAATGCATTACTTACTGATGTGTAATTTGTTTCCATCTGAAATCATTTGCATGTTGGGTGCATCATGTTACTCAGTCCAGTTTACAAAATTAACAGGTGATTGTTCCTTTGATATCATGTCAGGTGCTGGTTTCTTGTGACTTTTAGAGCCCTGTAGGTAAATTCAAAACATCAGATAGTAGCTACCGTCCACACTTTTCTAAGTACAGGAGGTTTCTCAAAAATAAATAAAGAGACTTTTTAAAAGCATGAAAAGTTCCATCACCTAAAATTAGCGTGAAGAGGGGCTATCAAGTAACACCACTGCGTGCTCCCAACTTTGGCCCTGCAAAGTTCTGCATCTCAAGTACTGGGGAGGTGAAGGGCAGAGGATGGTGATGTTGCCAGGACAGCTATTCTAGCAGAGTAGCTCCAGGCGATGAAACCAGTTGGAGGCTTTTCAAGTTGGCTGGTAAGATTTACTGTTTTGCAAAAGTCAGGGTTGCAAAATGCAAATTTGGAGCTGTGCTTTGATTGTTACTTTGGAGAACAAACTCTGGCTCTGGCTTTACTTGTTCCTGGCGAGGAACATGCTATGTGCAGAGGGTGCAAGTGTAGAAAATGCTGCACTGGGAGCAGAAGGGGTTTGGGGTTGATTAGTTTGATGAATTTTGGTTGAGGGGTTTATGTGCAGTTTGACTCGAATATCTCTGCTAAGACTGCTCAAGTGAGCTGGTAAGGATGGCACCAATGCCTGCCTTTGTCCTGGGCAACCTGTGAGCTGCCCAGACACCATGCAGGTATTTACTGCCTCTTGGCCTCGGGGCATTTCATCCCTTTTCCCAGCTGATTTCCCAGTTTCTGCTTTTTCACAGCCTTTCAGGATCCTTTAAGTGTGGATGCCATGGCAGCTGGGAGGTTAAACATGCTCCCAGGAAGATGCGGGAATGTGAGAGCAGTTTCCTGAAGGTCCACAAAGCAGCTTTATGTCCAGGTTAAGCTTGGCCTGTTTCATATGGCTTTTGAGAGGCTGATGAGCTATGCCACAAAGCCAGCTCTGAAGGCAAATTCTTGCTGCTTCTCCCTGCTAAGCCTTGTTGCTCATTGACTCCTCTCTAATCTGACTTTAAGTTGCTCTGTCATGGATCAAGGTAGCAAAGCTCTTCCTGCATCCATCAGGGGTCTGGCCCATCTGATGAGGCTGGTTCTTGTGGGAAGGGAGGTGTGTGCTGGTGTTTTGGGGTAGGTGTCGGAAGTGAGCTCTCCATTTGCTTTCTTCCTCTCTGCCTCCCTGATGACTGGTGAGATCCTGCCTGGCTCTGCAGGACACACTGCTCCTTACTGCAGTGCAGACATCTGGAAGAATTTGGGGTAGGTGCTCAATCCTTTATACAAATACCCTAATGCAAGTAACTCCTCTTTGACTGACAACTTCAATGTCTCAAAATTGCTCTTGTCTTTTAGGAGTGTTAGTGACTTTGTGTGTCCCCAACGCTGAAGATGTTGCTGGGAAAAAAAACCCCAAACAATAACAACCCAACTGGAAACTTAAGAAACCCTATATTATAAATGAGAATATTTTAACAGATTTTAGAAATGCCCTAGGACACATTTTACCCTGCTCTGCCATGGTCACCACTGAACCACATCAGCCTAATGCATGTATTTGCAGCAAGCACTGTATGAATGATGCAAAGGGCTCACTTGTGTTTGCACACGCTGAAGCAGGGAGTGTTCAGATCCCTTTCTGTTATGCAAAGATGTAGAGTTTCTGTTCTTACAGGCTAAGAGGGGATAGGACTGGCAGATTTTCCTGCCAACCTCACAAAACGGGTGACACACTAGAGTCCACCTCAGAAGTGCTGGTTAACTCCCTCCCACCAGATGCAAGGAGGAGAACAGCAGTACCAGGAAGGTAAATAGAGGTGTACATAAGTCATGTGGTCATTAGTAAGGGAATGCTCGTTTGTTGCCTTTTATTCTCCTTTTTATGCCTCTGAACCTTTGCAATTTCATGAAGCCACAACCAGGAGAAGGTATTGGCACCTTGAGGTTCCCCAGCCACCTTCCAAGATTCAGGTAGGTGAACTCACAGCTTGGCAACTGTTTGCTCTCCCTGTATCTGAGTGACTGCTGTAAGAGGTGCGTCACTGTGCATGGCAAACACTGCACCAGTCACTTCTGGGGAAGGGAGAGGCGACCAAGGACAGAGATCCTGAGCCCACATGCCACGTGGATGGTATTAGAGGAGGCAGGGAGGAAAGATGGTCTTTGCTCAGTCCCTTGGGGTTGCTTCAGATTCCCCAGGATCCCGTTATCACCAGAAAAATGACAGTGGTCTGCTGGTACTTAGAGGAGCTGATTATAAAGTTTAAGACTGTTCTGATCTCTTCTTGACTGGGTGCATAAAACAGGTCACTGGATTTTGCCCAGGGACAGAAAATAATTATATATATATGTATTTATATTCTGTCCTTTCTCTGAACGTACTTACTTAGCCACTATCTGATCTGCCTTTTTATTGACAGCTACTTCAATTAACTTGAAAAGAGTGTTCAGTGAACACAGGGCATCTACTCTAACCTTGAACTACTGATTAAACCCCCCTGCAGAATCCCTTTCTCTGGGGTGGGATAAAGAGAAGAAAAGGCCTAGGGGAATGGTATAAAAATTTACTTTGCCTTCTTAAATGGCTTTTGTGATTCCCATTTCCCCTCTGCCGTGAATCATGGTAAAAGGTTTATAACTGAATGTCACAAAACAGAAAAACACATCCCCACACTTCCCCAGTCAACTTAACACATTTTTGTGGATACCTTCAATTATTTCAAGGCTGATATCTGTAGAAGCAGATAAACATGCCAAACCCAACATATCCATATCATGCAAAAGAGTAAAAAATGTTGTTTTGAAAGCATTCAAACATGACTTTGGAGAGGAGGGGGTGTAAAGAAACATTCAGACTGTGAACTCAAGTAAAACACCTTTTTCTCATAACTAAATTCACTCTGGATAACTTAACCATTTTTGAATGACAGAAGGTGTCAGTGGAAGTTCCTCTGTAGCTCTACCATGAAGGTGTGAGTGCAGAGTCATGGGTGAGTCTGGGTGAGGAAGGGCCTCAGGAGGCCCTCTTGCCCAACTCGTGGGCCAAAGCAAAGTCTGATTTGGAAGCAGATCTGTTTGTTCAGTGTTGGAGAGTAATGGGTGGATAGGGATAGGTATTGCTTTATCTCAGAAACTGGAGCTCTCCTGGGCTGTGAAAGTGTACCAGTTTTATGGGAAGGATGGTGCTGATTTTGTTTACAAACTCCATACTCTTTAATGAACGTATAGGATTTCAGACTTCCAGGGCTGTAGAGGTTTTCAGATGAACTTCTCCAGTGCTTTTTCAGCTCACTGGCTGAGTATTAACCAGCCATGGAGGCAATGATCCATGAAAATGCTGCCTGCTGACTTGTGGGCAATGAGCACAGGGAAAGGATACTTAAAAAAAAAACCCAAACAAACCACATGCACAAGAATTTGACTAAAGTGCTCATCTTTATGCATTTTGTAAAATTATCAGGGCTAATGTGTGTGCACTGTGTGTAAAGGCATCTCCCCTGAGTGCACTGGCTGCTGCAATAGGTCAACAAAAAACCAGAAAAGATGAGGAGAGCCGATTACAGCTTCCCTGCAAGTGGCCTGGCAACACAAATTCCTGTGGCCCATCTCAAACAGCCAGTCTGAGTGTTCCTACCTACCAAGAAGAAATATAACATTGGGCTAGGCTACCCAAGGAAACTTGTCTAGATCTCTGCCCCAGCTTCTAGTTCCTGTTCAAGGAGGCACATTGGTTTGCTGTACCCTCTCCCAGTTGGAGATGCGGTCACAGTAAAAGCATGCCAGGCTCTGGCTTGAGGTCAGCAGGTGGATGGACTTTTTGTGGTTGGAGACCCTGGTTCATGTCTGTGACCTGCATGTGTGCTCTTCGGCCTTGGTACTGTCTCCTAACCTGGCAGCTGGTGGGAGAGAGGGGCTTCTCCCATCACGGGTGCTTGCTGCACCCTCACCTAATGAAATTGGGTTGCCTTTGGTAGCTGTGCAAGCACAGCTGGGATAATCTCTGCCTCATCTGGTCTCTGTGATCAGGAGGGAGCATGAGGTACTTGGGTGGTGTTTGCTTGCTCTCTAGGCTGGCGTGGCTGTGCTGTGGCAGCTCAAAGGAGAGCCCCAGTAACCTTGCTGCTGGTGCAGTGAGAACAGATGATGTCAAGACAGCAAAAATTATATATCCTAGAGCAGGAGCATCTAAAGTAACAAGAGACAAAGCTGATGAGGAAAATGTGGCAGGTTGTGAATGAAACTGCTGCACGATGGAATCAAGAGGTGAAATAAGGACTTGACAGAGAATGTGTGAAAATCACAGAGTATGCAGCTAAGGTATGAAACAAATGTTGGAGAGGCCTAAAGTTATGTGCTGAACTGGATAGAAGATCCACAAAGGGAAGAAGGGACAAACAAACTGGGCTGTAGGGAATGAGCCTTGATTGTGAACCAGGTGTCAGCAGAACAAATGTAAAATATGTGCATCAGACAAGCCCTCTTCACTGAGGGATGGAGAATGTACCCTCAGTCCCATGGGAAGAGGATCCAGATCATGCTGGGACTGGAAATAAGATGCATGACATGGACATGAGTGCTCTGACAGAGGCAGCCCATGGGATGCACAGTTGTCCTTTGGGACAGTTCTAAGCGAAAGGCAGTGCTCACAGGGTGTGGTGATGCAGAGACAGAGCATGGACATGACACATGATCTAAAGATGGATGTTGTCTGGAGCACTTGCCTGACATGTCCAGGAATTGACCGGAGTGCAGGAACTGAGGGGATACTGCAGGCAGCAATGTTTGCTTCTCATCTATTTGAAAAAGGAACTGCAGCAGAGAGAAGTCTGATTACCTGTCCCTCCCATCGCTTGTACCAACCTCATGTTTGTCAAGATGCTTAAGGTGAAATCTGAGTGATGTGAGCACTCCCTTGCCAGTGTGCACAAGCAGCACCACTCTGGTGTGGGCTGTGCAACCCTGCAAGATGCTCACGCTGCTCCTGCCAAATGGCTGGCAGCAGATGGGCCCACGGGAGCGTTCGGGCCCACATCTGCTGGGAAGCACCCTGCTGTAAGCCCAGGCTCCACATGCACTTGCACACACACACACACACACACACACACACACACATTTTCTTTTGAACTGATTGCTCCAGTCCTTGGTGTGACAGGTGTGAGTTGCAGCACCCCATTGGCAGCAGGGACAGTCGCTAGCAGGCAGGCACAGGAGGCTGGTGAGTGCCATTGCCAAACTGGGCCCACCACAAACACGAAAGGAGAAACAGCTGGGAGCGTCTCCTCCCATGCATCCCTACTCTGCTGCTAGTTTGGGCAAATATGGTATTTCTTGGCGATGTGCCCAGCTGGTGGAGAGCTTGAGGGAAATGAGCTGGTGGAAGATAGCAAAAATGCTCGGTGGTTCCGAAAGCACAGCGTGAAAGCCAGTTTGCTGTGTTAGTGCTTTGGGCAGAGCTGGAGGGGGGAGTGGAGGTGAGGATACCCGGGCTGGCCATGTGTTCCTACACAGCTGCTGCTCTCCTCAGCAGCACGGGGTGCCCACCCATCTCCCCCACCCGGCAAACTCCCACATGAAGCCAGGGCGCTGAGGATGGATACACCATCCCCCTCCCCCTCAACAACTAACTAAAGCATTGGCTGGAGGTGGGTTGCAGGAGGGAAGCAAGGGGATAAGCTGCTGGACAGTTGGAAAAGGCAAGCTGGACAGGAGATTTTAGCTCATGCATGTTACCTGGTGACTGGGAGGCTGCAGCGCTGTGCTCCCACTCCACGGCTTTAAAAGCTTGTTTCTACATCCTTGGATGGGGACCCTTTCTTGCAAGCAGCGGGGAAAGAGTGGGCAGGAATCAATCTGTGACCTGAGCCAAAAATATCGCCTGCCCCACAGCTTCTGAAGTTCTTCTGTGCTCCTACAGGCGGGGAGGAAGGGGGGGCTGGAGCTGCCAGGCACACAGGAGGGCACACGCTGTGTTGCTGAGGAGCCCTGCCAAGGGAGAGGGCAGGAGGGAGGGGATGGGAAGCTGAAGCCTGGGATATTTTGTGAAATGGAAACCGTGAACCAGAGGGTTGTGTGAGGCACTGCAATCCTCTGCTGGAATAGTCATGCAACTGTGGAGAGTGCTCTGGCAGCAAAACCACTCCAGGCACCCAGACTGCAGCCACCTGGGGTTTGCCCTCCCTAAGAAATTCTTACTTGAAGCTAGTAATGCTTTCCTATCATGCTAAGAAAGGCTTACAAGCTCTTTTACTGCGTTCCTGCTCTCTTGCTTTTTGTTCCAGGTCCCCTCAAGCCCTGGTGCGTGGCAGAGCCCCAGCAATCTCAGTGAGAGGTGGGTGTGTGCCATACAACATTCACACGCTGACACACTTGAGGCAACACGTGTGGCAAGTGCCTCTGCCTTCTCACCTGCCTGTGACCTCTGGTTTAAAGAGCTTTGGACGTGGAAGGTCCACAGGCCTTCCCCAGGCTCTCGCCCTGCAGCACAGCCAAAACCCTTCGCATGTGGAGGGGCAGCTGGGAAGAGCCACTGCCCAGAGGGGAGAGTGGAGGTTGCTGCTCTGTGTTGAGACTGCGAGATCCAGGGTGCCACAACCAGGTTTTTAGCAGTGATCATGCACCATGGAGCTATGGGGGCCCCTCAATTTGTTTCTGAGGTGCCTTTGCCTCAGATACCCCTCTTTGAGCTCTCCCTGCCTGTCTGGTTGTAAATATAGAAACATAAGCCCTGGAGGTTTTTTTCTCCAAACATGTCCCTCCCATCTTAGCATCATCTGTGCAATTCCTCCAGCTGCTCCTATACATGGTATGACCTTTTTTTTCCCCTTCCCTTGCTTCCCTCTCCATCTCATCCCCTCCCATCCCTGCTCCCTTCCCTTCCCTGCCCAGCACAGGCAGTCTGGGGCCAATCGGCTCCTCCAGACGATCAAATGTCACTATAAGTTGAGAGCTGCATCACCTTGGGACGCTCGCAGATCCCAGCCTGCCCGTGCCCTCCGACAGGGAGCTTGGTGCTTCTCTCCACTCCTCCCAGGTAAGTGGGACTCCTGGCAAGGGATGCTGCTGTGGGGGGTAACACTGCAGAAGGGATGAGTCTTGTTTTGAATGGAGAAGCACTGGGGGAGGGTTGGGGTCCACAGGACCCTAAGAAGAAGGTACTTCTCCTTCCTAGCTTTATTTGGGTATCTCACAAGTCTCATGTCACCCACAGAGGTTTGGGTGCTGTGAACCTTCAAGGATTAGTAGTGGGAGAATAGATCCTTCCAAACCAAGGTGTGGGACTGGAAATTAAGTGTGATCTCTTGGGGCACTCAGGGAAAGCTCCCTCCAGCAGCAGGAGGAAAGTGCTGACCTTCCCTCCCCTGTCACCTGGAGAAAGGCATGGCCAAGGCAGGAGGTATGAAGGGCAGGACCATCAGGGAGCTTCTGGTGGATCAGGAGGGGCTGTAGGTCTAGAGGGAGATCCAAGAAAAAAAATGTGGTAATGGAAAACTGCCCTCTCCCACAGGAAAGAAGAAAATTGTGAGTTTTGCATGGTCAGGCCAGCAAAGTGAAGGAGTTTGAAGTCATGAATATGGGGAGCATCCCATCACCACTCTGAAATTAACCTCCTCCTCCTGCCCTTCCACGCACACAGGGAATTTCTCTCACAATTTTCTCATTTTCTGCGGGAGCGGGAAGTTTTCCATGACCATATTTATGTTTCTTGGATCAGCTTCTTGCTGTTGGGTGGTGGGTGTCCTACAGAGACACCAGCACAGGTGACTCTGGTGCCAGCAGTTTGGGTGGGAGCTATGCTGCTGATGTGGAAGAGCTCCAGTGAGGTTGTAGGCAATTGCTGGGGCAAGACCCAGGGAGGTGGTGGAGTCCCCAAGAGATGTTCAAGAGGCACCTGGGTGATATGGTTGAGGGGTTCCAGTGGTAGTGCTGAGTGGATGGTTGCACTGGATGGTTTTGTTGTTCTGTTCCTACCCTGATGATTCTAAGACCAAGGAAAGGCAGGGGATATAAGCTAAGCATGGCCATTGGCTTTTTGTCCCTCTGTCTCAGCCTTAATATCCCTAGAAAACCCATTGCAGGGATCAGGCAGCTCATACCACCCTGAAGACGAGGATAAAGGGTACATTTTAGGACAGGGAATTGGGATTTTGCTATGTGTCAGTGGACCCTGCAGCAGTGCTTGAGTCCTGCTACTCGGTTTCAGAATCAGAGAGAAATATATGCATATGTTTATATATTTACTAGATATATAAAATACCCATATATTTTAATATAATATGTACGTATCTTAAAAAAATTCATGCAGTGGGTTTGTAGTCACTCCTGTTGGGAAAGAGTGGCCATGTGGTGCTTGGTGGATCACAGCCCTAGTCCTTGCCTGAGAGCTGTCCCTGCCAGGTCCCATTGCCCATGCATGGCCCCTTCTGTCCTGCCCCCTTTCCATATGGCTCTTGCTACCTTGCCTACCTTGTATGGCCTGACTTGGAAGGGGATGATTGATGGCTGAGTTATTTCCAGGGATGGCCTGGAGGTGCAAGGCAGCCCATTCCCCCTCCCGGGTGCATTCTCAGCTGCTAAGAGGCTTCTTGGGATGTGCTGGCTCTGCTCTTTCAGCTGAGGCCAGGAGCATTTGGGGCCAAAACGGACGTGGTATTCCTGCCCACCTGGGGCTAAGGATCGGTGTGTTTGTCCTTCCAGTGACCTGTTTGGCTTGAACAAAATGCAGAAAGTAACCTTTGCTTTCACCTTGAAGGGGTGAAAGCAGGCAGGGAGGTTCCTGTCTGGTGAAACTTTCCCATGTGTTTTGATTTCCTTCCAAAGGGTGGGCGGTATTAACTAATTGATTTTATTACACCCTTAAACCTCAGTCAAGACCAGAATCCATTTTTTCTGCCACTATACAAACAAAGCCCAATTATTGCCTGAAGGTGCTAACAGCCTTAATCCTGGGCTGCATTTGCTGTGTGTAAAGTAATTTCCACCAAAGGGTAATCCCGAGCCAGCTGGAGACTTTCCATTGCCTTCGGGCGAACTTAATCCTAACTGCAAAATCTGCCATTCTTAACAGATTGCTTTCTTTATTGCCTTTTGGATGTAAATATAGTCCAATTTTGCTCGCTGCTTTGATGACAGAGTTAGCTATGTGGATAGTGCTGGGCATCAAAGAGCCCTTCTTGGGTGGCTGTAGCTGTGACAGTCTGCATTTTGCCGCTGGCTTTAAGGGACCAGATGGCTTTTGAATGCCATAAAGTGGACAGACACCTTGTTCTTCTTGAAGCTAAACCTTTTTACCTTTCTGACCAGGGCCGTGGCAGTCAGCTACTGCCTTAAATGCCAGCTTCTCCTGACAGAGGGAACAGACCTGATGGAATGTTTGGCCCTGAAAGGCTGAAATCTTTGATCTTCCCCTGAACTTTTTTGTCCCCCCTACCCTTGCCTGTGGGATTCCTGCCTCTGGCTCATCTTTTACAGAGTCTGCCAATGCATTTGTCTATAATTCATTTTATCTGGGGCCAAGAAATCCCCTCAGGGTTGGAGTCTTATGGTGTCAGGGATGCTGGCCTTCTCGCCCCGCTTTTATAGCACACGGACAGATGCCATGCAAAATCCCATTCGCATTTGCAGCGCTTGGATTAACAAATATGGAAGGGGGTAGGGGAACAGCCAATGTGACAACCCTCAGCAAGATGTCCTTAGAGCTAAATTGGAGACTAGATGAGCTCATTCCAATAACTGCTAATGGAAATCCTGATTGCAAAGGCTCCCGTTGACTTCAATTGCCTTGGAAGGAACAGCGTGCGTCGCGCTACGTGCTGGCCCTGCACTGAACAGACACTGTCTGCACACAGAGGGTTCTCGAGCTGATTTCTTCACCATTTAGTGGTATTACTCTTCTTACTGGATTGAGAGAGGAGTTTAGCCCACAGCCTTTTAAAAGCCCTCTTACTTTTTTTAATCCTTCACCTTGGGAAGAAGGAAAGCTGCATTTATAAAGGCTTAATCCATGGGAGGATTGGCCATTGCCCCGAGTCTTTACAGACTGTATATTTTGGAAGAAGTTAACAGCTGGGCATTAGGCAGGTTCCCTCCGCAGGCTTTTGCCTGGAGACGCTCTGCTGTCCTGTTGCATAAACCAACATACTGTCAAGCATTATTACTAATAGCTTGAATAATTTTTGAAGGCTGAAATGAGATTGCTAACATGCTAGCCACTGAGCAGATAGCAAGTGGAAGTCATCCTGAAGATTTTATGAAATCTAGACTGAAAAGACCAGGAGAGAGAGACCAGCAGTGTTGTAGCATTCAAATAATTAACAGAAGAAGCACTGTGAATTGGTGAGCAGAAAAGCTGTTTGAAAGCTGAAATTCCTGCCAAACAAAAAATTCCCCCTGCTCCCCCTGCGTGGTAGGACTAGAGTCCCCAAAGTACTCCTTGGGATGGCCAGTGCACTCCAGGAGTGGGCAACCACAGCTACAAAGTTAAAAGTAGCCAGGGACCAAGAGACCACTGAGCCCGAATCTCAGTTGTCCTGCCAGCAGATTATCCCTCCCATCCAGCATCTCAGGTCAGGTCATAATACAGCCACTGGTGGCACTACTTCCAGGGCAATGCTGAATTTCAGAAAGAGAATAAACGAGGAACTAGAAGAAAAAAATGTTGGCTGTTTATCTCTCCTTGCAACATAGGGTTTTTAAATCCTGTTGATGTTAACGTATGGTGCCCAAGGTCATTGCTGGGGAATGGAGAGAATCCCTTATAGGGCAGGGTTGGAGCCTGTGGGATTACTGCCTTCCTCTGAAATAGAAAGCTGCTGAGCTGCAGTTGTTCCTTTTGAACCTAAGTCAGCCCACCTGCTCCTTCAAGACATCTCTCATATATCAGCTGAATAATGAAGTCATGAAAGTCGGGGTTTGGGCCAGCAAGGAGAAGTCTGGCTTGCTAATTTAAGATCTGCTGTGGATTTGGAGAAAGTTTCAGGGGCCTTTCCTCATCTTCTCCTCTGGCCTCAGGGCAGCTGATGCTTTCAGGAAAGTCAGAGTGTTGCATTACATAGAAATGGTTATATCAATGTGAACTGCCTAACTAGGCATGTGGCTGGTTTTCATCTTAAACTAATCAACAAATTATTGTTCACTCACTCATCAGTTGTATAAACCACACACACTTTTGGATACTGACAAATAAGTGCTTATCGCTAGGTATATTGGTAGTTTCAGTTATTTTTGTAACTCTGACTGAGGCTTTGGAGCTGGCACCTTCCCACTTCTGGTAGCACAAAAGAAGGAAAAATTCCTCTGATCTTGCTGGAGTGATGGAAATGTCAGATGAGTGCGGGAGGACACCCTGATCTTGCCTGTCTCCCTGAGCTCTGGGGATTTTGTAATTTAGAGCAGGGACTAGGCAGCCCCTGAGTCTGCCTGTGGGAAGCAGCTGAGTTGATGGGATATGTCTTTCCAGATGATCTTTTTCTCCTTCCCTCCGCTTGTCCTCTGACATGGCTGGCAAAGGTTTGAGCTTCTCCCAAAATGTCAGTGTTGGTGGGGAACTGGTTGTTGTGTGGGAAAGCAGGTGCTTGGCTTTTTTTGTCCTCAAATGTCAATCCAGCTGGTTCTGCTTTGGTATTTTTTTATGAGGTGCACTCATTAATGACACCTTTTTACTTGTTTTGTTTTGTTTTTTGTTTGTTTGTTTTCCTTTTCTTCTCTTTTGTCTAGAAACTAACCGCCAACATGTCTGATACCGAGGAAGTGTAAGTAGAGAGAAAGTTGCCTGTGTGTTTACCTGCTCAGCTTGGCTCCACACAGCAGAGCGAGGGCATCCCCACAGGGTGCTGCTCTGTGCTCAGCCTGAAGCCCTCTGAGCCAGTGAAGAAAGGACATCTTGATTTAGAGTATCAAAGACCCCTCCAAACACCTCCACCCAGCTCAGCCTGCCCTCCGTGGTTGTGGCACTACACCTGGAGGAGGGGAAGTAAAGTCCACAGTGCAGTGGTTTCTGCTCTGATTTAACCAATCTAGAGTAATGTGACCGAACCCGATGGGGTCATTTGATGTTTTTGCATCAGAAGGTACAGAAGGGAGATTTAGGGCAGTCATGGGATCAGAGGAATCATGGACAGACCTGCAATGGTCACTTATCTCTCAAATTCAGCTCAATTTGTATAATTCTGTCCAGCTCTGAAATTTTTTTTTAAAGATGAAATTTGGCACCTTTTTCAGGCAATCCCCAACTGACATTCCTTTAGGATGTGTCTGCAGGGTTGCTATGGGACTTGGGTTTCATGCAAGGGGATGGTAGAGCAAGAGAAACTGGCAAGTGTGGACAAGGAATGGGAACAGACCACGAGACTTGTGTTGCTACAGCCATGGGATAAACATTGAGCAGCATCTGTTTTATGCCAAATTTTTACTAGACAGCCCTAGGGTTTGGGGAGGCTGTAGCACATGTGGGTTGGTGTGGGCCATTGGCTGCAGGCTGGCTTGCCTGGCACACTGGGACTGAGGGCCACCTTTACCAGCCCCCACGCAGTGCTCCTGTGTGGGTAACATGTCAGAGCTCTGGCAGGGAGGGTTATTCCTGGATATGGATCCATATGCAGCTTCAGAATCAGGAACACTATTTAAAATAAATCCAAACCCAGTCACTTTACTACTCTTAAAACCAAGTATCTCCTGAAAGAGCAGAGAAAATGGGGGAAAGAAGAAATAACAGACTTTAAACAACATTGCATTGCGTTGGGTTGCTTCAGTGCATGGTTTAAAACTTGACGTCAGTACAGAGCAGGAGAAATATTTATCTGGTTTCAATGTCCTTTTTTCCTTTCTCACAGGGAACAAGGAGAGGGTAAGTCGTAAATCTGTAATTGCTTCTGTGCAAGCCTGCAACATTTGCTGGCTGTGTCAGCTGGTATGGTTAGACAAATCTGAAGTTTCTTTTTTGTGCTTCTGTCTGTCTGACTGTCACCGGGTTCTGGTGTTTTTACACTACCTGTAGCACCCTGGCCGTGTTCGTGCTGCGGGCAGCCTGTGGGGTTTCAGCCCCAAACTGATGCCCTGGTGGGAGGGGACGCTGCTGGTTTTTGTAGGGGCACTGCCATCTGCTGGCAATTTATTTCGAAGCTTTTGTATATGTAATATATTCTGTTTTTAAAATGTAAATCCTCGCAATGTTTATAAGCAACATGCATAGAAACTTTTCTTGTATTTGAGGCCCTCTCTGTTTTTTCCTTCTAATGTACACGTAACCCTGAGTTCCCATTGCCCAAGGAAAAATTCAATACTGTATCATCTTCTTTCCCTTTTTATAACTCCCCTTTTTTATTTTCAAAGTCATTTAATCTGTTATTTGACTTGCTGATTTGCAAGTGGCCTCTCAGAAACCATCTTGCCTGGCATCCCTGTGAGCACAAAGGGCTCTGCCATGGGTTATGTCCTACTGATGTGTCAAAGCTGATGGTTGATTTGTCTGCTTTTGTTTTTTTCCCCTCTCCTATTTCAATGCAGAGGAGTACGAAGAAGAAGGTAACAAAAAAAGTGGAACGTAATTTATCTTTCTTTGATTCTTGGTCCTGCTTTTCCCTTGTCTGCACTTCACCCTTCTCTTTGGTGCTTGCTGCTAAAGGCAATCTGAAACACTTGATCAGTAAACCAGTTGGAAAACAAAAAAACAGTCAAGGTTTTTGGGGCTATGATGTGCAGAGCCTTCATGTTACAGTGAAATGGAGTATTTGTATGAGGGGATGGTGAAAAAGCTGGGCGCTAACCTGTCCATAAACGTGGAACTTTTTAGAGCAGGGACTGGTGTAGAACCCACATAACATCTCATCGGTGAAATCCTGCCATTCTCATTTTGGCAGTGTCCACAGGTTGAGTTTAAATTTTGAAATTGAAAAGAAGAGCAGGTTGTCCAGCTCCTGAGGAGCAGCAGACAGGGCACTGCTGAGGATAGAAAAGGCAAGGCAGAGAACCAACTGGCAAAGATGAAGTTTCTTACCATGCCTTTAGCTGGCAAAACGTAATTTGACAAGCTGTGAGAGACAGAGTGCTGATCTGGAAAGATGGAGCATGAAAAACCCTTCTCACTCAAGTTGTTTCACCTTTTGTAGGCAGCAGGGAGAAGATGATTTTGCAGATGTATCACTGTCTTTGCTGGGCACTTTTGACACGCTGGCTTCAGTTCAGACAAGTGTAGCTGCCAGTTGTCATCCTTCATTTTCCCAAGGTATCTGGAACCAAGCTAAGGGCTAAACTCTTGGAATTTCTCCCAGGATCTGCCCTTAGTGTCTAAGGCATATTCTAAGGGGTCAAAAGAAAAACCCTTTACTGGAGGTGGAATATTTGCACATGGAGGGTATGAGACCAGCTCCAAGACAGAAAGTTGTCCCTGTATAGAAATGTCCATTTTGGGGATTTATACACAGCAGCTTTTTTTTGTTGGTTTGTCTTTTTAGTGTTATGTTTTGTTTGTTTGGTTGGTTTTTTTGGTCACGGATTCCTCCAAGTTGCTGCAACAGGTAATTTCCCATCAGTGGTGGTGGGAACAGAGGTGCAACTGTGGCCATGTTGAGAGGCTGTGAGGTACATTATCCTTAAGTCACTATTTCCTCTGGCATTGCTTCTGAAGGGACCAAGGGCTCAAAAAAGAAAAAGAAAATAGAGATGCCAGATAGGTTGTAGAGCTGCCTTCAGTCCTGCGTGGAGTGGCAGAGCGAGGAAGGGGAAGGTGTTCTTCATGCTCCATCCTTCATGTCTTGTCAAATGTCAAAACAGCAAGCAAAGGGTGTTGCTCCTACAGACAAGCCTTCCTTAAAGGAGAAGCATTTCTTGCCTTTCTCCTTTCTTCCTTGTCTACTTTTTGTTCTCAAGTATTTAATAACTGATGTGAAATTAATAGGCAGGTGACTTTTTCCATTTTTTTTAATCTGCATGACTGACTCCTCTGAGGTGTATCTTCTCCTTGCTCCATACTTTTGCTTGACCTTTGTGTTTCTTTCTGATATCGTCCATTTCTTTTCCATGTAACTTTTCTCCATCACTTTCTAACCACCTTTTTTCTCCAGGCCTTAGCTCACCCCAACACCAGTTTCTAACAATTTTCTGTTTCCATTTTCCTGCTTGCTGTTGCTTCTTGTTCCATGACACTTGCCACCTGAAGCTCATGAAGAAGGTATGTGACATGGCTTCTGCTTTCTTTCTCCCTCAGTGTTGAAGGAGAATGTGTGTGAAGACATTCAGAGCAAATGGTTCACACCTAGTGGCCAGGACTCGGTCTTGAGCCACAGGCATCAATGCAATAGCAGATATTGATGTAATTTATTGAGCTGGTAGGAAATTTGGCCTATTTTATTTGTTTGAAGAAACCAAAACATTTATATATATGAAAGAAATAAAATGCATATATATA
>VZTJ01004697.1:82903-107213 GCA_013397795.1 Orthonyx spaldingii
TAATATGCACACATACCTAATTTTTTATATATACATATTTATGTGTGTCTATGCATATATGTATATAAAACCAAACATATATATATATTTGTTTTGTTCTGCCTCTTTTACTGAACTGCTTGACTTATTTTTGGCACAATGGTGTCAAAATGAATATTTTAAAGGGAGGGGGACACCTTGCGAAGGTTATATTCATCTGGTAAAATTCAGGAATGAATTTGTTTGAAATTTCAAAAATTGATAAGTGTTGGAGAAAATTTTCCACCATTTGAGAAAAAAAAAGTAAAGCAAAAGAAGTGCAGCAGCTTTATTTTTGGTTAAAAATTCACCAAAATGTCAGTTTAGGGTGTTTTAGCCAGCTCTAATAAAGAATAACATTGGATGCCTTTTTATGTGGTTTTCACTTGTGGTCATAGTCCCATATTTCAGTAACATTTATAACCCCATAATATGCCCATAAAAATGTTATTTTTAATTCTCTCTCACCCTATAATTCCATCACTGTGTATTCTTACCCATAATCGCCTGGGAGCTTGGCAAACCTCAGGAATGTTCCAATAACATATTTCTTGTTTTAATTTTCTCCTCTCATTTCTTTTGCTGTGTGACATTTCCCACCCACAGAAGAGGCTCAGGAAGAAGGTAGGTAAAGCAGCATCTCAGCCCTGCTGGTTCCTGCAGCAGGCTTGGTGCTGATGTGCACCTCGATTTTGCAAGGTGGTAGAAGAAAGGAAGACAAGAGAAAGATGCTGGGACAAACTATCTGCAGGCAGAGGGCTTTTCTTGTGCCTTGCACGAGTTTCACTGAGGGTACCCCACATCACTGAGTATCTGTGTGGGCACCTCTGCTCCAGTTTCGGGGAGGGAACAGCAGGGAAAACGTGGATACCTTCCCTTCATCCAAGACACAACATGCCCTGAGGCTGATTTTTAGCCCTGGATCTTTGTGTGCCATGGAATAACTGGGGTCTGGCTAGAAAGGTTTCTATCAGGTGTTAACTGGTTTCTCCTGCGTAGCTTGGCAGATCATCATCAGATGAATTTTGAAGTCAAAATCCATCTGTGGTAAAATAAGTGCTTAGCCCTATGTTATATGGTACATATGTGATGTCATATTATATATATCATATGTATTATAAGTTTATATGCTATAATATATCATATGATATATACATAATACTGCAGAATTGTAGCTGTGTAGATGCTGGTAAGTAACCCCAGCTGACTCCCCACATTGCACACAGCATTGGCAAGGCAGGACAGACAGGGTGGAAGAGGGGCTGGAACAGAAACTCACCCTTTGCACTTGAGAGGTTTGGGATGTGGTGCTCCAGGTGCAAGGAGCCAAAGGGTGTGTTGGTTCCATATTTGCAAAGCTTTGTGCAATGGGCATATTTTAAACAGGGGTAAACCTGTTTACAGTGTCACGATAGACCTGCTCTGAGCAGTTTGCAGAGTTTTTACAGCATCCAGGTCCAGACGGTTTTACATTTCTTGTATCTGTGTGTACTCTGGTTGCCTGTTTCCATTTCATCTCCTCCTCTGTTTCTTTATTTCATACATCTTGTGCTTTGTTTATTTTAAACCCTCTGTTGCTTTCACACACTCTTTAGTCTAACTGTTCTCGTTTTCCATCTCATTGCTTTTGCTTCCTGTCACATCCCACCTGACGAAGCTCCTCCAGCAGGTACGTGCCATCACCTCCCGAACTGCCCCCTGCTGTCTTCCTGGTGGTGGGGACTCAAGGGTGCTACAAGAGGAGCAGGACCAGTTACTTTGCCTTATTGCTTCTGTTGCCTTTGCTTTCCACCTCCCCTCTGTGATGGGCTCTGCCGCTGGCTAACACACAGGAATAATCTCAGTGCTAAGTCCGGCAGAGTCAGCTCAGTGGTAACCCGGCCTCTCTGCCACCCCTGCCCACCATAAAGCCCATCTGGGCAAGGGCAGGAGTTGTTCCTCTAAAACTGGAACTAGGGAGAATTTTCAGCACGTGATATTTGAGCTGACCGGGAGAGTTTCCCTCTCTGGTGTATTTTTGCTCCTTCCCTTCACATGCTGAAGTTGTTTCCCAGCCATACGTGCCTCAAATTCCTTTCCCTCCTGGCCATTAGCACGTCCTTTACTGGGATAAAACTTTTCCCTCTGAGCAGAATTTTCAGCCTATGATAGGTTTTCAGCCTATTTCAGCTCATGTAACAATGTATTTCTCCTAATGTTCCTTTGCATCCTGTCCCGTGGCTCTTCACACCTACAGAAACTCATGAGGAAGGTATGTGATATGACTCCTGAATTCCTGTCTTTCAGAGTAAGCTCTGGCTTAGCCAGGAAACCATAAGATGGCAAAAGGAAACAGGAGTTACCAATAGGCATATTAACATAGGCTAAAATTTGCCACCATTTTGTTTATTGTACTGTCTGCCTTCGTGTTCTGTCTTGACATTGAATGCACTGTCGATGTACGTTGTAATTGTTGCTTGGAAAAAAAAGCTTGAAAACTGCTGGGAAATGTAAACCTCTTATAAGGATGAATGTTGAAAATCCTTTACTCTGAGATTGGTTGTGTCTCATTGGAAGGCTTATTTTGGACCAGTTGGGGTGGATCTGGTCTCCCAGACTATGTGTAGAAATGCTCATGATTGGCTGACATTCTTACAATAGCCTTTCCACACATCTTTTTTCAACTTAAATCCTGTGGTATAGAGCAAATGGTGATAAATTTGATGCTTTAGCTTTGCAAACGATTAAAGATGGTTTTCTTGTTCACATAGTGGAGTTTCTAGGCCACTGTTTCATGGCAGTACTTGCAGCCACCCAAAACCTGCAGGCCTCAGGTTGTAAATCCACTTGGGCAAGCATCAAGGTTATGAAACAGAGTGCTGCTCCTGGCTTTGTGCAGGACTGCAGGAATGGCTGTATAAGACAAATATCATCTGATATGGCTGCTTAAATCAGCTTTATGTTTTTAATATCTCAAATCATTTGCACCCTCACTTCCAGGACTGCTTTTCATATCCATACTCATTTTATTTCCTTGCAACATATTCTCAGTTCCCTCCCCCTTCGATTTGCCCAAGGGGACAATTATTCTGATGTTTCTAATGCGCTCATCTTCCTTTGCATTTTGCTCTGTGACTCTTCCCACACGCTAAAGCTCATGAGGAAGGTATGTGCCATGGCTTGTGAATTCTTCCGTTTCTATCTGGAGTGGTAACTCGTGCAGGAATTCTGGAGGTGGTTGAAGATGAGCCGATGCAAAAAAATATCCTCTGCATGGTTGCTTTGCTCTCGTAGGATGAACGGTGTGATGAGTAATAAGTACTAACTGCTGTTTGAAAACAACGCCCGAGGCACGGGCTGGGCACTGCTTACGTATTCCTGAGCACCTGATGTCTCTAGCCAGGCTATTCCTATGGACACCAGTTGGTACGGGGATAGTGTTCCCCAAACCACTTCCTCTGTGCCATGCCCTGGGGTTAGAGGCGGGACAGCCATGTCCTGAGGCAATGCTGTGTCCCTCAGTTGGGTGCACCTCTTCCCCCATCCTCCTGCCACTGCACACAGACAGAACTCCCTTTTGCAGCAGTGTATGGAGATGTGGGGAGACTTGCACCCGAAGTCATGAGTGTGTCAACGAGTGACACCGTGTCATACCTTGTTTCTACTGTTGGGGTAAGGATTGGACCAAGTGGCATCATTTTGGTTGGAGCATATTTGAGAAAAGATATACTGTGTGCTTTTTCCATAACTATTGGGATGTTTCTGGGTTAATGTGCATTATGCAAAAACAGGGGTGGCTGGGTTGCATTTTTACTTGATTTTATAACCAGAATTAAGGTCCAGATCTGGTAAGACACTCTGTGTGACTGGCAAAATAGAAGATCATGCTTATTAAAGCATCAGCCTGGCAGCCCAAACCCTTTTAGCTTTCAACTGCCCTTCTGCCTGCCCCTCTCTGCTTGCCCACCCAGGCTTCCATGGGATGCTTTATCCTGCAGGCTGGAGAGCAGTACCATGCTCGTACTCACCCTCCCACATCGGTGTGCAGCCCTATACACCAGTGGTGAAATCCTGGGTGCCAAGGAAATCAATGCCAGCTCCTCAGAGCCCATTGATTTCCACAGTGCCTGCGATTTCTATGCACATGAATAAGAGCAGGTTGTCTGTACCCTTTTTGCACATTCAAACCTATGGGTAATGGACTTGCTTTAAATACTTGCTTTAAAGTAATGTTTTTGTCAACCAAAGGCTACCAGTGGCACTTGATTTATAACATTATGAATATATATGTTAGTCATCTGCATCTTTTATATCCAAACAACCCTTCCTCTCCACAATTCTAATTGACATCCTTATGTGCCCTCTTTCTCACTTAATCTTATTAATGGTTTTTGTCACTTTAACCCCCCCTCCACCACCTTGTCTAAGAAAAGTGTAAGGGTTTTTAATTATCCTCTGTTTCTTGCTCTAATACTCTTATCTTTCTTTGCATCTCCTTCCCTGCTACTTCCCTTTTAAAGAAGTCCATGAACCAGGTATGTGACTTCTGAATTCCTCTGCGTCAATCTGAAGGGTTATTGTGTGCTGGAAATTCAATTCCACTTGGCAATTTCACAATTGGGTCATGTACTGAATTGGGACAAAATGGAAACTTTTCAACCAAAAAAAAAAAAAAAAAAGAAAAAAAGGAGGAACACATTGTTTGACAGCTGTTGAAAATTATAGTTTTTATTTAGTTAAAACATTTTGTTCCAACTTTTTTCCTCTCTCCTCTATGGAAGATTTCCAAATTTTGAAATGAAAATTCTATTTTAGATATTTCTGAAGCATTGCCTTTATGGGTAATGTGGGGTATATATAGTGTAATGCAAGAACGAATCTGGAATGAGAAGTTGCCACAAGGCAAAAAGTGAAAAAGTTTTGTTCCAGAGATGTTAATATCTCTGCAACCTTTATGGTTGTGAAATGTTTCTATTTTTTTAACCAAAATCTCAGCTAAATCTATGTGAGTTCTGAAATATTGACATTTAATTGAGACTATGATTTATGTTGGAAAATTATAACAGTAACTCTAGTATTATACTCAGGAATTCAAAGATGGTGAAAGTAAACATAAAAATCGAATATTAATGATAAATTGTAACTTGCAGCTTCCTCACACCTTTCACCAGTCCTAATTTCCTCATCACTCTGTGATGCATAATAATGAGGATAAAGCTAACAGCTGCATGAAAAATGTAGTAACATTTTTTGTAGACAAACATCTCAGTGTATGAGCTGTAATAACAGTTGCTGACAGGACTCGGAGTCATCCTCACAGTGCATATGGGAATGTTATAATTTTTATTACCTAGGAAAACAGCAACTGAACTTAGTGTCCTCTAAACTGTCTGTGAAAATTATTCTGTGCCATTTGGATTAGCTTTATTAAAGCGGTCACATCTCAGCAGCCTCCCACCCCAGCTATTTCACTCTGCTGTCCACAGAGGGAGAGCAGCCTCTTAGTTCAGAGCAGATCGATGCTTTTGCCAAGGCTGGAGTGAGGTGAAAGCTGATTGATTTTTACATGACTTAATACTTCAATATTCATCTCTTCACTGCTTCTCATATCTCTCCTCATTGCTTCTTGTTTCACATCCTTCTCTTTTTAACCATATTAATTTTTGTCTCTTAATCTGCACCTAAGGTTTTTCTGACTTTGATATGCACAAGCTAAAGGTCATTGCTTCCCTCACAGCTGCTTTGCCTGCCTCTGTACCTCTTTTCCATGGTATTTATTGAACTGCTACTCACTGCCTGAGAGCCGGTTCTCTAGTATTGACAGATGTATGAGCTTGAAATTTGTGCAAAACACAAGGTATTAACATAAGATGATAAACAATAAAGCCATACCTACAGCCTCCCCATGCTTTCTTTTCCCTCTGTAACATAAAGTGCAATAAAACCAAAAGAAAATGTAAATATAACAGGCTTAACAAAAAACTTTTATGTCAAAAGGAGAGTGTCCCAGCTTTTCATGTAACTGCATGATTATTTAGTTTCTCTGTTATTAATGCTGTCTTTGACTACCATATCTTCTAAATCACAGCTTTGGCCTGCACAAGTTCACAGTTGTTGCTGTTGTGGGATTCTTGCTCTAATTCTTTCATCTTTCCTTGTTGACTCTTTCCACCTAACCAAGCTCACGTTTGTGACACCTAAATTCCTGTGTATTCATCTGAAGTGTTCCTGTACATAGGAATTTGAAGATGTTGAAGAATACCAGAATCATGAAGAATCAATCCATTCTTGAAATTCCCTAACATTTATTTTCCCTATAGGAAAGTATAAATATTGTTTCTAACTGAAGAATCACCATCTAAGAAGTTTAGAACAAACCTTTTTAGTGCCCCTGAAAACTTTTAGGGCTGTGAGTACACCACAGCCGGGACAGAAAGTAGGTACCTGAGCTGCAGAAACCCAAGCTGCTTACACTTGCAAGGAGTGGATTGCAGCAGGATCCTGGCACACAAACTCGAGCAGTTTCTAGTCCTTTGCAGCAGAGACAAGCTCTGTGCAGACACAAATATTGCCAGTTCTGCAGAGCTAAGCCCTGAATCTGCCAGCAGAGTTTCTTAGATGGTGGAGCTTCAGATGCAGTCATAGGGATATGTCCAAAGCAGTACCTCCTTCAGTAACTCTCACATCCTCATGCCAGCTCTGATAGCTAAAAGGGCAACTGAAACTAGGTAGCACTAAATGCTTGTAAAACTCTCTTCTTGGGTATCTTTTCTTTAAAATTTAAGGATCACCAATGTTACTACACTTGCCCATGGTTTATATATTTGCATGATTTAAACTGTTGCAAATCATCAACATTCAAATTCCCTTTATCTTTTGTTTCTATGGCATCTCCTCCCTATCTACTTCATACCCCACTGTAATTACACTCCTTTTCCACTCTTATTAACAGTCCATTCCTATAACTTGGTCTGCAAATTATACTTTTTCAACCCAATCTTACCAAAGTTTGAGGTGATCCCTTCCTGAATAACTCATTTCTAATTCTTTTATCTTCCTTTCCTGTGTTTTTCCCCTGACACTTCCTACTAAATGAAGCTCCCCCTCCAGGTATGTGATTTAACTTCTAAACTCCCTGGTGTGTGTCTGCTGGGATGGTGTGTGTGAGAAGTGAATCCAAGGCGACAGGGGATAACAACCTACCAGTTAATGATGGATTATAACTTGCATGCCTTTGGGGTGGTTCTATTTTAGTTTAATATTTTTTCTCAGTAAAGTGTAATCAGCAGTAAGGAGGAGGAAACTTACTCATTGCATGAAAATTTCACTAGAAACTGGGGGAACACACATATACTGTTGTGAAAGGGTAGCTCAGCAAAAAGTCTCCGTATGGAGCGCGTTCAGTTCTGCCGTGTGATAGGAGAATGAATGTTTCTTCCTATAGGGAAGGATTTATTTCAAATCTCAGGGCAGAATTTTATCCAATGACTGTACACAGGGAATATAAACACTATGACAGCTTGTGGGCTTTTTATGCCTGCTTTGCAAAATGTTTGGTGGAGTGTGTGTGTGTATGGCTGACAAGCAAAATCTGCCCTGCAAATTCACATTGCTGATCTGTTCTTGCTTTGCCAAAACGCAGAAGAATGACGTGTAGACCTGCACAGACTTCTAATGAACCTTTTCTTCCTATGAAGCAATCCGTTTGTAATTTTACATTGCAAATGGACTTGAAGAGCAGCAGTACTTTTATATAAACATCAAAGTTGCCTTCAAGGAAGAAAATAACCTGAGCCATAGATCTAGAAGGGAACTGAGCTTCTTTGGAAGTTAGCTGAACGTTGATGATGAGTTATGGCAGGTATTTCAGCAGGTTTCTGAACCACACTGTGTTTATTTCAAATGGCTGAAATACTGCTGTAGTAAAGGATGGGTCCAATAGTGCTTTCAGAGTGCTGGCTATGTTCATGTGCATATTTCCAATCAAGGTAAACCTTGGTACACTGTGCTGTCAGGTTGTGCATTATGTCATATGATGATTAGAAGTGGTTTTTAAGCACTGCACTATTACCATGAATCTGCCTCTTTTACCTTTCTTCCTCTGTGACTTCTGCTTATGTGTTATTCAAAATGTAATTATTTTACCTGTTTACTTCTTAACTTCATTCTTGGCTCCCCTTTTCCTCTCTGTCCCTCCTCCCTGTTGGCTTGAAAGCTCTTAGTGTGTGAAATAACAGTTTTCTTGTTCTCATTCTCTTGTTTTCCATCGCAACTTGTTCCATGACACTTCACACCTGAAGTTCATGAGCCAGGTATGTGACGCGACTTCTGGTTTACTCCACCTAGGTGCAACATGAAAGTGTGTATGTGTGTGAGAGAGGGAGAGAACAGCAGTCCTGGGCTGGTAGAAGAGAAGAAAACAAGAGAAACAAGTATTAACCACAATGATCATTTGCAGCCCTTTTCTCCTTTAACCTCCATGCTTACTGCTACTTTAACATTACAGCATTTTGAAGTCCCGACAGTCTCTCCAGATACCTTTTCTCCCTGTCTTAGTTCACTAATTCCTTTATTATTTTCCCCCTTCATGCATTTCCTGCTCTCTTTCTCAGGAGTCCAAGAGCTTTAAATAACTGTTCTGTTTTTTTTTTCTATTTCCTGTCTTTCCATCACTGCTTGCACCATGACACCAGCCGAGGAAGCCCATGAGGAAGGTATGTGATGACCCTACAGGCCCTCATCCTTTTTCTCTTTCAGTGCTGGGGAAGCAGTGTCAAAAACACTGACAGTGTTCAAGAGAAAAAAGTATGGGAGGGAAATGATCTCTCTGGACGGATTTCGATGAACATGGAGAAAGGGCCCTATGTTAGCCAAATCAAATCACCACAAAGGTGTTTTTTCTTCTTGTTCCATCTCCAGAGAGTCCAAAGTTCCAGCATAACAGGGAGGGAGTGGGGACAGGTGCTCTTAGAACAGTGCTGGTTGTGGACTGACTACTTTGCTTCTTCTCTTTTCCTTTTGTCCTTCAACACACAGCCAATGAAGAAGGCGAATACAATGATGGTAGCTCAGTGTTGTCTTAGGACAACAAAGTCATCTTTCTAACATCTCACTCTCTTTTATGTGTCTGTTTTTGTTCCTCATTTTATTTTAAACTCAGGAACTGGGCCAAAACATCTCTGCTGCAAAGAATCGCTCACTGTGCATATCCAATCACCCTTGGGGAGTCATTAGTGTTTTGAGAAGCCTCTACATCTTCATTAGGATAGTAGATGGTGCAAATCAAGCTCTAGAAGTTTGCTCTGGATTTACCTTGTAGCCAGAATCTGTTGTGTCATAGCTCTCATCAGCAAAATGTCTCTATCCCCCCCAAATCAGGAAAGAATCTCTTAAATCATAGTGGCATATTTGAAAATGGAGCTGAGCCCTGCATAGACATGCATCCCTCACTCAACCTTAGAAGGTCATGGGCTCTAGGCCTGAATCTATAGAAATGTAAACTTCTGCTGAAGCCATGCACTTAAAATTGTGCTGAACATTAAACATGTGGATAAATTCATTCAGATGGGTGGGGCAGACCATGGGCTAGATATAATCTGGTCGTAGTACTTGGTTGAGTGGGTGCTGGAATACACAGGTAGGGACAAGACTCCTGTGAAAGGACCAAATCTAAATGTGTGCAGGGTCAGTGTTGCTCTTGTATAAGATAATTGAGCCCCTCCCCAGCCACTTTAAACGTATGGAAAGATTCATGGAATTTTAGAGGCTGTTGAAGTAACTGGGTTCTTCCTGACTGCCCTAGCCCCTAGAACACCCAGGCAGCTACTTCAAAAGACAAAGTGCAATGTCACTTGAAAACACCCTGCATTTTCTGGTTTTCCTTGTTTTGTTTTGTTTTGCTTTTGTAGAGGGGTTTTTTTTTTGGTTGTTGTTGTTCTTTTGTTTTAATTTTCTTGCTCGCTTTTCAGGCTTCTTTTTTAATTTAGGGAAATACCCTGAGGACCTTCCTGAGCCCCTCTCTGTCTTTCTTTTCCTCATTCTTTTCTTTTATTTTTAATAGCATATTGATTTTCTTTTTTTCCCAAGGACACAGTGTGAGTTAGATTTGTTGCTTCTGAGAAGTGGGATTAAGGAAGGGTGTTTAAGGATTTCTGAGTGAAATAAAGGCAGTTCAGATGGATTCCCAGAGAAGGAGAGCACCGTGTGAATATCCCGTAGATTGGGCAGGAGAAAGTAGGGTGTTAGTATTTTGGTGGTGTATCTTCTCCCTGTGCTAAGCCTTTTGGAAACCAGAAACTCAAAGACTCTCTAATTACCAGGGCAGTGAACTTGGATTTACAGTGTCTCTTGCCTTCTTTTGGCAGGGTTGTATGTGGGGATTTTGTCTCAGCCCCTTGGTTCATAGTCGGAATGACCAGAATGTCAGTCAAAATCCTCCATAGGAACAGGAATGTGCTATGACAATTCCTGCTTGTCAACAAATTTTGGCCCAGTTCCTTGACTCGGTGTCTTGAAAGAAGGGGCATTTCAAAATAAATCCCATCTCTGGGCTGCTTTTGGTTCATGCAGCATGGACAAAAGCTGGGCCATGCACTGCAGAGGATAGATTTTTTTACTATTTATTTTTTAATAAAATACCCCTTTT
This sequence comes from Orthonyx spaldingii, assembly GCA_013397795.1. NCBI lineage: Eukaryota > Metazoa > Chordata > Aves > Passeriformes > Orthonychidae > Orthonyx > Orthonyx spaldingii. The sequence goes on from VZTJ01004697.1 coordinate 93,546, forward strand.
TCTGGTTTTCTGGAGGTACCTTTAAGAATTCTAACGACAATTTCTTATTTCAAGAACAACTAACCTTAATTTTTCTTATTATTTTTATAATTGTGTGTTGGAGTGCTGATTTGTTGGCAGCTGAAATCAAATTCACACAGTTATTGATAGACAGGTGTCGATCCTGGCAACCAAGGTCAACAAACAAAACCAGTCATTTCCCATCTACTCTTTTTTCCCCCCCTCTCTTTGAAGTGTTACTAACTGGCAGCTTTAAGCTAAACAGGAATGTCTATGAAAATTATCTCGGTATGTCATGAAGGAAGGGAATCCTGTGTAAATAACATACCTGATAGACTGGTTAATCATGATGACTTTTCTCTCCAGGTAAAAAGCAATTTAGCTAACATGTTAAGAAGCTCACTGGCTATTTGAAAAGAAAAACAAATAAAAAAATAACTGGAGAAATACAGAAGCATGCTGTTGGCTAATGGTATTTTTCTTCAGGAGTGATTTGGGACTTCCTTTATAGTGGAGCAGTCTAAAACACCTTTGCAACTATACATTGTTTATTTTGTTAGCATTGCTCTGGCATCTGGAGGCCTCAACTGAGATGTGTTTTGGCAGGCAGTGTTCTTGCAGTAAATGAGAAAACTCTACTCCCTAAAATGTCATTAATGAAATTTGTATGGGAAAGAGCGAGAAAAAGGAAATGTTAGTTTCTGATTTCTTTTACACATCTTTCACATCTTTTCTCTTGATTATCTCAACAACCCATTTCCATGCACTCTCTCAATTTTTTGTTATCCAGCACCCTTACATCTGATTGCCTCAATAATTTTTTTCCAGTGTAAGTTTTTTGCTATTTTTCCCTCTTACAATATTTCATTTTATTTTTTCCTACTTTTTTCTATTTGCTATTTCAAATTTCCACCATCATTCCCAAAACTGCTGGATGAAAATAAGTATTTGAAAAAATATTATATTTTTCTGTATTATGATATTGATAACAGGGCTCATGTACCCACTACTGAAGAGGTCATTTTTACTATTACTGTAATTATTTTTTTTACTGGATTTAGTAGGCTGTGAGCTTTTTTACCTCAGTTCCTCCCACTGAGCCAACACAGTGAGAGTCTTGTACCACAGAATCCATCAGCATCCCTGAAAGTTCAAATGTAGTGTGTAGTTATGAAAGTCAATCTGGGTCTCTGAGAGAATGGGCCAGAATAAACACATAGGTTTAATTTATTTCTGTTTGTGAGAGTAACAGCACTGAACTTTCTGGCATTACGCTGGACCTAATTACTAAAGTTTAAAAAGAATAGCGGGGAGGGGAGTTGATCACAAGCACAAATGTTAAGCAAGTAACTCATAAGACCAGCACATGTCTGAGAGCCAGGGAATGGTCACTTGTTGCAAGGGAGCAATTCTGACTGCCAAAGGGCCCAGGTTGGCAGTCTCTGTGTTGGTTTAACCTGCCTATCAGGGCATTATGCCTGTCCTGGAGATGGAAAGATCATTCCCATGAATGCCCACGGGAATTTTGCATGTGCCTCAGCAGGAGAGGATGCTTGCTAAGAGAGGATGGCCTTTCCAAGCTGAGTTTGAGGAGCACCACGCAGTGCCAAGAATAAGTATCTTCTCCATGGCACTGAGGTATCTTAGGGACATGTACCCTAAGCTGTCTTAGAAGCCAGTGAAGCTGGAGAAAATGTGTGTCATAAAGGTTTTCCCTTCCTGGCCCCCATGTGAAGCATTTGAACAAAACTGGTGAAGCCTAGTTATCATTGAGATATGATACTGTGAATTCAAGTTAACTTTAACAAAAAAAGTGCTGATTGGAAAAGGCATCATTTGCTTCTATCCTCCAGCCCAGCTGGCCTCCTTAGAGCTTTGGTCAGGATGGATTGAGAAAAATAATTTTGCATTTACACAAAACCATTGCTTTCCAGATGCTGTGTTTGAGACTTTTATACAGTCTCTTGATTCTTTTCTGCCAAATTCTGTTTCAAGGATAAAAACAGATTTGCTCCTAGCAAAAGGGGTGTGTGAGTGTGTATATTTCTTTTGGAAGTGCTTGAGATTTAACCAGTTTCTCTGGATGTTTCCCCTAAGATTAAATTTCCCTTCCCTCCTTTTAGTTTAGCAGCTGGCGTGATCTCTGTTGTTTTAACTTTCTTCCTCTTTTTCCCTTCCTGTTTTGCTACATTCTTCCAAATACAGAGGAGAAGCCCAGAATAAAGTAAGTATGATGGGCAGGGTTTCGAAACCCTGGGATCATTTTCTTGATCTAGCAGAAGCCCTTAGATTCTCTATTAGGCAAATGGCCACTAGAAGCCTTTATCCAACTCTCCCTCATGCAACATCCATCTGTTTGTTCCTGCATGCCTTTCCAGGATGTCTGCTTCCTTCAGAGGATGCCTTAGCAGCAGTTACTGGCCTGGGCCTTAAGACCTGTTCGTGGTAGAGTCAGACAACTCATGGACTGTCTGAGATCTCACAGTACCTGAAAATATAGCCAACTCAACAGGAAATCCTTAACTAAGGATCCTGTGGACCTTCTGGCTCTGGGCCCCAGCACCTTCCCTTCCCACTCTGCCAGCTGCCCAGGATGGAGTGTACAGCCCTGCACAGGCAGACTCACAGACCAACATCTTTCCATGTGGTAGGGAATGACCATAGGCTTTGGGAATAAAAAGGAGTTTTAGAGGTAACTCCCTGCCCCGCATGACCTTCCAGGAAGGACAGTGGTCCTTAGTACTTTTCTGGAGTAGTTTTCCACTGATATGCTCTTTCACCCCTCAGTATCTCCACCAACATTCCTCCTTGTCAGCATGTTTCCTGAGGGCAGAGCAGGGCAGGATGGGCTATTTAAAAAGCTGTGTATTCTTTAAGATGAAAATAATTTATTTTTCTTTTCTTTTTGTTTTTGACTCTCTACAGACTAACTGCTCCTAAAATACCAGAGGGTGAGAAAGTAGATTTTGATGTAAGTATTCTTGAGACTGGCTGTGTTTGTCCTTTGTACCTGATAACAGACATGAGTGCAAACCCACATAACTCCTCCTGTACTGGATATTGCTGAGGGTAAAGTCAAAGACAAAAGTATGGTTGATTTGCCACTTGATTTCAGCAAAAGGCTACTCTCTGCTCCCTGAAACTGTCTGAATGCATTCACTGATAATGTGACTAAGCTAAAACCATATATTTTTATTTTTTGTCTCCTTAAATCTTTGAAGCCAATATAAGCAGGAGACAGTAAGTGTTTTAGGGATCTCAGATCCTCTGTCCTATTGTTCCAAATGGCTTGAAAGTTGCAGGCCCTCATCTGTTGCTGAGAAACACTAGCTAAAATTACAATAATAAGTAGAGATCCTAACACCTTCCTAGAAAGTTGCTAAAAAAATGAAGACATTCTGGTGCTGAAAACCTCCACAGAAATATTTACTTTGCCCAAAATGCAGGAATATTTTCTAGGTAAGATTCGTATTGCAAAGCAAAGAGGAGGCTGCTAAGTATATGCAAAGATAGGTGTGTAAGCAAAGTCAGGGATAAAATATGGTGCAGGGGAATGGGAAGATTTGGATTCTTTACACTTCTGCATTCCTGACTGTTGCCTGAATGAGTGTCTGATTGCACCAACATCCTTTTAAGCTAATCCATAGATTTCCATGGAAATCTACAGACACTTTCTACTTTTGTTTCTCTGTGTATGCAGGGTGCTGGGAATGTCCAGGACATAATACTAGAGCAATATGGACTTAATGCATTTTCCTGCTCTTCTAGGACATCCAAAAGAAAAGGCAGAACAAAGACCTGATTGAACTGCAGGCCTTGATTGACAGCCACTTTGAAGCCAGAAGAAAGGAAGAGGAAGAGCTGGTTGCCCTCAAGGAGAGGATTGTGAGTCCTTGTACTGCCGTTTCCCTGTACTAGATTGAGATATCAACTGTAGATGAGAAGCTGAAACCACTGTCAGACTTTGACAGAAAGCTGTGTTGTCATGTACAGAAGTGACTGCTCAAGTTATTGTCAAATGGCTTCTCCTCCCATCTGCCCTCTCTCTTAGCCCCTTGTTTTTTATCTGAGCATTGTACATGAGACCCTTCTGCATGTTCCAGAAAGAGAGGAGGTGGCTCGCACTCTATGAAACAAAGCTCTTGGTAGTGGGGTGTAATAGTGGAGGCAGGTAAAGGCACAATGATGATCCAATGCCTCTGCTACTGCTCCCTGCAGGAGAAGCGCAGAGCTGAAAGAGCAGAGCAGCAGAGAATCCGGGCTGAGAAAGAGAAGGAGCGCCAGGCAAGGCTTGCGGTAAGCGTCTTTGCTTCCTTCTCTTTGTCTGTACATCAAACTGGAGAGATCTCTAGAGAGAGAAAAAAACCTCCAGGTTCTGCCTGCCTCAATCCAAAGATGAAATGACCACCCTCTTAAAACAAGGGCAGAAAACAGGGGTTGCTAATTCTCAATGTACTTCTCCGATCACATTCCCTGCACTAACACTGGCTGCTGGGAAGCTGGGAGTCTACCCTAGAGTAACTTGTTCTGTGTGTTGCTTTCCACAGGAGGAAAAGGCACGGAGAGAGGAAGAAGATGCCAAGAGAAAAGCTGAAGATGATCTGAAGAAGAAGAAGGCTCTGTCCTCCATGGGTGCAACATACAGCAGTTATCTGGCTAAGGTAAAAATCATGGATGGAGGAAAGAAATATGAAAACATTAAACCATTAGATTGACTGGGAACAGTCTTCATTAGAAGTTGGGAAAACAGCTCAATGTTTGCTCTTCTGAATCCCCAGCAACTTATCTTACTTGTCACTGAAATTGTTTCATTCAGGCTTAGTTTCTGCAGTCTGACATTATTTGATATTCTGAAAATAGGCTGACCAGAAGAGAGGAAAGAAGCAAACAGCTAGAGAGACGAAGAAGAAGGTCCTGGCAGAGAGGCGCAAGCCCCTGAACATTGACCACCTTAATGAAGACAAGCTGAGGTAACATGTTTATCCTAATTTATGGAATGTAATCCACTGATATTTGGTCTTACTGTCCTGGAGTCTTCTCTGGTGTTAAAATGAGGTAGAGGAGGGCCCTTCCTTGAAATTCACCATGGGACACTCTGAAGTGGTGCCCTTGCTTAACCTGGAGAATGGAGGAGAAATGGGAATGGAGGGAAGTGTTGAAATGGTTTGGTAGCCATCTAGCTGTGCTCCTGGCATAGCTCTGTTAGCCTCTCCTTCTCATCAGGATTAGTCATTTACACGACTAGCTCTGGGATTAGCTGAACAAGCCTATAGACTGGTATCTGTAGCATTCCCAGGATGAGTCAATGCTGCTAAGGTGTGAATAGGACCTCCATGAAGGCTGGAGGTTTGGAAGCTAAGTGCTCTGGTGCAGAGCAGTCATCAGATAATAGTCTGGACTGCACACGTTGGAGTTTACACATGATTGAAAGATGAGGTTGGCTCACCTCAGCCCTGACACAGACGAGATTGCACAATGGCAACTGCTCTGCTTATCTGGGTGACCTTTGGAGTCCTTCTTCCTTCTTGTCTGATTCCACTGGAGTCTTATCTTTCATTAAGAGTTAAGGGGAAAATTACAGGAATTATGTTAATGTGTGACACATGCAAGACTGCAAGTCTAAAAGGCTTGAAGGTGAGAAAAATGTGACCTCGAAAATGATGAGTGGCTTTCGGAGAACAGAGGGGGTTTAGAGAAAGGTGTGTGAATGGCATTAAATAAAATTCATTATTAGTGATGTGAAAACCATGGACAATATCTGATGTCATGTGTTTCTTCTATCTTCCTTTCCCCATAAACACACAGGGACAAAGCTAAGGAGCTGTGGGACTGGTTATATCAGCTGGAAACTGAAAAGTATGACTTTACAGAGCAGATCAAGAGGAAAAAATATGAGGTGAGTTGAGAGGCCATTTTGCTAATGGCACTGGGTCCAAAATGTAAAAATCTCTGTGATTCCTCTGGCAACAGTCATGTTGTGACATCATTGGGGTCTCCAATGACCCTTTGCAATATTTAAGCAGCAAGATGCTTGGAACTGCATTCCCCTAACATATGTACTTGAACTGAATTTCACATTTTAGGCTAAAATTGAATAGATCACTTTAAAGGTTTTCCGTGCCCCATGGAAAGGCAATCCCAATGGAAAACTGACTCCCTGCCCTCTCCTGAAACATTGTTCATTCTTGTTTATCTATAGGTAGCGGTGGCCTGAAAATTCAGTAACTCTCAGTTCACGCACCTCCATTGCAAAGTAATATTTTTAGATCCATCTTTGATTTCAAACATGAACGTTGCAAGTCTTATTCCATCCCAGGCAGATTACCTGTGGACTGAGCTCTCTGGAGTCACTGAAAACTGTCTCCAGACAGGAGCATCTGACTGAAGTGCCATATGGTAACAGAAAGTGGACATATTTCCTTCACACAGTCACTGGATAGGGCTGTGCTCGCCCAAATTAGGTTTCAGTGGCTGAGAAATCCTACTGGATCTCTCTCTGTCTCGCTCTCCTTTTAATTCCCAATCACACAGACACATGCTGACAGGGAGTGAGCAACACCAATGTAACTGTCTCAATCTCTCTTAGATTGTAACAATGCGTTGCAGGCTGCAGGAGCTTTCCAAGTTGTAAGTACAATGAACTTGCCTGTGTTAACAGCAGCAGCAAAGGCTACCAAATGCATGAGCCTGCCGCATGGTCAGAGCCAGGCGCCAGATGGGAGCTGGCACTTGGCTCCAAGTGCAGAGAGAAAAGAGAAAAATGGACTTGTGTCTCTCCATTCACTTCCTTTTTCTCTCCCTTTCCATTCTTTGAAAAGATATGAAGTGGCAATTTAGGAAAAGAGTCAAGCGTCCAACAGGGATTTGGTTAAAGAACTGAGCATGCAATCTACTGAGAGCACCCTAAAATAATTCCCTATCTAAAACACTGGCATTGTGTGCATGGAGGTATCACCCTGATGCACCTGGAATCCGTGCAAAAGCTTAGGGATACATGTGTAATAGCTTGGACTACAGTATATAGAGAATAGTATGGGGTTTGGAAAACATCTCCACCTCATGGCACGTGGTTATCTAGATCCAAAATACTGGAGAGGGCTAGCCTAAGGATAATAGGTCAAGTGGGTGTGGAAAAACGGGAAATAAGGCAATAAGGGGTGGGGTACGTGCTATGGTAATGAAACCTCTGCATAAGCAAAGAGGTGGATGCTTGCTGATGAGAAGCAAGGAGGCAAAGTGCAATGAATGAGCAAAGCAGAAGGAAAATGCACAGCTAAGATGGGAGATGAAAAGTGTAAGAATAAAGGGAAGATGTTAGCAGGAAAAAAATTGAGGAGAAAGGTAAGTGAAAATAGGAAAGAGAATGAAGGAGACACAAGAAAGGATGCAAGGGAGAGACAAAGGAAGGAAGTGGGACACAGAGAAGTAGAGCCGTTCTTTAGCTCTAGTGTCTGTTGCTCTTTGGTGCTTCATTGGAGAGTGAGTGTCATAGTCACAGTCATAAGGGTATGACTGAAGGTAAGTCTTAAGTCCTTGGGTCAAACTGAAGACAACTGGTTCTCCTCCACACTTGGGGAAAATACTTGGTTGGAAAAAAGCAATTTAAACTGCTGTGACAAATGCTAAAACTTCCACGAGTAAGTATAAAAGCAAGTGATCTGTTGATCTTTCCTTGCTTGTGTTGTCCTGTTCCCGGTAATGTTTCAGTCTTTTATATTTTTTCTGTTTGCCATGGAAAGACGTGAACCAGGAATTACCAGTTCTTGGGACAATTGGAATGTATGACTTTTGTTTTTCTTTTTTGGACGCTGGGAATGTCAAGTGTGACTTTAAATATTCAAAATTTGGGTCATCAGCTCTTGGACCAGCAGAGTCAGTGCAGAATTTTGAATTGTGCCAAAAGCAGAAGCAAAGCATACATCTTGGCAAGGGCTTTTCTTCAGTCCAGGAAAACTGAGTAGAACCCTGACTGAGTTACAAATGAGAAGATGAAGGGGCAAAAGAAGGCTCTCTATCACACCCTAGTGTTTTGTAGGATTTTCCAGTACCTGAGTCCCAGGATTTCATGAGTTCAGGCCTGCAGACCAGAACTGAGGTGCTAAGTCAGGCTATAAGGTGTTTGTCCCATGGAAGGTAGGTGTTTGCTTTCCTATGCATCAGGTTGAAATATGCCGTTTACTCATGGCTAAACAAAGAGCTGCTTCATCTTGTGGGACAGGCATTCTAAAGGCTTGTAGTCATCAACAGAGCTCGGGAAGTTCTTCAGAGCCACCACTTCAACCTTCTCCTCTGTTGTGGCTGAAGCTCCCCTTGAATATTTTCTTCTTCAGCCCATTTAAAGGTCATCTCCTCTTATTAAATGAGTGTCTGGGAAAGGGGTGACTGCTGCAAGCTGCTCACCTCCTGCTCTGCCAGCCACCAAAAGATACTCCAGGAGGATGTGATACCCATCTTCCATTCTTGAGGATGCCATCCAAAGACCACTGAAGATCTGTGGGCTTATGCACTTCCTGATGTATAGGAGTAAAGGAAGAGTGAGAAGGTGAGATTGACACATGCAGGTCATAGAGCCATCCAAGAGCTTTCCAGCTGGCCAAGGTGACACTCATTCCAGTTCACCTGCCTGCAGTTTGACATGTGAATTCATAGGAGATTAATTTCAATATGTAGAAACACTTTTAGTAAGGGTTATAAAATTCTAGCTCTTCTGTCCCTTGACATGTGAAAGTGGCTTGCAGATTTATTGCCAAGAAGTAACATTTCTCTCCTTCAACCACGGGTGAGATTTTATTTCAAAAGACGTATTAATTCCTACTACAGGCACCTGTTTCGACCACTTCAGCAGGTAAAATTCCCCTCTCCTTGAGGGAACAAGGTTTCTTTGTCTCTAAATACCCTGGTCATGTATGTTGTTTGCAGATTGTCACCCTCAGAAACCGGATCGATCAGGCCCAGAAGCAGTAAGTATTTATATCCCCTTCCTAGCTCCTGGCTTGGGGATATCTTCTCAGTGTTCAAATTAGTCACTTCAGCCTCAACACTGACATTTTCTTGTTGCAATGAAATGGGGCTAGAGATGGAAGGGCCACCCCCATCCTGCCTCACATTGAGAAAATGAAAGGCAAACTGAAGTGAATGTAACACCTAACAAGAAAAAAATTGTGTTTCTTCACACCATATCTTCAAAGTTTTCCTCTGCTTATTGTTGGGTTTTTCAAACACCTGTCTGAGGTGCTTTGAATACTTGAGGGAATGCAACCCTTGTTTACAAAAGATAAACAAGTGGTTGCTAAGATTACGAGGAATGGTGTGTAACAAGACTAACATAACGGGATTACTGAGTTGTGAGTTTTTCCACTCATCATCTCTCTCCCACTTTCTTTCACCACAAGACTATTTCGTTACTTTTTTGAGTCTAATATCTTTATTCTAGGTATTTTTCATGAATTTATGAGACACTAGGGGTAGACAAAGCTTGGTAGTTAGGGTATGTAGAAAACTAACACTCACAGAGAAGTAACTGCAGGGAAGAAAGGGGGGAGAGCTCTCCAGTGGTGGATTTGATCTTCTCTGTGCATCTGTATCTTTTTAGCAAAGTCATGCCAGGAATGAAGCAGTGGCCTTTGGTGATATCTTTGGATGATAGGAGTGACCAGTTACTGCCTTCCTACTTTCCCAAGACACCCTGACTTATCAAATGAATGTAACACTTGGGGGTTTGGTTGTCTGTAATGCCAAACATAAGGCTTGACCTTCCCGTGGTATTTTCTGTACAGAGCTGTAGGCTGATAAACCTCAGCAGAATGTGCAGCTGCAGAAGGATGCCATGGTTTGTCTGGGTGTTGCTGCTCTTGTGGGGCACTACCACACTGCCCACAACAGGCCACTGCCTGCTTGTTCCCCAAAAAACATGATAGTCTCTCAGGACATCATTTGAAAAGGTTTCACTGGGAAGCCCAGAGCTAATGAGATTTCTGTGTGCTTAAATTTCTATCCACACCAGACACTATCATTCCAAAGCAGTGCCTGCCAGCGTGTTATGCAAGGATCAAATGAGTCTTTTGCTTCACTTTATTAAATCTCCTTAAGCACACCCTAAAGGTTAGGTGTAACATCAAACATCACAGGTGCTTGCGGATATAAAAGGACTGCCTTCGTTTGAGGAGCTGCGCCACTCCTACACTAGGTTTTGAAACTTCAGAAAAGGCTGGCAAAAGGGCATAGATATTAATTTAAGATAAGCAGAAAGTGCATGATCTCTTTTATGTAAAACATAATTTTTTTTCAAATAGACCAAGCCTATCTTGGTCAAAGGTAAAGTATCCACTACGTGTGTGTCTCTGTCACTGTGCCACATCCTTCTGTAAATATGGCTGGTGCTCTTGAACCAATCCATGGGGCAGCACAACAAAAATATCCCTAGATGTGACGATTCCATGTTTTTGGTCTCCCTGGAGGAACCAGTGGTTCTGAAGAAGGCCTCTGGTGACAGCAAGGCCACACGACGTTGTGCTTGGTTCCCAACCCCACACTCTGCCATGTCAAAGAGCTGCCCCCACTTCGCATGTGCTTCGGTTCAAGAAGCAGCCTCATCACTGTGTGTGTGAGATGGAAAGTTTTGGGGGTGTGCGAGCCCACAAACCAAGGTGCTGCTAATGAAAACTGGTGCAGAATCTAACTCAACTAACTTCCTGCCTAGCCCCATTCTGAGTTCAGGCTTCTCAGGCAGAAGGTAAGTGGCTTGCATGTAGGATTGCCCTTCTGTGTGCAACAACTCTTGGAGAGATTTTGCCTCAAGTTCTTTGAGTGGGGAGTGTAGCTGGACTGCTCCCACACACCATGAGCAAGCCAGGGATACTGATCTGAGAGCAGGCCTAAAAAGTTGTTTGGATTGTTTTGGAGGCTCTTGCTTTCATGATATAAATAGCCACTCTGCCTTTGCTAGAGCAAAGCAATTCTTAGTTGTATTTAAATTAGTGTTCAGCTTTTTGCTTCCATTACTGAATAGAGCATCTGGGGAATTTGATCAGAGCTCTTTCATACTGAGAAAATTTCTCTAGATAGAGCTCTAAATCCTAAAATCCAGATCATAGCAGATTTGTATTTAGAAAACATTCAGAAAACATCAAGTCGGTGGCTGCATAGACATGTCACTTAGTTTGGAGACCGCCTAGATTTCTACCCTGACAATGCAGGAGTCTGGAAGGATCCATCTCTTTCAGGCATGCACATCCTGCCTTTCACACTAAGAGCCCCAGGAGGAATCTTTTTCCACAATATCAACAATATTTTTCTCAGGATGTGGTCAATGGCAGGTGTGCCCAACATGTGAGAAGCGAAAGCAGCTGAAATCTAATCTAAGAGTCAGAAATGCAGAGTGGCCACAGCGCCCCACTGCTTCCATCATGCTGACATGTTTTTCTTTCCTTTTGCATTGTAGCAGCAAGAAGGCAGGAGCCAAGGGCAAGGTTGGTGGGCGCTGGAAGTAAAGAACCAGGCAGGATGGCCTTTAATGGTGTGCTGAACCCCTGCTGGTCTCCTCTTTCCTCCTTCACCGATCACTTGTGTTCTCATGCCTCAATGATAACAAAAATTGCATCAGCCTGGATTGGCTATTGCTGCTGCTTTTTTTCCTGGAGGGGTCTGGTGGCTTCCTCAGTCAAGGGGAAGCAGGTTCCCTGTGGAACTGGGATGACTCCTTGCTGGCATCTTCAATTCCTGCTGAGCATGTCCCTTATCCTCCTGATACCAGCCCTATGCTGTCCTGTAGATTGCTGTGTACAAATCTCTGGATTTTGTAAATAAAGCACAACCAGTACCTACTCCAATGACAGCTCTCTGGAATGGTGTTTTGTATTTTGTTTAATGCCTTCCCATTTTCCAAGGATTTGGGAGTTGGTCCAAACCTTTACTTAATATCATTTGCTCTGTCTCTACAATGGGGAAATAGGCTCAGTATCATCAGCAAAGACTCAGGACTGGGGGCCTGTTTTAAGCCATCATACAGGCAGATACCAAGAGCTGACTGTTCTTGGGGAGCTCATAATCTGGCTGCCAAATGTAGTTGAAATTGACTTCAAAGCTGGAGTGATGAAGTGAATCAAAGAATCAGGAATAAAGGAACAAATCTCCAGAAGGGGTAGTTTTCAGCACATAGCTTTTATTAAATGTAGACAAGTGCAATAAAGAATGATTCATTCAAATATTACATTAAAATATTTATCGAGGCTGTTAGCCTGCATACAATATTAAAGCCCAATACTGGAGTGTGAATTACTTGGCTAATTCCACGTAGATGTCGCAACACAAGTGGCTGTTACTAAATTTGAGGTGCGAGCTGTTCTGGAGGGCCTCCTGTCTTTGCCAGCCCTTGAACTGCCCTAGTGGAGGGAGGTCCATCAGGGTCTCTCCCATGTTTCCAGACTTCTGTCTGTTTCTGCTGCCTTTGTGCCTGCTCCAGCTCTCTGTTTGCACATGCTAAGGAGTCATGGAGTCATTGAGTGATTTAGGTGCAAAGAGGCCTTAAAGATCATGCAGTTCCAGCTCCCCTGCCATGGGCAAGGATGCCTCTCACTAGACCAGGTTCCTCATAACCCCATCCAACCTGGACTTCAACACTGCCAGGGATGGGACATTCACAGCTTCTCTGGGTAACCTGTTCCAGTGCCTCACCACCCTCACAGTGAAGAATTTCTTACCAACATCTAATCTAAACTTGCCCTCTCTCAGTTTAAAACAGTTGTCCCTTGTCCTGTCACAACAAACCTTGGCAAAAAGCCTCTTTCTTATAAGCTCCCTTACATACTGAAAGGCCGCAATAAGGGTTCCCTTCTCCTGGCTGCACAACCCCAGCTCTCTGCCTGTCCTCACAAGAGAGGTGTCCCAGCACTTCCAGCATCTCTGTGGCCTCCTCTGGACCTGCTCCAACAGCCCCGTGTCTGTTGTGCTGGGGTCTCAGCAGCGTGGAGAACAGCAGAGTCAAGACAAGACCGCAGCAAAGGCAGACGGCACTGCAGCATCCCACAAAGATGATATTTTCATGTAATCACAGAATTGTTAGGGTTGGAAGGGACCTCTGGAGATTGTTCAGTCCACCCCCCCTGCCAAGGCAGTATCACCCAGAGCAGGTGACAGAGAAATTTGTTCAGGTGGGTTTCAATACCTCCAGGGAGTGAGATTCTACATTCTCCCTGGCCAGCCTGTTCCAGTGCTCTGCAACCCTCAGTGCAAAGATATTCATCCTCATGTTGAGGTGGAACTTCTTGTGTTTCAGTTTATGGCCATTGCTCCTCATCCTGTTGCTGGGCAGCACTTAAAAGAGCCTGGCACCATCCTCTTGGCACCCTCCTTTGAGATATTTGTGTGCAATATTGAGATCCTCTCTGAGTCTTCTCTTCTCCAGACTAAACATGCCCAGCTCCCGCCGTCTCTCCTCATAAAAGAGATGTTCCAGCCCCCTCCTCAGGACCCTCTCTGGTGGCTCCTTATCTTTCTTGCACTGAGGAGCCCAGAACTGGGCACAGAGGAAGTGTCACAGCCCTCCAGACGTAGCCTTCTCCAGGCTCTTCCCGGCTCCCGCCGCGGCCTCGCTGCTCCTCCGGGGGAGCCTCCCGGTGCTGAGGGCTCGTCGCGCTCCTCCGCGCCGGCAGGGGGCGCAGCCGCCGCGCC
>VZTJ01004697.1:107220-204197 GCA_013397795.1 Orthonyx spaldingii
GATTAGAGGGCCGAGTGCCGGGGCAGGGAAGGGGCTTCTCCATCGGGGAGAGACCTTGCAGAGGGCAGGGAGGGTGCCGATTTAATGACGGGCTTTGCGTGGCTCCTCTCCCCGGGTGTTAGTGAGGCTCAGCCTTCCCAGGGACGGGCTTAGGAAGGAGGAAGTGCTTATGAATTTGCTCCAGAGTAAGCAAGGTGGTATCCAGTTATTTGTCAGGACTCTCTCAGCCTGACCACTCTGCTGGCACACATTAGAGCTGACAAGCCTGTGGCAAGTCTTGGTAAGATCAGCAGCTCCTACTCTGAATAAAGAGAGGTGTCTCAGGCTGGGCAGTGAGAAAGCCTGCTGAACACAAAATATACCTGGCATTTTGAGTGTTGAGTCTACAGAGGATAAAATATTTGACAGTTGTTACAGTTTATGGATCATAAATCGCTGTAGCAGTGTGTGGTTTAGGTTGAGTTTATACTTTCATGTAGTAAACCTGTCTTGGTTAAAACAAGATGAAGGCATATTTATTCCCCAGTATCAACCAATCTCTGGTTTATTTTACTTAAATATTTACACTTTCTCTCCTTTCTTTCCCCAAAATATTTTTTCATTGCCTAGAATGACAAAATTGGATATCAGGAATTACCTTGAAAGAATATACAATGTGCCAGTAGCTGCTGTGAGGACCAGGATACAGTATGGTAAGTGCAGTTGAGTAATCCAGTGGGATGAATACAGCATCCTTGTGCAGCCAGAGTAGACTTTTGCCTCTCAAAAGGTCTGTTAGATTTCAGCAGACTTTGGTTTAAGTGGTTCCAGGTGCTTAGCTGGTGATGTCTGTTGGCTTAGCTGTTTAGTCATCCCTTCAAATGAACATGCACCACTTCATATTTGAATGCTCTGATTAAATGATGATGTAAGTTTCACTCTAAAAAGAAAAATCTGAATTTAAAAAGCCTTACCATCCTGACAGTTACCTAGCTTGTGCTGTTGTAGTTGGTACTGTTTTTTCTTGAAGACCAGTGGGTGTCTCCCTTCAGAAGGAACTGCTTCACGTGTTCTAATACAAGTAGTAATTCAACTTAATTTCGGCCGTAGCCTTCGTTTAAAAAATGAGCTGAGGTTTCCTTGCATGCACACAGAGGAGGTATTATGGTCTAACAAAAGGCAAGGTTTGTAGAGCAAAGAAAAATATTCTGTTGAGCCATAGATAATGTCAGAAAAACATCTAGACAAATTTTCACGTTTTTATCCCCTGTTGTTACCAGATTTCTGCTACAGACTTGAATGTTTCCTCTTCTGGTTTTTCTCTGCTGTACAACCCCTAGAAACAACAACAAAAACATCAAACCACTCAAACCCCCATCAAAACTCCAACAAAAAACCCAAGAGAAAAAGAAAAAACGTTCCTAGTTTACCTTATGCTGAACTCTGACTTGGAGGCAGAGAGACTCATCTATAACTGAAATAAGATAAATTTAGATAATTTCACCTTTACATATGAATGCTTCCTTCCCTAGAGCTTCTCTCACTGCAGTTTGGATGCACTCAGGAATATTTTTCTTTTTTTTCATGTTAATTTACCTCTTTGATCACCAGTGTAATTGTTGAGTGGAGAATGACTTGTTGGTTAGAACATCTTTGATGGCTGGGTTTTTTGTTTTTCATGCAGTGACTCTGTGAAAGGAATTGTGTGTTTATAGTGGTAAGATTAAGGATGATTTAAAAAAGAATAGGAAAAAAGACCTGTAGTAGTGAAAAATGGAGGATGAAAGAAAAAGCTTCAAAATAAGGTTATAAAACTCAGAACATATAAAGGAAGAAAAAACCTGGAAGTATCATCTGTAATATGCTTGTGTGGAAAACAGAAGTAAATAAACCACCAAACACACGTGGTTCCTGAAATAGCAAAGAAAAGTAGTCATGGTTGTCCTTATAACCATTTTGTCCCTCACTGCTAATTTTAAGGGATGGTATATAGTCAGGGATAAAAGAGGCTTAGAATGCCTGATAATTGGAGAGCTTTAATGTCTCCCTAACATGCAGGGGGTAAGCTGTACTTCCCCCTTGGTTGTGACCAGCATGCTTGGAGAAGGTTGAGGTACTTTGGCTTTTTTGGATGTGGAGTATAATTTCCTGATGTATAAACAGTAGATCCAGCTCATCAGCTGAATAGTAAAAATTGTCAAGTTTAGGGCTGTTCAGTGGTCATTTTCTCCTTATTTTCCTGAAGGTGGATGTTGGGAGGACAGTTTATCACCACTGGCACCTACTTGGGGGACTTTCCTCCTTGCTTCTTTGCAGACTTTGTGTGTGATGTGAAGGCACAATGGCAGCAGGCTGGTGATGCCTTGGTTCCCTGCTTGTAAACGAGGAGAGCAGTGTCCACCAGTTTTATTAAACATTAATAAAAAATTGTGGTGCTGTGCTGGTAGTGAAGGAAGAGTATTTCTCTTAACAACAAATCCGAGCTAGCCAAGTCCTCCCTTCAGCTTTGCCTTGCTTTGGAGAACTCAGAAGTCCTGGGAAGTAAAAGGTGGGATTCTCTTCATTTCTGCAGGTGCAAACAACAAGAGAAATCACAGGAATCAGAGGGTGAAGAAGCCAGATTACAAGGTCGCCTATGTACAGCTGGTGAGTTAACATGGATGCCTGTGTGGAAAGAGAAAGACTGTTAACCAGCCCAGCTGAAAGTAATGTCCAGTGAGTTGTCCTGGTTGGCTGAATATTTCTGCCAATCCTCTAATAATGACAGTTTCTTTAACACATTCCAGAATGCAAAGAGATTTAAATGACTTGGCCTAAAGTTCAAATTCAAGCAAATGGTTAGTTTTCAAGTCCTGTATGGGTTTGAGGTCTGTCTGTAGGTTGTGGTCTGATGTCATAGGGTGCTGCTTTGCCAGAGAGTTTCATGCTGACCCCGTACTCTGTGTGCTGGAAGGTTCACGACTTGTGTGGTTGATTGCTGAAATGTCCAGTAAGTGAAAGAATATATTGTGAGGGTAGGGAACTTCTCATTAGAGGTCTTTGAATTTCAGAGAAGACTAAGGCTTATTCCTTGGAGAGCCTTTAGTCATGTCTAAACAAGCATGCTTTGTGGCTGAGCCGGGCTCTGAAACATACGTTGGTTGCCCAGTGGAAAAGGAGCTTCATGTTCTTATAAATTTCTTTCATTATAGGAGCATATTACAGTTTAGACTTCTCTTGGGCTTACCTGTCTTTATGCAAAAAAGAAGTGCAACCAGTGACAGAAAACACCTTCACATACCAAAATTACATTAAAGGGATGCTATTTATGGTTGTAAAACCATAAGCTCAAAATTGAAGTTGACAACACAATATCACTGTTACTCCGTTTTGGGACAAGGATTCAGTGTTGGGGGAACACTCTGTGATCTTAAAGACCGGCTAAGACTTCATGTGGACTTGGGGTCAAACTCAAGAGGCACAAACGATGGGAAATCTGATTTTTAATATTTCAAACTTTAAATATGCTTAGAAATTTTTTTCTAAGCCCCTTCCGGGAAGGGGAGTAGAAAGAAAAGTGAGGGCAGCATGTTTTTCTAGACAGCCCTTATGCAATTTGAAAGAACATTATAAATTATAATGTTATTAAAAAGTAACAGTTGTATTTAGGTGAGAACTAACTTTGGTTTACTCTGCTGAAGTTGAAGGCAACCTCATCCTTGTGAGGATTTCTCATTACGATGGCTAAAACACGCATTCCTTTTCCAAGGAAGAGTTTCTGCTTTGATGAGCAAATTCTCCTTCTTGGATTGTCTGTGAGCAAATTCTCCCTCCTGGATTGTCTGTGCTAGGTTTTTGTTTGCTAGAGATCAGAACTGTACAGTTAGGAATTGAATGCTTGGATTGATGATGTTGTATTTCACAAGTTGCATTCTCTGAGTATTGTTCCTTAGTAGGTAGTTGCAGGCACTTTGCAATGTTACAGCCTCTTGCTAGTGACTTCCTTGCTTTTAGAAACTTGTTTCCCGAGACTGAGGCAGACATGGGTCTCTAGTGAACTGTAGTCAGTTCTCAAATTTTATTTCACAGTAATGCAGTCTTGAGTCCTTGGTCTGCTGAGTTGAGAAGTAGGTAGTCTGCAACCCATAGATACCCAGGGGGAAGGAGTGGGAAGCAGAATGCTGCTGCTCTGTTGGAGCAGGACACTCATTTAAGGCAGTGCCTTTGTGCATTTATTTCACATTCAGCCTCTCAACCTAGAATAGCAGCTATTGCAGCAACCCTTAAGGGTTGCTCAGCAGAGGTGTGGAGGTTTACCTAAACTTGGTATGGGAGGCAGGTGCACAGGAATAGTTTGGTCTTTCCTCCAGCCTCCCATTTAGTGTTCTGGGCAATGCACAGAGCCCTGTTGCACTGTGGCTGAGGTCACTTAGTACATATTGCCTTATACTGTACTTACCATAATAAATTCTTAAGGAACACCATGTTTCCCATCTCTTCCTTGAACAGGGTCAGGGGACCACTTTTTGGTGGTGTTTTTCATGTCAAGGGAGGGAATCCTGACCGTTTGCTAAACTCTTGCCAGTGAAGCATGGTCTCTGTGTTTTTTCCTCACCTCATTCTTGGTCTCTTTGTTATATTTTTTCCTATTGTTGTTGTGGTCTATTAATTCCATTAACATTTAGATTTCTTTATTCCTCCCCCTTGCTCTTTTTCCTTTTGTTTGTTGCTTTTCATTACTAGCTCTGATGTATCAGAAAATGAGCTCCCAGCTCTGTGTTCGCAGCAACTTTAAACAGTGGGTGAAGGCAGAAACCCAGTGTCATTTCTGAATCTAAAGGGTTTGCCTTCGTTCTCATTCATGGTGTGATTCAGGCCATTACAGGTTCCGTGCAGTTCATTGTTAATATCTGCCTAATTTAGGAAAGTCTTTGGTAACCACGGTAAAATCCTTATTTTCATGAGAATTAGTTTGCATCTGCCGTGAGTCAGAGTAGCTGGGCTTTCCCACCATTTTTACCAGCTGTGTTTTCTCTCATTAATCCAGTTTCAAGTTAAAACTGCTTATGACTGGAAAAATATGGATGTGTTTTTGGAAGGTCTTGGGTTGCTCTGACTGTTGCCCACTAGGTGGAAGTATTGCTCTTTCCAGTGTGACTTGGTGGTAGCTGTGGTGCAGTTTACCTGAATGAAATTGAGTTTATTCTCATGACCAATTGTGTTTCCCTGCTTCATAAAGCATCACCTTATGTGTCCCAGTGCAACGCACGCATCCACGGACTTACTGCAAGTGTCTCAAAGGTGGAAGGTGCATGAAGTCATAGTCAACATACCCTTAGGTGTCAGACTAGTGCCCCAGCTGTTCCACATGTAAGAATTGTTGTCCTTTCTTTTCCAAATACTATTTCTTGGAGATTCAGAGCTGTTTACTTTATTCTCAGGCGGTAACTGGACAAATACGTGATCTGTCCAAGCATAATATTTTCACACTAAAAAAATACCTCAAATCATAGAAGGCTGTGGATCAACAATGTCTTGCCATTCCAGAGCCTGCTTGCCTTTTTTCCCCTCTTGGAATGTGGTGAGAAAGGTTTAAGTTAGAGACTTATGGCCCTGTGTATCAAATGCTACTTTTCTACACTATTCTATTTTTTAAATTAAACCCAAGTTTCATATCTTTGCAAACCAGATAAAATAAATGTAATACAGCAGCCTTTCTCCTTACTCCAATACAGCTATAATTATCATAACGAAAAGAAAAAAAAGAAGAAAAGAAAGCCAGTGGGAAAATTTGCAGTTGCATTAACATCAGGGAAATTAAAAAAAAACAACAACATCCCCTCCTTCTCCTCCTTCAGTGTTCTCACTGGTTTAGCTTAACAGGTGTTAGCACCCGTGGGAGCACGACTGTAGTCAAGCCTCTGGAATCCAGACCTATTTTTAATTAAACCTGTTTTGAGAAATCTAGTGGAGATGACTGTAAAAGGGAGTCTGACCTTGTCAACGTTAGGACTAACACCTATTTAGTGCTTGAATGATGGCACTGGTGGGAACGTTTTTGCACATGCTTTCCCCTCAACCCCCGTTTAGAGTATCCTGTACATTCATAGTCATTAACCTATTTGCACATCAGATGTGACAGCAGTTTTCTTTTGAATTCAGAGGATACTTAGATGATCCATATGCAGTGTTGTTCCTGAGTGGATTTTTGAAGTTGCTTTCTGTGCTGTTTTGCCATATGTTTTAGCATCAGACGTTACCACTGCAATAGTAGGAGAATTGTGCAAATGTACTGGATTATTAAACTTAGCTGCCTCTGCTGCTACTGCTGGACTGAATCCCATGCTTTTGGGAGTCCAACATTTTTGTAGTTAATGATACGATAAACATCACTTTTCTGCTAATTCTGAAGGACAGTAGTAAGTGCTTCAATCATCCAAATAACCAGATCTCACAGTTGTTTACATGATCGGTGTTTGCTGCATCATTGCTGCACAGTAATATCTGTACTGACCTTCCATTTCTGAACTTTTCAGGGAACGCAAAGGTCAGAGAAATATAAGTGAATTTGTGCTGGATAATCCTTCCAGCAGTTTTCTGACGTGAGGCTGAGCAGTGGAAAGGCCAGCACTTGACTTCATAGGCCTAATTATGGTCACTTAACCTCTCATTATAATGACTGAAAGCAATTTGTACCACTCCAAGTGATAACTCCATAGACAGACTCCAAGAACAAGGTGTGTTTTTACCCTTTCTAAAGACAAAGGCTTGAAATCTAAAGGGAAAATAAATGTTTGATGCTTAGGTCACTTTTTATCGTGAAGGATGTTATTAGCATTTAACAAATGAATCCCCATAAGGCCTTATGTATAACTCATTTCTACATTTGGGTAATGCTGAATTGAGGATTAGAGTTGTACAGGAGTAGAAGTTTAATGGGTCCCGTTTCTGCTTTCTGAGCACTGGACCACACATCTTACTCGTGCATAACCTTAGAATTTGTAGGAAAAAGGGAGGTCTCTGGGAAGACCCCAAAATGAGAAGAGCAATGCATAAAATCATCATGTTGCCTTTATTTTTTTAGGTGTTCAGTGCCACCTCTCTGACTTGCTTCGTTTGGAGGTTTTTGTTCTCTCTTTTATTAGTATTGTAAGGTTTTACTTCAGAGTGAGGTGAGCACATGGTGGTAGCGCTTATCCTGACAAATTCCAGAGTATCAGGGGATCACTTCACACTGGTGAAAAAGATTTTTTGCTGTCAGTGCACCACCCAGTTCCAAGACAGACTGAATTATCTGAGCAAAATTACTTTTTTCCCAGTGTCTGTCTTTTTTACAGGATTTTCTTTTAGCACAGCTATGTTGAATAGAAAGGTGGTGTTATTTCTCCTCCTTTCTCTGTGCTTCTAACTAAGGTAATTATATCCTGGCAGAAGTTCTAAAGTGAAAGCAAGTTCTAGCCTTTTTAGAGGTTACTTCAGCTCATGAGAATTTCAGCTATTAAAAGAAATACTATGGATAAATAGCTTGGAGAATGTAAAACTGTGAACAAATGCAAGGTTTTCAAGTAAACCAGAATATTCCTTTCCTGTGGGATATGCCAGCATTTCATGTTCTAGCAGTTTGTAAACCAGATAAACACTGATGAACTTTGATGAAAATTGTTTGCTTTATTCCAGTGAGGATTTCATTCTGAGGATGCATTTATCATATGGTTGTCAAATGGTTACTCTATAGAAGGGAAAACTTTTGCAAAGAGAAAGTGTAAGGAAAAGCAGCACTGCGTAAAGGAGTGACAATCCCTCTGTTCCTCTGGTAGACAATTTTTGGAGGACATGGCATATGAGTTTGAACCTCTGTAGCCTCTGGCATTATGTAGAAGATGCACTGAGTGTAAATATGCCTGGACAGACTCACAATCCTTTATGTAAGTTGATGCCTTTTGGTATTTTTTAAATTTTGAAATACCCAAGATACAGGCTTCTTCTGAAAACTAGCTACTGAGCATGCACAACAGCTATTTTTCATACAGCTTTCATCACTCCAGAGCCTTACAGTGCAGTATTACTGCAGAGTATTGTTACTTAAGATTTATCAACCTTCAGTTCTCAGGGTGTATGTCTTGGCTGTTTTGAATCGCGTTTGGCTGCCAGCCAAAATCAGAATTGCTTCACAAAACAAGAGCTGGAAAGAGCCAACTTGTCTGTGCTGATTTTGATTTATTAAAAGACTCCAGATACAGATTGACATTTTCAGCTCAATATTTGACTTTCACCAGCCTTGAAATGGGAACTGTGCAGTTTGATAAACAGCTTAAAGGTTTGTCTGGTTTTGCTACAGCCTCTGTGTGTATCTTTTTTGTTTTCTTCCCTCTTTTTAAAATAATAACTGTTTTGCAATACTTAGTGAATTACCATGGATGTTGTTAGTACGCTTTAGGGACAGCTTTCCTTCATTCTCCACTAAGGGAAATGCATTGGTCCTGGAAGCATACCAGAATGAAAGTGCTGCATAACAAGAACAGTCCCTTACTACACTGTTACCAATATAAATAGTTCTCAGATTTTCAGTGGAGGTGGTGTGTCTACCATGTTAGTCTGAGTTATTTTCTGACTTGTTTAACTAAAATGGCTTCCTCTCCAGGGCAGACAGGTCTTTCGTATGGGCCATGTCTGTTCTGTAGGTACCACAGAGCTGAATAACCTGCTCACAGCGCAGTTAAAGCACACCAATTTTTTTGTAATATTAGCAAATTCCTTTCCAAATGCTTCAGTGTGCTAAAACCCTGGGCAGTGCTTGGCCTCAAGGGTGCTGATTGTCCTACAGGAAGAGGTTCAGCAGGCTGCAGCTTTGGGCTTGCTCAAGGACCCTGGTAAGGCCAATTTCTTTCAGTGCCGTGAAATGGGACTGTGCTTTAGCTGTCAGAGGACAGCTATTATAAGGATACCTGGTGGTAATTTAAAGGTAGGAAAGAGCTGAAACCCCAGAGTGTATACCAATGGAAAGGAAAACCTTGATATGTTCCAGTTGAGCTTATTCAGGCTAGAATCAAGGAAAGAGCAATGTACACAGCAGCTCCCTTGTTGTTTTTGTAGTATGGCCAGGCTCTTAGGAAACCCCCAAGAAGTATGCACTACAAAAACAACTGGAGCATTGCTGGGTAGAATTGGTATTTTGTAGATTCCAGTCTGGATAATCTCATCTGGGATAAGTCATGCTTTTTTCTCTCCAAAACGTATGAGGTTTAGGTTTTTTCACACCTGTTATTTGCCAGGTTGAGTGTATATGATTAAATGAAACATAGCTGGGTCAAGGACGCGGTTCTGTTGGATTTATTTATGTCATGTTTCTGATCCCAAAATGCAGAGTAGGTGTGTTGAAGAAGGCTCCATCCTGTTGGTGAAGGCTCCTTTCATGTCCTTTGTGGAACCATTTCATAACTGAGCCTCTTGTTTGGTTATATTTACTGCATAAATGTAAAGACTGGCTGATACGAAAAAAGGCCAGACCCACCTGTTTTCATCTGGAGCAGTTAAATGCTTTTCTTGAGATTTCTGTATGCAGAATTCTGCCCAAGAAGTTAATGTATGGTAACGTTTGTAAGTATTTTGGAGAGTAATTTCAGAGTTATGGGTGGCCAGTTACAGGTTTTATTATGCAAGGTCCCATATAGAATGGAAGGGCTGATACTGTTGAGTTTAATGAAGTTGTGCTTAGAGCAAACGCCACTAAAAGTAAGTAGGTAATGTTAATGGGATAGTACATTTCCACAGAAGAATGGTTTCCTGCTGTTAGATAAAAACCAGAGACCAAGCAAATGTTTATTTTCCAAGTGGGAGACATAGATCTGATGATGATGTTGCGCTAAAATGACTTGTCTGTTAGGCAGAATGACTGATGCAGATGTAATCACTTTAATCTCATTAGTGATATATTAGACAGATTGTTCCCACTGTAATTGTTTTACACCATAGTCTTTATGTCTGTTGATAAGAGACCTCTGATATCTGTTATTCTGTATTCCCACATTACACCCTACAATAACAGCTGCTAGGACTGTTCTCTCTTATCCTTAGCTGAGATCTAAACAACTACAACCACTACTCATATCCTGAGTGTTAAAATAATGAATGCCTGCTCCACTGTGTATTTCCCTGGTGGTGTTACTTTAACAAAATCACTTTTTGTGCTCATCTTGCTTTTACTGTATGACTCACACAACATCTCTGAGCTGGTTCAAAGTTTTTGAAGAGATGTCCATCTGCTGATCATTCACCTGTGAAAAAAAAATAAATGTCAGTATCTTAAATAGCACACAGAAGAGGAGAGGCTGAAAGTTAACTTTGGGGGGTAAAGGAAGTACATATATCTTGGGGACACGGGTGGAAAGAGATCTTGGGAGGTCATAAGGTACCATTTTGCACTAGCTGAAAATTCAGGGTGGTCTTTCACTGTGAGTATATGCATCATAGCTACTGCAGAAAGGCTGGAATGTCTCTCTGACCATTTGTTTTCTCTTTAGGGCCAAGGACAAACGTTTCAGTTTCCCAACCTATTTCCAGAGAAAGAACAAGACTCAGAAACTCGCTCTTTCGATGACTTCAGGGATAAATATATGGAGAAAGAGAAGCAGAAGCAGGAAGGTGACCCCAGACGAGGTGGAGTCCCTGATTGGTTTGGACTTTGATGCAACAAGCCAGCTGCCTTCCTTTAGGCTCAGAGGGATTTTGAGTAGCACAGCTTGCACTCTTCCCTTTTCCTGGTGACCGAATGTTTATTCTTGAGCAGCCCTTGCTAGCGTGTCTTTTTTCTGGCTGTTTGTGCATGACTGCAACAAAATGGCCCTGAAGAAATAAAAAGGTAAAATAAATCTGACTGCACCAGGTTTTTTTCTGTGAACTTGTGGACTCTTTCTAAAATGTGGAATTCCTTGTTGTCATTTCTGACTATGAGAATGTCACTCTGTTTACCTTTTTCATGCTGCTGCAGGTTGTTTTGAGTAGAAATAGAAGGTATTTAATTTCCTAGGTTATGTGCAGTTTGTATTGACTAGAATGTGTAAAAGTCAATATGGGTTAGTCAGAGGTGGACATGAAAGTGTAGATAACTGGACTATAGGCTCAGGATGTAGGGTTCCCTTGCTGTCACTTACTGTGTCCTGCTCTGTCCTATTACCTTCCTTGCAGTGACCTCTCCTTTCGTGGAGAAGTGCATGTGATCTTCTTGTAGTCTTGTAACAGTTGTGTGGCATTTTGGGGACAGAGTTTATAGGACAGGCTTGTGACTGAGCACGTAAGCTCCTTGATCCCCTTAAGCATCAAGGAACAGACAAAGGTGGTGCACGTCTCTACTTGCTGTTGTGCAGTGCAGGTAGCTGCCTTCTGTGACCAGCCTGCCTCAGGAATGTTTACTGGCATGGTTGTGCTGGTATTTCTTCCACTCTCTGCATCTACCTTGCAGTGCTGGCAAGTATCCTGTGTGGACACAGTTATATTGGCATAAAAATGCTTCTGCCAGTGTAGCCTGTTTTGTGCTGAGGACTAATAAAAAGACTCTTTTTACTTTTTCTGGTGTACGTCCCTCTACTTCCAAGTTACTGATGCCAGGGCAGTGGTAGAATTTTTCTATGCCTTCTGGGCTGCCACGTTCAGTGTTTTCATTTCTTGGCTCTGTGGCTCTTTCTCCTCACTCTGATGAGGCTATTTCCTCTTGTTCTTTGTCAAGTAGTGTGCTCTGCTGTTGTGTCAGAAATAGTGGGGGAAATGGAGGCCTAAGAAGGACTTCACCATAGATAGAGAAGGGTATTTCTGCAGGCTGTTTGCTACAACACAGCACACACAGGGTTAAATGTTAATGTTTCCCGGGCTTTTGAATTCTGCCACTTGGAGCAATTGGCAGGGTAGTGAATGAGCCCATGCCTTCAACGGTTCTACCGGGGTGCTCTCCTTTGTTGTTCTGTGTCTGAACTTCTTGTTTGGACAGCTAGCAAGATGTTTACAAGGAAACAGCTGTTCTCCAGAGAGTCAATCCAAGTAGGATTTTACGCACCCCGTTCTGTTCATTAGTCACCTCTTTCTCCCTGCTACTTCCCTTGTGCACAACAGTCCACCTCCTTCTGTGGTTTGTTGCTTACACCCCCCCCTTTGTCCACTTTCCAAGGGGGATCGTGTATGATCTCAGCTAGCTGGTACTTAAACAGAGAGATGCTCTTAGAGAGGAGGAAGATAAGGGAGGATTTGCTACTCCCAGCCTGCCAGCAGAGTTACAATAGTAGATGTGGAAAAATACTGACTTCACTGAAAACAGTTCATACATTTGGCATATCTGCATATTGGCAACACTTCCAGGGTTTTGTAGTGATGTGTGAAACTCCAGGTTAATTCAGGAACTGGCCTGCAGTTTTAAAGTAAGGTGACTGAATTTGTCTGGGTGCAAGGGTCTCTGCTGTACACAGCCTCCTCCTACCCCTTCCTTTGTTTAAGACATTTTTTAAAGGGGCTGTTTCTCAAACTCACAGATCAGTATGGACATGACCTATATTGCAACTCGGGTTTTGTTCCTTCAATATAATATTATGAAGTTTGCTTTTTTTTCTTCTCTTTCCTTTGTGATTATCTCCAATGTAGGTAACTCCATCTCTTTCACCATGGTGAAGATTAAAAGGGCTCATCTAGTGCTGCCGTGTGTCTTCCTAACTGGTTGGTGAGCCTTGAGCAAGCAAACAGTCAGTTATGTTAGTTCTGGATAAATGAGGCTGCATTAGTTGTGTTAGGTGTAACAGCACAGATGGATTTAACCATCACCCTCTGCCTTCCCTGTTAATGGTCAGGAGATATTGGAGGTACCAGCTTCTGTACTGATGTTGAGGACCCAAGATGTGCGAAAGTTAAATGTGCTCTAGGCTCAGTAAGTACAAAAGCCCCTGTGTAGGTCTACCATGCTTTACTACTTTGTGATTTCCCCATAGGCAATTAATTTCTAGCTCATGTTCAAGGCAGGTTGCTGTCTAGAGTGGCACAAAATGGAAGAAACAGAGATACAATACACCCATGTCTGTATGAAGTTGCTGTAACGAAATTCTGGCAGATACTCAAACTGCGTAAGAGGGCAATCAGAAAATCCTGTAGAAGGGTTTGAGTTGGAAGGGACCTAGAAGATCACCTAGTTCCAAGCCACTCTTACTGGGCAGGGACTCATTCCTTGATGTTACCAGCTACCTCTAAAACAGTATTCCTGTGACATTAAGACTGAAAAAAAGAAAAGTCCAATGTCTTGACCCAACATTATTTTGCTTTAGCGCTCCCGATTGCCATGGAAATGGGATTAAAAAGATCTTGAGTCTTTTCCAGTCCCTTGTTGAGCGGTGTTTCTGAGGAAGCGCTAGTGGTTAATAAGATCTGGTGCTCCAGTTCTTCACAAATCCCATCCCCCAAGCTGTACAGGTGGGCTAAAAGATAACAGAGATGATACTTTAATATGAAGGCACAGATTGTATCAGATGTACCAGAGAGACGTACAGCAAACGAGTGCTGAAACTAGGACAGGGACTCAGAGTTTTTTCCGAGTTTTGTTCAATGTACTGTGCTCCTTCCAGTACATCCTGATGTTTGTCTTGGGTGATGTAAAGGATCAGCAGCTCCTGTGAAGTCACATCTAGCCCTGCTGTCAGAGGTGTCGAGCTGTCCTTGGCTATGTCAGTGGCTGTACCTGTGGGCCAAGGATGTGGATATACACGTGAACAACTTCTCCAAGGACCCGAGTAATGACTTGGTTGAAGACACTGATGTTCACTGTGGTGCAGGAGAAGCCACGTCCTGCACTTGGCGTGCACAGCTCCGCAGCTGCTGCTTTCTGTGACGTGCAAGGGAGATGCTGAATGCAGTTTCTTTCCTCTCTGAATGTGTGCAACTCCCCCAAAGAGAGCGAAGTGCTGGAACAGCTGGCGGATGTGCAGTAGGCTGTGCTGGCCGGTGTGGTGGAGAAAGGCATCTGGCTATGCTGGGTGAGTGCTATCCCTGCAATACCATCCAGCTATGATGAGTGCTGGCCCAGGAATACCAGGACACTTCAGAGGGAACATGCAATTGCTTCTGGTTTTTTTGAAACAAACCAAAATGAATTGCAGAGGCAGTGCAGAAGTGGCTATCTAAGTGACTCACCTAACATTACACTTTAGAAATGAGTTTTGTGTTGTAGGTAGTGCTCTGGTGGGTGCTAGGGACAGGTTCCTGCAGATAACAAAATTACTGAGTCTTGTAACCATTTTTTGTCACCTGAGCCTTGCTATGTAACCCCAGAGGGTGCAGCACAGCTGGTAAGTGGCTAGACATAAAGCTGTGGTAGCTTTATCTTCTGTGCTACCCAAACTATAGAATCTTAAAATGGTTTGGATTGGAAGAGACCTTTAAAAATCATCTAGTCCAACGATCTTGGAATGAGCAGGGATGTCTTCAACTAGATCATGTTGCTCAGAGCCCAGTCCAACCTGTCGTTGAATGTTTCTAGGAATGGGGCATCCACCACCTCTCTGGGAAACATGTTCCAGTGTTTTACCATCCACATTGTAAAAATCTTCTTCCTTGTATCTAATCTACATTGACCCTCTTTTAGTTTCAAACCGTTATTCCTGGTCCTATTGCAACAGACCCTGCCAAAAAATCTGTCTCCATCTTTCTCATAGGCCTCCTTTCAGTACTGAAAGACTGCAGTGAGGTCTCCACAGAATCTTCTCCAGACTGAACAACCCCAGCTGTCTTAGCCTTTCCTCACGGGAGAGGTGTTCTGTCCCTTTAATTATGTTCATGCCCCAGCACAGGAGCAGGACCTTGCACCTGGCCTTGCTCAGTCTCACAAGGTTCCCATGGGCCCACTTCTTGATCTTGTTCAGGTCCCTCTGAATGGCATCCCATCCCTTGGGTGTGTCAGTGCATCACTCAGCTTGGTGTTGTTCTGCAGACTTGCCATGGGTGCACGTGGTCCCACTGTTGATGTCACTGATGAAGACATTGAACAGAACAGGTCCCAGTACGGACCGCTGAGGGACACCACCGTGTTCAAGATTAGGTGTGACCTGCACAGCAGTGGCATCAGTTTTGCAGTCCTGGCCGGCATTCCCTGTTTGTCACACTACTGGTGGTTAAAAGAGAAAAGGCTAAATTACAGGAAAGAAGTGAGTACAACCCTGTGATAGATTCCAGAAAAGGTATATGCTAATCCCTTTAGCAAATATTCTTGTTCTGGGCAAAGGAAAGGCGAAGCACAGGGAGGGTAGATGGCTGGCTTCCATGGCTGAACATGCCTGAGAATGGGTAATTCAGAGTTTCTGACACCTGCTCCCAATACTAGGACCACCAAATGAGGTATTGGGTGACAGAAAAATGTGTTCAATGATTTGATCAATTATTGACTCACTGCCATTAGCAGTGCTGAATGAATGAAGCAGTAGGAAAATTTGGCTTACTTTATCCCAGGTGGATTTGCTGTGGAAAATGTCTTCATGGCTGGGGAATTCCTGCTCTTTCCAGGTTATCCCAATGACGTCGAAGTTGGGGTTTTTATTTCAGGAGAACTATTTTACTTATTTGAATTTTCAGGTTGTAGGACAGACTATTGCTTCTTGAGCCCTGGCGTGTTTGTGGAACAGCTCTCAGAGAGCGGTGAGGGTTGGATAGAGGACGTCTGCTTAGTGTGTGCAACAGGGCAAGGTGCACAAAGCAAGCACTGTTTTTCCTAGGAGGACTGAAATCTGTAAAACTGTTATCTTGACAATGCTGCTTTCTCCTGAAGTAGAGTTCAAGGTCTGCTCAGAGGCCAATTTAAAGCAGTTGTCTGTGAATGGCTTTCCAGGGTGGCTTATATGCCAAGGCTTGTAGGTACCATGGCTAAAAAGGAACATTGTGATAATCCCTTTTGACCTCCTGAATGACACACACTGCAAAATTTCATGCTGTACTTTCTGTGCATAGGCCAGAAGCTTGTGGTTGAATGTTAACTGGAATAGATTTCAAGGCTTGAACTTGACAAGCATTGCAGGACCAAATCATTCTCCTTGAATAAGCTGGGCCCAAACAGCATGAAAGTCACCAACATGTTGTAATTTGTCCTGTGAATTACACAGGGTGGTTGTAATGGGGAAAACTGAATGTGGCTGCTCAGGAATCATGTGTTTGTAGAGAAGAGAGGTAATTCCTGTAAATATTATTTTCTTTAAATGCAAAAGGTTTTAGATTAGATAAGATGACATAGTGGTTGAGCCATTTCTTCTGAAGTGATTTATGACTGTTTAGACAGCATTTAGCTCTTTGTGTATAGTATGCCTTATCAAAGTGTGTGCTGCTGTTGTGGACACACCCAGCTTGCAGAATTTGGGAAATATATCACAGTCACTTATCCTGTGGCTTGAGAACACAGTAATTAGGGCCTGGTGCAAAACTAATTGTTTTTAATTACAAAACAGGACTAATTATCAGTCTCTTAACCTTTCCTGCCTTCCGCTGTTAGAAAATGCTGCAAATAAAAAATGATTAAGATTTTGGAGAATTTGTGCAGTGTAGAATTAGGCAGTGCATTTTCTTCTGTGGTGACTGGGATGTTGGAGAGGTCACACACAGTGTTTTAGACAGGTAGGCCTTGCTTGGGATCTGGCCGTTAGTGCTGTCAGTTTCATTTTCCAAAGTTCTTGTTTTAGGAGTCAGACTGATGTCAGTGAGTCAAGGCTTGGAAAACTTCCGTTCCTAAAAAAAGGCTTGGGAATCTCCCTCTGTTGATTTGTGATGTAGAAGTATTTTTACTCCTGTCTGTCTGTATGCACCTGGAACAGAAAAATTTCTCAGGCAGAGCATAATTGAGTGTTGCTAAACAAGTGAAATGAGGGACTAGAAAGGGAATGGCTGTGGGATGGGCAGGTGTTATCCTCCTAAATGGAGGGAGAGGCCAGGGAGTTGTTCTGGATCATGTCTGCGTGGTGCATTTCTCACGAGTCTGTGCTGAAAACACGGAGCTGTTGAAGGTTTCTTAGGTCATGAGGAGAGCCTGCTGCAGATTGAGCCGTGCCAGCGCTTGCACACATGGCAAACCCAGTGTGTGGTGTCTCACAACAGCTGTCAAAGACTGGTCGTCATACCCAGAGTCTCTAAACATCCTGTTTATCCTTGCAAGGAGGAACACTTGATTGAAAGATAAATACCAAAAAAAAAAACCAAAACAAAACCTAACCCCAAAACTGGTGCTAGGAACAACATTTGCCCTTGGGCTAACAAACCTGAAAACAAAAGAAAATAAACATAGGATGGAGGCAAACACATTTCCACACAAGCCCAAATTCTAAAAGGGATTTAGGAGCTGAGCTTGTTTTGGCATGCTTGAAAAAGAAAAAGCCGTCTGGGTGCCAGGATTCTTAGGGCTCTGTATGTGTGCGTGTGCATCAGGGTAAGAGCACAGGAAGAGAGATGGGGTGTCTGTGGTGATGTGAGGGGAAAACGGCAGACACTGGAGCTGCCAGAAAGCTTTATGCAGGGTCACCCTTGGGGCATAGCTTGCACATTTTATCTTTTTTTTTTTTTTTAATTAAACATGCCAAGAAAAAAATCTTCGAGTTGGCAGCAAGATTTTTTTTTTTCTTCTTCTCCCTCTGTTTGTTGTTCATTTGTCGCTGCACGGGAGGTCTGTTTACTTTGCTCAAGAGAATGAGGGACCCAAGAGACACTGCTCTGCATGCAAAGTTTTTATGGAAGGGGCTAGAGGAAGAGAAGGGCAGGAACTCTGAAGCCTTTTGAAACAGAGGTGGGCTGTTTCTTTTGCTTCTTTGCCCAATGTATGTTGGCCTGATGCTGCTACTGCTTGTGTAGGCCCTGGACTTCAAAGATGGGTCCTGTTGTTAAGGGCTGATCAGGCAAATCTCTACAGGGTCGGTGTGGGGAGGCCTAAGAAGCCCTAAGACTTGATGTTGAAACTCTGAGTAGCTCTAACACTGTGGTGCCCCCCACTCTGCCCATGGGATCTCTCCTGGTAGGTTGCTTTCAAACTGGAGATGGTGCTTCTCTCTCCCAGCACCTCCCTGTTGACTCTTCTGAATGAAGTTTGGGATGAATTCATGAACGTGCCATTAAAATAATCTCATGGATGAGCCAAGGCAGCCCTTCATTCCAGGGATTTAGTGTTTTGAAGGGGACTTTTCCAGAGCTGTGTGGCAGCCCGCTGCTGCTGCTCTTTGTTGCTTTTGATGACTCAGTGAACTTCTGAATACTTCAGTTTCTCCAGATGGGCTTAATAGTGATTGTGACCTGAATGGAGATCCAACAGAGGAGGGAAAGTGGAGATCTGTATTACTTCTGCTTGCTGACATCTCAGTGGATGAGGCAGCTTTGTCCAGCTGGATCTTCTTCATATTTTATGGTGCTGAAACAACTAGAAAAGAAACTAAGGGTGCTGCACAAGCAGGGTGGATGTCTTTACATTAACAGATGGGCACGTCCTTGAGGATATTTTTTACATGTGCATTCTTCTAGGTTCTGGGCAGTGAGAGCAGTGGTATGAGGCAGGGCAAGGGAACGGCTAATGAAAGCAACGGATAATTCCACTGGAGCAGACTTTGGAGTTAAATGGTGTTCTGCCATTTGGAGTTTTCTTATCCTTTTTGACTGGTGAAAGAGGATGGGGACTGATGGGTCTGCCTACAGCCTCAGTCTTGTGTTCAGAGCAGCTGTTTTCTAACCCAAGTCAGTTCTGTATGGCCCTAATGCATCACAGAACAGAAAAGTTTTGATTGACAGAAGGAGTTGACTCCTTTTATCTCCATGTTCCCTGTTTGAATTGACAGGAAAGCTGCTCAGCAATCTCAGGGCATCTTCCCCTGTTGCAAAGGTTCCCTTAAACACTGGGACACATCATATTGTTTTGGCCACTTTTGTCTCCAAGAGAGGGGGAATTAAGGAGCCAGCTGTGATTCTAGAGGAAGACTCCTTGTGAAAAGACATTGAAAAGCCTGTAAAATACTAATTCTAGAAGAGGGACAAATGAGAAGCAACATAATTAGAGATGGACTATGCAGAAGGACCTCCTTTTATGATATATAGGAATGGGGACTGTCAGAGAAACAAAAAATAAGGCAAGATAGAAACTGACATAAAATATTTTCACTCAACAGTGGGTTAGATTAGCATTGTGCAATTCTTTGCCACAAAATCTCAGGGCCAGCAACTTTGCTGGATGCAGACACACTCTGACTGTTTCTGTGGATAACCAAGATATCAGAGAACTAATGGTAATATTAAAAGAAGAGTTTTGGGAAGTTGTCAGTGCCACGTGCGTCAAGGCACAAGCTGACTGCAGCAGATGGAGATGGGGATAGGAAGAGACTTAGTTGTTTCGGAAGTGAAATAGGCCGTGAGCTACCTCTTGCAGAGTTTCTTTTCCTGACCTTTGGATCAGCCTCTGTTGTGTTGCAGAATCACAGCCAAGATGGAGCTTGGGAAAGACATCAGGTTTGGCAACTACAGTACATCCAGGTGTGTGGTAGACCCTGTGAGGAGGTAGAGCACCCTTCTGCATTCTTCAGCTGCCAGTTGTTAATGTCCTGATTTCCCTCTGCCCCCAAAAGAAAGCTCATTTCTGTGGTCTGGGAATCAGGAGAGTGAACTCCCAAACTGTGTTCAGCTGATCTTGGGTCAATTCCATAACTTCCTTCTGCCTTCATTTTCTATCATAAAAATTGCCTAGTGGTGATCACCCTCCTCTGGACCCCACTTTTGTCTTTCTGTCTAATATCTAGGTGTCCTTAGTGAAAAGTGCCCCTCTTTTCCCTCTTTGTTGGAGTATGACACCCTACACAAAATATTGATGTACTGAGGCTGAAACCTGGTTTCATAATTTGATTTTTTTTATTCACTCTTTTAGCTATCTGGAAAAAGTAGCAGAGGAGCTTTGAACACCTTAGCTGTACAGCCATGCTATTCAGTAACAACTCCTCAGTAAAACAGCTGTTTTGTTTTTATTGTATTTTCTTTTCCCTGCTTTTAATAGCTATAAACAACCTCTGTGTGGAGCGTATCTTGAAACTTGTGACCAGCTGGGTGAGGGGCCTTCGTATCAATTTCAAGCCTGTGGAGAAGAGAGCATAACAGGTCCCTGACTGCTCCAGCCACTTCCTGCCTGCCAAGGA
The DNA here is from genome assembly GCA_013397795.1 of Orthonyx spaldingii. Taxonomy (NCBI): domain Eukaryota; kingdom Metazoa; phylum Chordata; class Aves; order Passeriformes; family Orthonychidae; genus Orthonyx; species Orthonyx spaldingii. The sequence goes on from VZTJ01004697.1 coordinate 127,335, forward strand.
ATGCTGGAAACAGAGGTCATTATTGCACAAGTAATTAAAGGTTCATCAGCCCTACCTCTCTGATTGCTTAAGGCCATTGTAGTAAGGGACAAATACTCCTGCTTGCCCACTGTTATTTGTTTTCTGCTTGCTGTTTTTCTTGGCTTGAGAAGAGGAATTATGAAGACTCTTGAGTAGGATCTGGGAGTGCTGTGGTCTAATGCATTTGGCTGTGGCCCTGGGTATGTTGTGGAGCACTCTAGTACTGAGAAATGGAGTGCCTTCAGGGCCCCCTCTCTCCCTGCTTTTCCCCAAGATCCAGACACCAGAGAGATGGCTCTCAAAAAGCAGGTCCATGTTGCCCAGGCCCTGGCACAGGGTGGGCAAAGAAGCCAGGCTTGGAGAGGTCTGTAGAGCTGTGCCTCCGAATAGCTGAAGTGCCTCCTGTCCTCATATCAGCAGACACGGGGATTTTACTCCGAGTTGGACTCCAAAAATGTGATATTGGCTTGTAGTGGGAGGGTTTCCTATGAATTTTCTTAAGGGGATTAATTTCTCTTTCTGTGGTTTGAACTCTGAAGTTCACATTTTTGTATGTTTTCTCTCTATTACAGTATGCAAGAAATTACTTTGTCTTTTAAATAGACACTGAGACTCAGTTATGAGCAGGGGCCTCTTGAAAAAAAAAAAGAAGTACCAAAAGTTTGTGTCTTTGATGGAATCACAAGAGCAGGGCAGATTGAGCAACCCACCCTTTAACCATCTGTCCTTCAGGATCTGGAGAGTCTTTTATGTCTGAGGAGCACAGCTCACAGACATGGGAAGTCATTGCTGTCCTCCAGTTTTCCTTCTGAGGGTGAACGATTGTCAACACCACTACCAAAAGAAAGGACCCCCTGTTGTGCTGAATCTCCTTGTGCTTCAAGAGGAGTGGAAAAAACACCTGAGAAGAAACAGAGAGCTGACTTTTGGCCCCCTTCATCCAGTAACACTGTGAATGAGCCTCACAGTGTGGCTGACACAGGGTGGGCATTTACACTCCCTCCCGGGAGTGTAAAAGGGGATTGAGCTTGGACTGCACCCCAAAAGCCTCCTTGTCGGTGAAGACATTTTGCCCCCAAGAGCCTGGCTTCGAGGGCTTGGCTGTAGCTCAGAAACAGCTTGAAGGGCACATGTTGGGTAGGCAGATGGAGCAGGTGATGGAGATGATCTGGTGAAAAGGGGGAAGTGTGGAATGAGAAGAGGAGCGACAAAAGGGCAGCTGTGTGGTTGACCTCGTGGGAGTGGAGGAGGGGAAGAACTCAGCTCAAAAGGAGCAAGGAGCCAGTAGCAAAGTTGCCTGGAATATGAGGCTGAGGCAGAAAAGGGTTGGTGAAATGATCAGACCTGAGGTTACTTTATGTATGTGTCTGTGGGAGAGTCGAATAACTCCTTGGTCAGTCTGCAGGGGCTGTCTAATCAACAGTCCTGTGCCAGTCACAGCCCAGGATGCTCCAAGGTAACATTAATCCCACTGCAGAGTGGAGGGGTGTCTCCAGAGGTCCCAGGGGCACTGCATCTCAACACATGAACACAGCCCCCAGTGCGGCAGCCTTACAAGAGACACTGCGTAATGGCCTGTTTTGAATTTGTATTTCATTTGCCTCCCATATGGGATCAGTTTTTCCCTTTTCTTTATTTTTTTTAATAGCGTTTTTCCTAGTCATAATAATCAGTGTTTCCCTGCCTTCTCCCCTTCATTTTTCACAGCTGGCTTTGATTGGTTTCAGTCCTGCAGATGCTTCTTTGGACCCAGAAGAAGGGGCAAAGGTTCTTTTCCTTTTCAGTGCGAGGCAGACAGCCCTGCCGGAGGGCTGGGGGAGGCTGGTGCTCCCGGACTGGCCTACTCTTTGCTGTGGCCCCAGTCGGCCTCTTGTGCATCTGGTGAGGTTTGCCAAATTGCAAGATAATTTCTCTGCCAAAGGCCTGGGGAAGATCACAAGTTGTTGATGGCGTGCATGCCCCTTCTCTTGCGCTGTTCAAAAACAACTGTTCCTGCAAGAAGAGGGGCAGGATCCCCGAATGCCTCGTGCTCCCAGGCTGTGAGTACAAAGGGCCAGAGTGCATCTGCAGAGAGTGTGCCGACACTGACTCAGATTTCTGTGTCTGTGACCCATCAGGCTTACCGCAACTGCAGCCCCACGTGTCTGACCGTGCGAGGTCCGTGGTTCTGCGTACGGGGCGTGATTAACCTGCACAACCCCGTGTCGTGCTCCACCGAAAGGAGCTGGCAGGCACACCAGTGGAAAGCACCCTGAGTGCATGAATTGGCATGGGAAAAAAATAGTTATTGGATGGGCAGGCAGACTGACTTTCCTGATTTTTTTAGAGCATGAGTCAAACACGAGTCGCATGGCAGAAAGGAGAAACTTCCCTTGGAGGCAACTAAATTCACAACTGCCTGATGTGGGGTTTCTAGCAACTTCCTTCAAAGCAGCTTGTGCTGGTCACTGTCGGAGATGGACGGTTGAGTTGACAGTCATTCAGCCGATCTGTTATGGCTATTCCTGCATTCCAGGCACCATCCAAGAGAATGAGACATAGCATTGCACAAGACCAAAAGAAAGTAAATGTTTACAGGCACAACGCACATTTCAGCTTGTTACATGTTCCTGAGCAGTGAAAGAAATGAAACAATAATTAAAACAGGTCCCAAGTCTCTGTGTGTATCTTGGCTTGCAGCACAGTCCTCTTGGAGTGCTGCCTCTGCCTCTCTCTGATCGCAGCCTGAGCAGTACCACTGGGCCATTGCATCCAGGTCAAGGTCTTTCCAGTCACTCCAAGTACGTCCCCTTTCTGAGAACTGCAAAAGCCTTTTGGTGAAGTGGTTTTATGGTTTGTGACGGAGTTGGGTGTTTGATGTTTTCCCAGCACCCAGTCATGCTCGGATCTCCCAGGAGATGTTTGCCTTGGGTGTCCAAAGTGTCAGGCTAGGGGAAGGTATAGATGGATTTATTCCCATGGGAGAAGGGTGGAGAAAATAGAAGAGCAGAAGAGAGGTGGGCATTTAAATAATTTGTTCCCTGAATGACCCCTTTTTAATGGTCTAGCTTGTCTTTGTGTGCACTCAGGGAAGCAATTAGGGTGCAAGGAAGCAGATGTAGTGAAGGGCTGTGTTGGCACATCTGACAGCTGTGTCAGAAAGGAAGCATGTGAGTAGCTACCTCTGCTCTCCTGCTCTGAGCACAAGGCTGGTCACAGCACAGCTCGAAGGGTAGGATGTCTCCTGGCAGCGAGTCTGGTAGGTGCAGGAGAGAAGAGAGCCTCTGCTCTGCCTGCTCTGCCCCTCTTTTCCCAAGGAGAAAAGTAGAGGGCCAGATGGGGAGAGCTGTTTTGCATGAAAGGGTGAAGCAGTAGAGTCTTTCTCTTTAGAGCAAGGAAATGGGCAGAGAGTGGAGGGGTGACTGAAACACCCTCTTCCCAGAGTTGCTCTGTGTTTGGTGGTACCTCCTGCCAAGCTGTGAAGCTCTTGCAGCATCGTCTTGGCCTTCGCACCAAGAGAACTTTTGTCACCCTGCAAGTCAGCCCTTGGCAAGGAGAAAGGCCTTTTGAGTAATGATCGGCCCACCATGCACACGGCACGGAGAGTCAGACCTCCCTCCATGCGTGCGTTACCCTGGGCTCAGGCGTAGACTTGATATCCACATATGAGCAATAGCTGTAGCTGCTGACTCACTCACATCACTTCTCTTGGTTCTCTCATTTCAGCAGTGAGCTGGCCAGATATTATTCATTTTATTTGAGATGTCTGCTGAAGGTACAAATGTCTAGGCTTCCTGTAAGGAACAAATGAAGTTCAAAAGGCATACAGTAAATGTGCAACAGGCTGTGTCTGAGGTCACACCTATAGCACTGACTAGGGCCCATACATCAGGCGGAACAAACATCCACAGCCATTGCTGAGTCTGCAAATAGGTTGGATTTGTTGTTTTGTTTGCCACATAAAGGGTACTTTTAAGAGGTGGCAGCTACGTGGCCTCTTGTTTTACGTGACTAAATTATTTAAAGACCTTGTTGTTAGGGGGAAATGCTGACTTTTCTATAAGGCAAGTTGCAACCTACTTCTATGCAATGTTCTCTTACAGCTTTTCTCTATCCTTGGGAAAACCAGGTTTGATTTTAGACTTGCCAGACCATTCTGAAGGCAAATGACAATACTCGAATGAAGTCAGGGGAGGGAAAAACGTAGCTCTTCAGTCCCTAAGTTTGTAAAATTATTTTGATTCAGAAACCTGATGTTTGTGTTCATTCTACTCAGAAACAGCTTATCATCAGCTCTTCAAAGAGTTTTTGCATAGTTAAATCTCCTCAATAACTTGGATAGTGACTACTGTTGAGGAGAATACAAAAAACCTGAGCACTGTTGTAAACACTCACTCTTATAGAGCGTGTAGGGAATTTAGCCTGGGAGTTAAAGCCCCAGAGCTAGTCCTGTCACCAATGATGGGAAGTTTCCGTGGATATAGCACACAGCAAAACAGATGGGAATGATGACATTTCTCTGACTGAGAACTATCAAGAATCTTCCTGTAAAGATTATCTGCTTTGGTCTTACTGGGGTAGTAAAGGCCTGTGTTTGTAAAGCGGAAGAGCCAGCTTTTCAGAAGTCTGTTTTTTTACAGAATGCTTGGCACACAAGCCATAATTCTGGGATTCTGGTTCCCTTGTTAAGTCCTCCTGCTTTCAGATTCTTGGAGCTAATTTTCATTGACAATAGGAACATTCCTTGAAAAATGCTGATGTAATGAAGTACGTGCTACTTGAGATTAAAAGATTTATTCAGTGACTCCTTTGTGAAACTTTTGCGAAGTGTCTTAACATTTTTATGTTTCTCCAACTGCCAACAAAATCTCATTGCACCACACAGTTTGCAACATTAGTCAGATTTTGACACGGGCTCACGCAAGAGGCAGTTTTCACAGTCAGGAATCATAAAATGTTAAAGAAATTGCCATTATTTGAAAACTAGACACAGTTCAGTGAAGCAGATGGACTTGCTAACAGTGACTTAGGAGGTCTGTAGCACAGCTGTGTTGACACGGATTATAGACAATCAAAATTGTATATAAAGTGCATGCCTTAGTTTTAGTTTTAAGCATATTGCTAACATTTAATGAACTGTGTAACCTTATATGGTTTATGTATTTTTGTACTGTAGCTGCAAGTTATGCTAAGGCCTTGACTAAACCTTCCCAGAAATCTGTATTGCTATTGGTAATGCAGGCACACAGACTGAGAGTGCCAATAAGCCTTTGATTGAATCTTGATTAATGTAAATACGTTAAGCCTGTAGGTGCCATTCCAGCCCAGGGAGCTTCTTACAGCTTTTAACCATGTCCACATCAGAGTTAGAGCCCCTTTGCTTCAGATAATTTCCAAAGACCAACTGAAGAATGTTTGGACTCACTTGTGAAGGATCAGAAATAGAGACATTTTCTGAAGCCCCTGGCTGGCTTGTTTGCAACACCATCCCAATAAAAATTAAGCCCTCAGACACAAACTTAGGAAAGGAAAGAAGAAAACAGAATTCTGATATATTTCACAACCGTACTCTCTGATCCCAGGAGGAAGATTGGGTAAGAAACACTGATCTTTTTTACATATCTGTCTGTCTGTAACGTTTTCAGTAGTTCTCTTTTGCTAGCCAGCTCTCCTGGACTAGGTGAGCAAGTTGCCTGATTGTTTCAGTGCATCGCTTTAACTCACTGGTTCTCTTCTAAACAACAGAGAGGGGATGTAGGAGCATAGGATTTAACCAAGAGAGAAATGGGATGTGTGGTGGGAGAAGGAAGGCACCATGAAGTGTGGTAAGTTGCAGTGGGATCTAGATGAGTGAGATGGATCAAAATACTGGGTTCTCCTCCTGGCTCTGGTGCTTGATAATATCTGGTACATTAGTACCTATTTATGTGGCAAAATTTGCAGTTCTTAGTTTGCTAAGGAAATGTGCTGAACATGCATACCTCCTACCATGTATGGAATGGGACAAGGCAACTCCAGCATGAGGGCCAGCTTCTTTCAAGGTAAATCATGGAAATAATCTTCCTGATCTATGTTGCTGTCAATACTTACTTGCTAGGGATTCTGCCACTGAACAAACACTAACTGCAAAGACACATGATGAGAAAGGAGGAATAACTAAAAGGAAACATCCTTCCTGGTATGGTAATGCTCTTCAGTGTCTTCTCCTTGTATATGGCTTTTTCAAAGTAAAGATAGTGGACCTAATTGTGCAGGTTGGACCTATACACAAAATAAGTTATTTGTATCCCCTCCCACACCGTGCTCTCTAGACTCTATCGCTATGGTACTACTGCTGCTCCCAAAAGTCTGCCCTTATCATAAAGTGAAGGATTTGAATCTGTCATTCCCTGATTTTACCTGTGGACAATTCTGCCTCTTAATGTAGTGTCTTGTAAGGCATTAATAGCAAAGAGTTTGTGGGGTTTTTTTCTTCTTTTTTTTTTCCTTCATCCTTCCTTCAATCTTTGTTTTGTTTCTGCTGTCCTATTACATGTTGTTGGAGTCCAGGAGCCAGGGGGAGCCCACTGTGCTGCTTCACTTCTCAAGAATTGCAGAATAGGCCTGTGAAACATGAATCTGTCTGTTTTTAATGGGACCTGTCCAAGGTATGGTTTCTTATCATTTATGGCCTAACTGATCACAGTTACACCTACTGGTGTATTTTCTAAACCATCATTTTTCTGCTGTTTTCTATGGTTTACTGTATGTTTCTCTGCTTTCTTTTTCTTTCTTTTTTTCCTATACTCCAGCTATTCTTGCAACATATGCACAAAAGTGAACAAAAATTATCGCAGGACTTGATGTGGCTACATGGCCACTTTGCTGCAAATATTTTCAAAATAAAACTATTTAATATAAAAAAAAAAGTAATCCTGTTCACCTTTAAAACCCGTAGTGTCTTGATTTGTGTTTCCTATAAAATCATGTGTCTTCAGCTAGTGTTAAGAGATTAATTATTGCCTTAAGTGGCAGAAGAAAAGAAAAAATGGTGGAACCTTATCTCCCTCTAACATCCAAGTTCTGCGGGTCACCAGAGATGTCATACCTGCAGCTGTGTCCCTGTGGTCCCAGATCTTTATTTTTAAACAGAAATACTATCTCCCAATCTCAGCAAACAATCCAGATAGTGCATTGTGATATATTTTCTACATCTTTCCCTTGGCAGCAGTTGCTGGGGTTCTGACTCTGCACACTGGAGGACCGTCTCGATTGTTTTTGGCTTTGCTCTGCAGGTGTGTCCTTTTTATTTTGGGGAGAGAAAAAAAAAAAGAGGCACATGTACCAACAGCCTTAGGCTATGGCCAAGCTGTTGCTGCTGCAGCTGGAAAGGTATCTGAGCAGAGTTTGCTCAACATGCCCCAGCTCCTCCCAAACATTCAGTCCATGGCATAGTGTAGGCCAGGGAACATGGCTTTTGAAGCCCTAATGTGTAGTAGTGTTACAGCCTATACTAGGAATCCTTAAAAATTAGTCATCTCTGGATCAGGTAGATTATAATAATAATTATTATTATAATTGCAATTATAATATTATAACACACAAATAGCAGAGTGTGGATGAGCTGAATCGTCCTGCATGTGATCTCTTCTTTGCCTTTTCTGCCCTGTTCAGCGTAACTCGAGAATTTGATCTGATCTCCTCTGTGGCCTATAAAATCATAATAAGAGCTTTAGTGACGCCTCTCTAATTAAAGTTGAATTGAATTTTGTGCTTCAAGCATGACTTAAACATTTATTAGTCATGAAAAATTATACCATATCCTCTCCAACTTATGCCAAGCATTCTTTGAGTACCAAATGACAATTTTGTGAGAATTTTTTTTTTATTTCTTGCTTTTGCAAGTAGGAATTAAAAAGGGATCTGATACACAATTCATGCATGCAGGGACAATTTTTAAAACCAGTTTGCCTTAAGCCATTAAGAAAATGCATCTCCAAACCTTCTCTCACTATGCTATCTGTCCACTTCCTGGATTTAACTCCAGGCTTATTGACTGATATGGGAAGACTCCCAGTTACTTCACTAACTTTTGGTTAGGAATTCTTTTGCATTGTCTGTGTAGTATTCAGCTTTCCTTTGCTGATGTGGAAGGAACTGCTCTCATTTCCTAGTCAAAGTCCAAATTTGAGACTGAAATTGCTGGGTGAGCATTATCCTCATTAGAAGTACTCAAAAGAAGTACTCAAAACCAGGCTGTTTGATTCAGAGATGGACAGTGATAGGGCTGGCAGTGGACACAAGTTCCAAAAATAGCAATTTCTATTAGATATTAGGAAAAAAAAGCCCATAACTTCAAGGATTGTGGAACACATGAGTAGGAGCCCACAGATGTGGGATTGATATCATTGGGGATATTCCAAACCTGAATGGACAAGGTCTAGCACAAACTCTTCTTAGTTGGCCCTGCTTCAAATAGGACATGGGACTGGATGATTTCAAGAGGTCCTTTGTGACTTGAAATGGTCTCTGATACTAAGGTGTACCACTTTTTGAGGTGTAGGGGAAGAATGTGATGAGACTAAAAGTAATCCTTAATTGCAAAGTTATACAACGTTCAGACATGGTTGACAAGCATGATGAATAAGATTAAATTGCCTGAGTGCTGGAAGGATGTGAGGGAGATAAACTGGATAAGCAGTTTTTGACCTGTTTGAAAAGCCTACAGTCTAGGGGTGAGAGGTTGACAAGAAAAGTAAATATATTGTCTGTGAATTTCCATTTGCAGAAGATGTGTCTACTGGAAGAACCTTTAGCAGTCAAAAAGGGCTGAAACAAAGAGTAGGAATCTTCAGGCTGAGAAACAGTGAAGATGCAGCCCAAATGACCTAGGTAAAGTGCTGTGGGGGAGACTGTTCCTATGTCCTTTTTTTTCCCCATGGACATGTCTGTCCCTGATGAGTTTGTGATTTGACTGTGGGGACAGGGAATAGAGATGGAAGAGCACAAGGTGTGCTTTTGACTGAAAATATAAAACCCCTGGAAACTGCTCACCTGTGTATTTCTGTTCAGGGGAAGTGTAGAGGAACTTCCCTGGCAGTGCCAGGTGGACCTAGATGCAGAAGAGAACCAAGATATTAAGATAACCATGAATTAAGCATGGCTGAGAAAATGCAGGGTTAATCTGCAAAGCGAAAGGATTCATTTATTCCCATTATTTCTGTTATTTCACTTTATGTTCACTGTGTGCCTTTCTTGCATTTGGTCCCTCCTTAAATAAAAATTTTTCTAGTGACCTGGAAGACTCTTAATTCTTTTTTTTTTTAAAGAAAATAGTCTGCAGAATAATCTCTTCTAGGCAAACAAATGTCATCTTCAGAATAAAACATGCGTATAGGAAGAAATTCCACTGAAGAGGGGAAAAAAGCTTACTTGGCTTGGGCCCCTTTCAGCATGATCTGATATACAGTATTATGTTATCCTTAGATGATCTGTTATTATCTTCCTCCTCCCGAGCCACGTGCCAGCAACCACATGTGTGTGAGCAGCTGAAACTGTGCTTTGAACTCTCCATTGGCAGATTGACAGCCTGGGCAAGGGGACAGCAGGCTGGAGTTGGGTGCAGTACCTGTCTCAGTGGCTGATCAGCTCTGTAACCTCAGATAAGTGACTCCAAGTCTCTGTTCCCTTTCCTGTCCTCTGTCTGTGATCCCTCTGAGCGCCTCTGCCCTGTGTGATGCGGTGCCCGAGGTGGCTCCAGCTCTTGGAGGGCTGTAGTTGTGTCAGTGTGACACCACAGCTGAGCCAAGTGGCTCAGGAGGCTGGCTGGGCTTGGCTGTGGGCCGTGCTGATGTGGGTCTCCTTGCTCTTCAGAATAATCTGATCTCTCCACACAGGCCTCTTCCATTCTGGCTGGATGTCCCAGCTTGTTTGGACTCAGCTCAGGGAATCTCCATGAGGAATTGTTGCTCCTGTGAGCTGAGCATCTGAGTCCCTGGTTGTCAGAAGGGGGTAGGTAATTCTCCTGGGATGTTTATTTCTTGGCTTTGTCTTCCAGATATGCTAGACCTGATGCACCTGGACTCGTCTTTTGCACATCTGCATAGCAGTGAGCAACATCAGGAGTGTTAATTACCTTTACCCTCATGATAACCATAAATCATACCTGAAATTTCTCTGTATGCCTGTTTTGTCAACTTTGTTTAAATCTAAGGCAGCTGCTTGCATAGGACAGCTATATAAAAACATTGTCCTGTATTGATGGTTAGTGGGGATCAGCACCAAAGGCGGTGGAATGACAGCAGTTGATTCTAGCCAGACATTTGTCTAGTCATCTTTTGGTAAAAGGGGTGTGTTAAGTCATGATCAGAAAAGTCATAGCTATGGTCACCTAAAATCTACTAAAAATGATTAATAGTCAAGCAGGAGTGTTTAGTGTTTTTTGTTGAGCCCACGTCTGTATCGCTCAGAAGCCATTGTTTTTACAGAAACCAAGTTATAATGGTGAACTTTGCAATGCTGTGTGTGTGCATATAAAATGCTCAGCTGGGGAATGATGTATGTCTAGTCTTTGAAGAAGGCTCTGCAATGTACAGCAGAGTTTCCTCACCTTCAACTGGGCAATGACTTGCATGAAGTGACATTTATGAATGCACTTGTTTCTTCATGGACTTCCATCAGCTGCCAATGAGATACAGCCAAACTTTTCATGCTGGTGAGGTGTTTCCTTGATGGCTTCAGGCCATAGTGGTCTTTCCCAGACACTTTTGTTAGTTTCTTTCTTCAGAGCAGACCTAAGACACAGGCCCAGTAAGATCCTTGCAAATTAGTCAGCAATTAAAATGTACTGGATTTTATGCTAGTAATTAATAAAATTAGCTGGAAGGATAATTTGGCATTTTTAACAAATGGTAAAAATGCCTTGGATACTGGATCACTTTTATTGGCCTGGCTTGAACAGAGCATTTTCCAGAAAACAAATAAAATCATTCACTGCCACTGTTGCATGGTTGTTTTGGTTCAAGGAATAATTGCTGTCCCCTGCTTTCAGGGAAAGATCTGAGAGTTTGTGCAAAAAATTTATACTGCTCTGGGCCGCTGCCTTTAAAGCAATATAACTTCTTGTCATGATGCAGTAACACCAGTATTTCACTGCAAGTACAGGCTTGGGATGCTGACTTTGTAGTAGAAACACTTCTACAGCAGGGTATGCAACATACAGAGACCTTTCCAGTCCAGACCAGGCACTGGTTAGAACTGACCTATACAAAAACTTGCATTTGTGAACTGGAAGTTACTATTAAAGAACTCAGTTAGATCCCTGAGTAATACTCTGTGGATGGATCAGGAAATGGTGAGGCCAAATGGACCCTGCGTGGCCTGCTTGGATCAGTCTTTGCCCTGATGTAACTTAACCAATGTGAACTTCTGCATTAAGTGGTATTTAAATTAATGGTTAGATCATAATACATGTGACCATGTTTGAACCTATCTGCAAAAACAATGGGAATAACAAACTATATGAAATTTCAGAGGTTTCTCGGCCTGTGTTATGGAGCTTTGTACCTGTGTTATGCTTTCCTTGTGCTGGGACTCCAGTGCAGTTGGCTTTGCTTTGGAGCAAGGGAAGTGGTTAAAAATTTGTCTGCCATGTGTGTGTTGGGGATCTGAGGTTTAGCATTCCCCATGGACAAGGGCTGCCAGACAGAGCTGAGAGCAGAGTTGCCCAGTTCAGTGAGGACAGAGATGATCTGGGCAGGGGAGGTGACCGTTTTTGGAATGCCGGAGATGCAAGGGAAAAGCCCTCTGTGGCACAACTCCATCTGCTTTTACTTATTTCTTCCTTTCATATTCCACAGAGCTCTGGTTGCTGTTTGCTGTTCTTGTTGTCTGAACCTTCCTCTAGGCTTTTTAAGCACTGGAGATGCCCCTCCCTTGGTGTTTGGGGACGCTTCCCTCCCTCTAGCTGGGAGCATGGCATGTTTCATCCACTGTGACTGGGGATGGGAACCTGCAGCTCCACCAGGGGCTGGCATTCCATCCTTGCCCCAGGAGAGCAGCCATGTTGCCTCTGCATTTTGGTCTGCCTGGGGAGGGGAGATCACTCCCAAACCTACAGAGCTGTGTGGCTTGGTCTTGCTGTGCCTTCTGCATGATTCTGGTCCAGCGTAATGCTCTTCCACTTATATATCAGGGTTTTCCCCCTACTCTGCAGTCTCATGAGTCACTTGTGGAAGATGTGGGTTCCTCACGTTTCAGTACCATTGCTTTGGGGTCCTGTACAGGTTCCACTGAAACCTGTGAAGTGCTCTACATCAATGGAAGCATTTTTCATTGACAGCAGTAGGGGTGAGTCAGGCATTGGAGTAGCAGAGCCAATCAAGGGAGAGCTGGTGGGTGCTTCTGAAAAATAAGATTGTCTGCATGCTTTGGTGAAGTGAGGAGAGACTGACAAGAGGGTTGAAACATTTTTCTAATGAATACTAAAGGTCTTCCCCAGACACCAGCTTCCTCATCTGGGATGAGGAGACCCTCTAGGAATGAGGAAGTTCTCACAGACCGCCAGAAGCAGAGCTGAAATGTGAACAGCAGCCTGTTTTTAATCAAGGTCTCACACGCACTCTGGCCCAGCTGCTCCCGCAGGATGCAGAAACTGCCTTCCACTGTGATGCCTTTTGGGTGGGCTGTTGGAGGCAAAGGGTATTCAGTAGCTCCTGCTCTTTGTGGGCCAAAAGTTCTTGCCTGCACTGTGGTCTTCACTGGACCACCCTCCATCACATGCCATATTTTCCTAAACTGTGTATTGATTACCTGCTCTGTGTTTCTGAGGTGGAGGGTGTCCATTGCCTGGGCTTAGAAAGGCAGGTGAGACTTTCAGGAATCTGAAAAACTCTTGTTGTATATTATCTCCTGATGGGTTTCTCTTTTGTGATGGACAGCTCCACTTCATTCAAAGCTCTCCATGCAGGTGAGCTTGTCTTAAATGTTTGATTGTTTGTGTTGCTTTCCTCCAGATTATTTCCAGTCAATGTACATCTTTTTGGAGTTCAGTGTCCTGAGACTAGATGGAACACTCTGGCTAAAGCCTTGCCATGTGGACCAGAGCAGAAGGGTTTCTCCACATGTTTTGCAGGCTGGACTCATGTTTTTACAATCTTGGACAACATTTGTCTTTTGTCTGTAGCCATGAGACATGGCTGACTCCTATAAAGCTTGCAGTCCATCTCAAAGCTCTCCATAATTTTCCGAGGAAATGTGGATGGTTTTTCCCTGTTTTTATCTGTACTGAATGGGGTCCAATTCTTTTCAGACATTTTCCCCACTGTCAAGATCAGAATTCAAGCCTGTCTTCAGGCAGTTTTTCCCAGCTACATAGCAGCTGTGTATTTTACAAGCATGCAATCTATCTAATGGCTAAGTTGTTAGAGAAAACTTTGAAGAAATCTGGACTCACAACAAACACAGCACAGCTCTGCTGGGTTAATCCCTCTATTTTGACAGTGACCCATTGATAGTTAGCGTCCAAGTATCATATTTCCAGTCACTTTTGCATCTGCTCTGTGAAAGTTTATTTGAGACCATTTATTTAATCTCTTAGGAGGATGTTATGCATCTGAAGCTTTATAAGTCAAGACATGTAATGATCTCTCTGCTATCCATGCGGCCTGTCACAGAGGGAAATTAGCTTAGTTGGATCCAAATTATTTATGATTAAATCCATATTACCCTAAGACTTTACTTTGTTATCTTCTGTGCTTACGAATACTTTGTGGTATTTTTTAAATTATTTATTTATGTTTCAGTCTTTTTTCCCTGGGAATTATAGTTAGCCTGACTTTTCTTCCTTTTGCAATCCACAAGCTTACTTAATTTTAGGCATAAAGTTTACTTTGTTCTCTCTGTTCTGCACCTCAGACATCCCAGATAAGACACACATAGGTAATTGTTAATTATTTCAGCCAGTCCTGTAAATCCTGTGAGTTAAAGTTCATCGGGTCTTGCTTCTTCCCCATGTACCAGAGAGGTACTACCACTCTGCCATGGGTTTTAGCTGTGCATCTTGTACCTGTCTAGAGAAAACTGCTGCTGCTTGTCCACATATGTTTCAGTGGATGCAGTGTGGGGGGAAAGTTGCATGAAAAACAGCAGAGAGGTGGTGCAGTGCAGCTTCTTGTCACAGTGCGGAAGTCAGGCCGCTCTAAGAGACTGAAAAAGCTCTCTTGGAGCAAAGTGTTTATAAACAGGGAGCAGCGGCCTCTTCTTCCAGGCTGGAATGCAGTAAGTAAACAGGGCAATGCAGGTTGACGGGGAAACCTGTAGCAGCCCCTTGCTTGAAGGTGCTTACACATGGTAATGACACAGGAAGCTGAAACTGGCTCTTGCTCAAGTCCAGAGAGGGAAGTTGAGACCTGAGAATCCAGACTGGGGGATGAACAGACAGAGATGACTTCAGTGTTTCTTAGAGTAAAGCAGCCCTGGCTTTTCTGTGTGAGAGATTATCCTTAGTTTTGGTCTGCCTGGGCACTTTTCTGATTGCTGCAGTGATCAGAACTCCTATCTAGCCTGGAACTCTTGGTTGGAGTCTCTTGTCAGAAGGGATTGTGAAGCACTGGGACAGCAAAGAAGCACCTCCTTTGACTTATCTTGCTGCTCAAATTGATCTGCAGTTCCCCAGCTCATTTGTTGTCCAAGTCATGATGGCTGGAGCCAGATCATTTATTCATCAGGGGATATTTGCAGGGCCAAAAGCAGAATCTAAAAGAAATGAAGATACATCTACAGAGCTCCATCTCAAAAGGTTGTCTGGGGGTTTGCACCACACCCACTCTTTTAAGAGCTGGAATAGTATATACCCTGGCAGGCTGTAAATCAAAGGCCGGCACAGAGAAAATTCTACCACACACATTTCTTTTTGTAGATGTAAGAACTTTTGGGCTCTTTCTGGCCTTCTTGTACTTCCTTGCTCTTCCATGCAGTTGAAGATTTCAGGCTCTTCTCTTTCCCTCTGCTGCCACATCCCAAAGCTGTCACTACCTTTGCTGTGGCTGGGTGGAGAACAGATCCAGGGGTAAGCCTTTGTGGCTGAAGGTTTACAAGTCTTTCTTGTGAGTTTGAGGCCCATCCCCAGTCTCAATTCTAGTGTTTGGCCTGTTCCCAAAGCTCATGGGGAAGGTCCAGAAATGCAGTTGTTGCAAAGCTGAGGCCCAGATAAGCAAAATAAAGAGATAACCCTTTAGGAAAAAAATGAATAGAAAACAACTCAGTTCACTGATTAATTTTGCTCTGGGAATCCCTGTAGTCTTAGGTTTCTGGGCCTGGCCTTGTTTCCACTTCATCCTCCCTCTCTGAAGAGGCTTTTTGTCTTTAATTGCAACTATAAATAAATCATCGTAGCCAGAAGTAGTATTTTTCCAAGTCTACAACTCTAGTGTCCAAACCCATCAGTTTCCAGGAATTCGCTTCACCTTACCCAGAACGTGGGACAAAGAAGTGAAAACCACATTCTGCCTGTATAATGTTAGCTCCAGTCTAGAGAAGTTCTCCTCTGGGTATTTTTGTCCTAGATCCAGACCTGACCTGCAAAATAGGATGAAGAGCAGTTCATTAGCACCTGCCTGTCTCTCTCTGAACCAGTTGCACCCAAAGGTTCCAGGCAGCCCTGTGGGTGTGTTCAGGCTTCTCTGCACCTCTGCCCTGTGGGAATATCCTCAGGAAGCTGACAAACATTGACTATGGGGGACAAACCACAACAAACCAACCGAGTCACCAAAGAACCCTGCCCTTGTGCTACTTATGTGTGAGCACATGGACTTAGAGGTAAATTTAGTTTCTCACCCACTGTTAACTAAGGTGATAATGGTGGGAAAAAAGTGAAAGTGCAGTCACAGCCCAGATGCAAAAATACCCAGATGGTCTTGAACATTTCTTGGGTAGTACATGCTGGTCTATGCTGCTCTTGTTATCTGCGCCGACTGAGGTGAGTCAAAATTTGTGAGTGAGCTCTTCATTTGGCCGTGCAGGGTGCTCTGGACTGCTACAGAAGTTAGCCAGCCTCAAGGAGCTTGTCCCAGAGGGGACAAGCTGCTCAGAGGAGAGTGGTGGATACTGTGGACCAGACACAGCCCAGCTGGGAGTCAGGGAGGGGACTCAAATCTTTTTGTGTGGGAAGTGAGTGTTTAGGTATCTTCAGGGCAAACTGGACTGATACCAGTCATATGTTTTCTGCTGGTGAAACACTTCATCATTGATGCACAGAGTTTGCCTGCTTGTGTAAATAAGAATTTAAGTAAAGAGGGAGCCAAACTAGAAGTGAAAACTGCATTGTAAGGATAGCATATTAGTCTTTGTCTCAGCCTAATTCCCTCATTGTCACAGGAACATATGTGATGGTGGTAGTCATCCTTGTGGATTGTCTGCTTGTTCTTCAAAGATCATTAAACACAATTACAGGAAAAGAGATCTTTGTTTCTGAGCAACACTCAGCTTTTATATAAGTGTTCCACATTTTCTTCAAAATGCTTTACCAATTGTTACTAATTTTAACCATTTGGTTGGCATGAATATAAGACAGTCCATTTCTGCCAACTGATTCTCATTTGTTTTCATGGGGATTGAATGTCTGGGTCCTTAAGTCACCTTTAAATATGCCAGCCTCAGGTCGTGTTTGCTCCATGTAGCTTTCTTGCTGTTTAGTGTCTCAGGGTGAAAAACCTCCCCTTTTGGATAGTGATGGTAAATTCCTAGGGGCCTCTGTGAGGGCTGGGTTTCTCATGTCTAAATGGAGAGAGGCTCTGTATTAATGAAACCCATCTACTTTCCCCAGCTCTGCTGATGGTCTCCTAGTTGATTGTGGACAAGTAGTTGCTCCTCCATGGACCTCAGCTGGCCCATGTGTGAGGAGGTGTGGGACTGCCTTCCCCTGCCAAAGGGCTTTCAGAGCCAAGGGGAAGATGTGTTTTGGAAGGACTGGACTTGGCAGCATAATAAAAAGGAAGAAAACAGGGAGTTTCAGAGCCAGAAGCAGAGGGAGGCATGGTCTGGGCAGGGACTGGAGGAGCAGAGTCAGCAGCAGCTGGGGTCTAACTCAGATTTGTCCTGCATCTTACATATGTCCAGGCATGGACCTGTTGCCTGTATTCATTTGTAAAGTACCTTTTCGATCAACAGGGTTTTACTGACAGTACTGTTGTCCAACAAAGGCCTCTGTTTAGATGTGGGCTTTCTAAGCTAGTCGAGGCTATGAAAAAATAATAATAAAAAGGTATTAAAAACCTGGTAAGGCAAAGAGAGGCAGGGCCGAACTGGCTGGAAAGTGGAAAATATTTCCCATGATGAATTATAAATGAAAAGAAATGTGTTCCTGTGCTTTGAAATTTCTGCAGCATTTTTTTTCACCATCAGAAATGCTAAAACCTAAAAGAAATTAAGTTGAACAGAAATAAATAAGATCTTAAGCAGCTCCTGCCTCCAGGAAATGAGCTCCTCCATCTCCCTTTTCTATGAAAATATGTATTTAGAAAATAAACTGTTTTTCTGTTTGAAATTAAACTATCAAATATAAAAGGTTGACCAGCTCTAGGAAAGTCTGGTCTTGCGCTTAAGGCACTGATTTTGGACCGAGAGACCTGGGTTTAATTTCCACTTCTGCTACAAACTTTTCCTGTGTGACCTTGGGCTAATCCTTTAATCTCACTTTGCCTCTGTTCCTCATCTGTCAGATGAGGCTATGACTTCCCCACCTCACAGGGGTGTTGTGAGAGTAAACACATCCTCCGTGCCCTGCGCCTCACCTTCCAGCCCGCTCCTCTCCTGGGGCAGGGGGAAGGGAGGGGTATGGTCCACGCTTTGGGAGCCACTGAGATCGCTCCCTCCATGGCCATCGGATGGACTGGTGAAGGCAAGGCTGAGTAGGAGCCCCAGCAGATCTTAACTGTCCTTGGGGAGCAAGAAATGAGGGAACAAAAACACTAAGCACGCGTGAACTGTGGGAAGGGGAAATTTGTTGTTTTCTTTCTTGTTTTGGTTTGTTTTTTCCTAGTATTTCCCTGTGATTTTTTCCACCCCTCAAGCCAGCACTCATGGAGTGTCCGTAGTACTCTTAGCAGCACAAGAACCGGCCCCGTGTAGGGCTGGCTGCTTCCTGAATTAGTCTACTTTTGCAGCAATTACCTTCTTTCCTTTCTAGCCAAATGTTTCTCTGAGCCTGAGGCCCAGCTAATTTTTTTTGTCAGCTCTGGTTGCGCTGGGCGGCCCTCCCTTCCATACGGGAAATATAGAGATGCCATTCAGGCACCTCTAATCCCGCTTTCACTGCTGCACTCATTAAAACATTCCTTTATTTATTTTAATTTTATTCTCTCCTCCCCACCACCTTTTCTAAACAACCACTTGTATTATGCTTTTAATTGCCTTTAGATTTCCCTAGTGTAACTTCTCCGGCGTTCGCATAGCCGTAGGCAGAGCGCGCAGTGCTGGGAGCCTTGCACATGGTCTGTGGGCTCGCTGTTGACTCAGTGGCGTGCTGTGAATGAGTCAAAGATCCATGGGGATCGCTGGGGGTGGACAAAAGGGCGGTGGGATCGAAAGCAGGGGTGGAGGGGGGGACGAGAGGGAGAGGCCAGCGAGACAAACGTGCTCCGCGCTCCCTGCGTGTTGGTGGAACACCTTCCCTCGGCACAAGGAGAACAACTTCAGCTGTGGACTGGGAAGCTGGGCTGCCCTGGCAGGGTCGGGGGGCAGCAATGTCTGCATCATGGCTCTGTGAGCACAAGCTGTAATGTGGCCTTATACAGGCATGACTTCATCTGTTTCCATAAGATTGCTTTCTCCCTCTCTCTTTCTTTGGCTGGTAATTGAGAAACGCATGAGCTCACCTCCTAGGAGCGGGAAATGAGAACCGCAAGAGGAAACGAGCTGGAAAGTATACATAGGCCGGAAAAAAAATATAGATTAGGTGGGGGGGAAGTCAGAGATGTTATGGAGAAGAAAAGGGATTCCTCCTGTGTGGGGTCATTGCCATATAGGGCTCACAGCATCTTCCTCTGCACTGCAGGCAAGGGCAGGGCTGGGGTATTCCTGTTGACATCTGTGTAACTGTGCTTGTCTTGAAAGTATCCTCTGGGCACAAGGGGCCCAGAGGCAGGGTGAAAAGATGGCCCAACATGATGGTGGTACCTTGTGTGCAGTTTCTTGGTGCAAACACAACCTCTCTCTCATTGGTGCAGCTTATGGGACCTGCAACGACGAGGAGTGTAGCCCAGGTGCAAATGGGAGCAGAGGATGAACCTACACAGATGTGGGGCTTTAAAGTGCTTGGTGGAGAAGGGGGAGGAGGAAGGAAAGGTGTTTTAGGTGGAGTTAATCACCTGAGTGAGGTCTTGGGTGCTGGTAGGTCTCATAATGAGGGCTGCAGATTGCTGGCAGTGGGAGAACTGCTCAGCCAGACCATGCTCTCTGTCACTGGATGTTGCTCACAGGCAGGTAAGCAGTGTCCATTATCAGCCTCCCACCTCTTCATTTCTTGTCTCTGTTTTCACTTAAATCAGCCTTTAGGATGCAGAGAAAATCCCTCTGGAGGTAGGCTATTCTCAGTTTGGTTTCCACTTGATTCCTTGTGGTTTTTTGCTTTTGAAATGAAGATGTGTGACAGAGGAGGTAGTTTAAAGTGGTCAGATTGGCAAGGAGAATCTTGCTACCTTGTTCCTTCAGTACCTTAAGTTTCCTCCCTGGTGTCTAATTTTCTCTCTCATTATGTGTCCTCTGCTTGTTTTTACTCCCTGCACTAACGATGTCTCACACCTTTCCCCTCTGCTGCTATGAGGTGAAGTTTGGAAAGAGACCAACTGTCCTCTCAGACAGGGTTAGCTGTTGAACATGAAGGCCTTGCTCTTTAGTTGATGGGCATGAATATAATGTCACTTGTCAGGGGGTCCTGTCCCCAGAGGGATGTAAAATGACCACTGCTAATTATCTCCAGAAAGCTGGGCTGTTGGGAGTCCTACACGCAGCCAAGTGCAGGTGAGGGATGGAGAAAGCTAATGAACCATCTGCAGGAGCTGTGGAGTGTTTGCAGCATGTCCTGTTGACGCAGAAGGCTATTGTGATTCACCCGAGATGGTCTAAGTGACTTGGAGCTTTGCAAATTAGTTCTCTGTTCATGATCTACATGGTCTTGATTTCCAAGTCTAAATGAAGAGAGGTCAGAGTTTAGGACCAGCTGTTGTTGGCATGTATATCCATCTCTTTTGACCTGTTCCACCTCTTTATGGTGATTCAGGATGTTTTTTTGGTGTATACTAAAGGAACTTCTAGCTGACGGGAAGCCTGTGCAATGTGCTAGGGGTTAGAAGATCTGTGCTGGCACAAGGGGGGACCCCATATACGTTATACACTATTTATGTTTCCATTGGATTTTTCCCCTTCTCTTCACCTTTCTTTTTTTTTTTCACAGTTTTTCCTAAGTGAAACACTAATGTAGTAATGTTCAAACCCACAATGTTTGAATGGCCTCTAAATCAGGCAAAACAAGCTTGCCCAACCCTAGTTGAACAGACTGGACTCATTTTCTAATTCATGCACACTCTGTTCATTTTGGCCTAATAAATACATTTCTGTCCTAGACCACGAGCGCTGGGGGACCTTGGAAAGTTTGACGTTAGCAAGAGAGGGGCAGGTGACCGGGGAGAAGAGGAGAGACTGGGTTGGTATCCATGATTCCTTTAGATGCTAATAGGAAAGGCCATATATTCCAAACTGGTGTTGTGTGCAAAGAAGCTCATGTTGGAGATTCAGTAAGAATCAAGTTCCTTGGATGTCACTCTTGTTTTTTTAAAGGCTTGTATTTGACTGGAAAAAATTCAGCAGGTACTGAAGCTACCGCAGTTTGGTGGGGTCTCTGAGAGCTCATTGAGGATGGACTGGATTTTGACCCAGTTTTAGGTCTTGGAGCACAGGTCTCATTTGGACCTGATTGCTTTTATCTTTAATGCAGAGTGTCTAAGCACCAGCAAGCTTGTTGCCTGCAGTGCACATCACTTTTGCTGTAAGGAGTTTTTTGTTAAGTGGAGTTTCTTGGGACTCTGAAAAGGATGAAAGTATATGGATTCCTCTTACTTCTCCTAAATACAGACACAGTTATAATAAGGCTTGTAGCTGTGGCTTGTATCCATGGCTCATCTTAGAAGAGGCTAGTGGCCCTGAAAAAGCTGCGCATCACCGTCCTGGTGTGTGTACCTAAAGTGACCCATGGATGCCACTAATACTTGTGTTTGCTGTTCTGCTTCATGCAAGTTGCTTGGAAGGTCTGTGGCCCAGACCTTGCAGTCATCTTTCCTGCTGTTAACCTGGGAGTGGGCCATGAAAAAGACAAATTATTCTGGCAGTGGGAGATCCCTTCTGACTGACATCTATCCCATGGAGAGAGCAGACTGTGCATCTGGTGTGTTACAGGAGTGCTGTGAGCTCACGTTCACACCGAGTGACCTGACTGCAGAGCATATTTAATCCCATTGCGGAGCCGTGGAGGGGTTGGGGTACACTTCAGTTTTCTGCCATGGGGAGAATGCTGCTTTGCCTGTCCTAAAGGGTTCAGCCCTGATCACAAGTGTTTTCTAGGGTTCAGATGCTTTAATTCTAGATATCCATCTCTCCAAGAAAGAAACTAAAGAGCCCTGTCTCCCTTGACTTGAAAGCTAGCATGGATCAATTGATGCTGTTCAGCTCATTATCCAGTGGTGTCTTGTTTGTGGGACTCCTGCTGGAGACAGCATGTTGGTGTGTCCTTAATGTCAGTCAGGAAAAATAGTTTCACTCTGGAGGTGTTTTCTCCAGTGGCCTAGAGGAAGCAAACACAGCTTTAGAGTAGGGTACAGGTCTGTGGTGTAGTCACTACTTGGTGTGACCAGGTCTAGACTGATGATGAACTTATTTGGCTCTGTCTGGGCTCATCGTGAACACCCAAACTTTTCCGTGAAGCACAGCAAATGATAGCATGGGCTAAAATAAATATTTATTTCTGCCTTCCATGCCTGTTTGCCCTGCCTTTCTACCTTTAGGCTTTAGAATATGATTCAGAACCTGTTTGCCTGGCATTTTACATCTTTGCTTTTCTAACCAATGTCTCAATGCCCTTGGTTTTGCCCTGCTTTCCTCTTCTTCCCAGCCTGGCATGTCCCTGGTTTTTTTTGTCAGGCCTTTTGACTGGAAAAAGCAGGCTGTGCCTTCTCCCTTACACACCTGCCCTCATCTGTGTTGGCCACTCTGGTATTTTAATTTCTTTTTCATTGGCCCATTGCATGCGTGTTGATTGGCTTCGCAGCTGAGGTCAAGGAATTTCCATGTCGTACTTGGAGAGAGGGTTTCCCCTTCACAGTCACTGCCTCAGCCAGGCACTGGTTCATGTAGAAATAGCTTGGCTGCTCTTGGAAACAGGTCTGTGTGAAATAATATTGTCTCTTTGAGGTCAGGAAAAAAAAAGTCCTTTTATACAGTCATACATACACTCTTAAAAAGAATTCCACAAAGCTTGGTCTGTTCCCCCCTCTCACACTCTCCTCCTGCTTTACCTTTTTCCTAAAACACTGGAGAATTCAGTCTTGGAGTCTGACGGCACTGAGCATACAGCATGTACTGTGCCTTTTGAAATGCTGGCTGCACATAAAAGCCTTGCTTAACGCTGGACTCTGTTGCTTTATTATGTTGTGTGCACAGTATGTTGGTGGTGGGGTTCCCCACTGGGTGGGGAAGGAGGGCGGGTGGGATTAGGGGTAGGAGGTGTGGAGAAAAGCAGATGGAGCAAGGGGTGATATATACTGTGGTTGCTGTGCTGGGGCTCCTGCTTCCCAGGCTGGAAAGAGAATCCAGGAGCAGGCAGCCTGATGTCAAAGTTGTGCGAGTAGCCATGGGATTATTTGGGCGTTGTGCATCATTGTTGATTTCATTTCTGGTTGTGATGCTCTGTGCTTCCTGGGAGAAGGGGAGGTGGAGTGAAACACATGGGAGGGGGAGAAGGGAAAAAAGTCCCACTGTTTCAGGACTATAGGGCAAGTTCTTACCCATCTGCTGTTTCCAAGGCTAAAGACTGGCAAGAGCCATGCCTTTGGGGATGGATGGTCTCATTCCAGGACTAGGACTGCTGCTTGATGTGCATGTGCCGGAACATCCACTACCATAAATCTGTGTGATGGCTTGCCTGGTGACACATGTCCAGTTTAGGCCCATGGTGGTGTGCCTGGCTAGGCATCCACACCACCAGTCATGCACAGTGGAGCAAAAAAATCCCAGTGCCAGGCCTGCATAAGCAGAGGAGAGCCCTGCAGTGGACATCCCATGGGCACATTGATGGAAAGAGGGGCAGGCGACCTTGTGCCCTGTAATACATGAGTAGTCTGGATGGGCCTAAGTGCTGTGTGATGTTGTGCTTTAACGTTTCCCATGTGTTCACATTACCACCCCAACTGCTTGTATTACTGCAGCTAGGGAGAACTTGAGTGAAATCCCTGAACATGAAGGAAAAATTGCTCTATTTCAGTGGCCATAAGGGTCCCTTTCTGCTGTCCTTGTCCATCCACTCGCTCTTGAAAAGGAAATCAGAGCCATGTGCAGATCAGGATGATCCTTATAACAAACATTGTCTGGAGAGGTTTGTTGGCCCTTGCAGTTAAGTAACCGCTCAGATTGTACACAATGATATGCAAGCTTTGCCATAACAGATATATTTGCTGAGTTGCTGGTGCCTGATGAGGCTTTGTGCTGTCATAAGTCCCTGTGTGGTGGAGAAAACCCTGGCTCTGTACCTATTAGGTACACTTAGACTCTGAAGCTCCAGGATGGTGGAGCTGGAGGCACAGTGGATAACCTAGGAAAAAATATTTTTTGCTCATGCTGCTCAAAATGTGCACCAGTGCAGCTGGTCTCTCAATGCCAGCCTAAATCAAACCATAGACTGAAAATACTTGATGCTGCCTGAAATTCCCCATCTGCAGGATATTCAGATGTTTATTTTGGAAGTTTGAATGGTGAACTGGGTTGCAAAGGGAATGCAGTACTTGGGGATGAACCAGGATATTGGTGTTTGGAGCATAGCACAACAGGGCTGAATGGGGCATCTCTTAATGGCTTGCTGCTCTGTCAGCAGCCCAGCTGGCTGCAGTTGTAAACATTCACCTGTGGTCAGCATCTTCCATTTTTCCTTTTGTCAGAGGACTGGGGCATATGCTCTGACACAGCCTAGCAATACCTTAAAAAATTTCCCCTCTATCACTTGGAGACTGAAAGATGAAATCCCACAAAACACCTCCCTTGCCTTTTTTCAGATTATTACATAAGGTTTCTCTCCCATTTTCCTTTTGCAGACACCTTTTTCTCCTTCACCTGCTCCTTGCACTCCTGCCAGTATCAAGTTCCTCCCTGTCTTTCTTCATTGCCATTAGTTTCTCTGACCGTTACTAGCCCATGAGTTCAGTGCCTGCCCAGGCACTTCAGCCAGGATGCTTGTGTGTATTATATACATTTCACTCACTGTTGTGTGATGGCAGTGTGGTGAGAGCTTAACTCTCTGGCACCTTGTGGCATCACACTCCACATGTTAACTGGGCAATCTGCAAAATATTGATGGACTTTTTTTCCTGTTGCAATAATGGTTTTGGAGGGTTTTCAGGTGGCCACCATTTCTTTAGCATAAGAAAGTGAAGGTTTTCCCATTTGCCCTGTTTCACTCATCATTTTATACACTTCTAGTGCAAGCTATTGAACCATTTGGATCTTAATCTTTCTTCCTAATGACCTTGGAAACCTTTCTGCGCCTCTAACGGTTTTTTGGCATCCTTCTCTGGCCTCTGTTCCTGTTATCCTGCTCTGAAATGGGTGAGCAGGCTTCAGCTCATTCTCAAAGTGTGAATGTGTCATTGATTTATGTGGTGGCATTTATAACATTTTTGGTATTGTTCTTTATCCTATTCAACCTAACATTTTTTGGTTCTTTTTTTCCTGATGGCCTCTGTGCACAGAGCAGATGTTTTCATTGAGCTGTCCGCAGTGACGCCTAGATCTTTTTCCTGAGTGGTTACAGTTAATTTAAAACCCATCAGTGTATTACCTCAGCAATCCCTTGATGTCACTGGTTAGAAGATCCCAGCTGGCTGCTGCTCTTAGTTCTATTGCCTGTCTGTTTCCTATTATTTTTTATTATGCTTACGTTTACTTGCATGCTGTGCCAGCTTTTCAAGCGAGGTGGGCACACTCATTTACAAGTTGCTAACACAGCCTCTCAAATTCTTATGTTCATGTCCATAAAAGTAATGTTTGTGCTTAGGTGTTTCCACAGCATAGAAGTGCTTCCCCCGTAGCAGATACTACTGAGTAATGCCAGTACCAGAAGACAAACGTGGCATATGTCTGCACATGTCTGTCTTTGAGAGCTCCCCTTGCTGCTGCATGAAAGAGCAGCTTGTCTGCTGTGCCTACCTGGGTCGTGCCAATGAGTAACCCATGCTGGGCAGCCCTGAATATTTGGCACCATGCTCTTTCATGTAAAATCGTGTGGCTTCAATGAACTAACAGGGAAGGGGAGGAATTCTGGATGCATGGCAGCTTGAAAACTGTCAGCACAGGCTTAGGCAACATAACAGTGCCCTTTGAGATCTCTGTGTGTGTGTGGTTTCATTGTTTATCTGTTGAACAGCTTTGCAGACCTGTAAAATAGCGTGTGATACTTTCCAACATGTAGGATAACCTAAATAATACAAGGAGTCCTATGGTGCTGAAAGTAGCACACGGAGGGTGTGCTGTGGTCTGCTGTGGCTCTGGTGAAGTCATGCAGCCAGGAATAGGGCATGCAGGGACATTGCACCAGGTTTGCATTAGACGCCTCCATCCTGGAAGCCAGAGCAATTTCACTGGGCTCCCAGCGGAGCGGTAGTAAACCGGTGTTAATGAGAGATACTGGGAGACTGCAGGAAGGAGCCAAATGCTATAACTCTGCTTACTGATTGGAAACATTGTGAAGTCCCCTCTTGCTTTGAATGGCTTTGCAAACGACCTTTGGCAACTGCCATCTCCTGTTTCAGAAGCCATGTGCCTCAGCTACTCTGCCACTGAGGACAGTCTTAGGAAGATGGGATGGTTTAAACAGGAAAACAGAGACAGCTGCAGTATGACCAGTTTCCTACTGTGAGGAAGCTGAAACCAGTCTAATTTAGCTGAACTGTGACTCGGTTCAGTCCAGAGATTCTAACACCATGCAGTAAATGTTACAAGCTCCTTTGAGGAAGGGGGAAAAAACCCCTCCGATTCAAAGGCAAGGGGAGGAAGTGCCCAGCAAGGGACAGAGATGAAATTGTCAGTAATGATGGATGAGGAAAGCCCAGTAGGGTATTGCAGAGCAGGACCTGAGAGCGAAAGAGATGAATGGCCCTCAGTGACCAGGCTCCACTGAAGTCTGTGATGTGGATAAGAACAAAAACCAGCCACACTCATCTCCTTGCTGTGGGGAGGGAATGGTGGTGCACTGTTGCTTCACTCCACAGAGCTCCTAAGGGGGTGATAGATGATGCTCTTGAAAGATGAAGCTGCAGTAGATTCTTCAGTTCCTGTGACCAAAACTCAACTGGTCGTGCCCTGCAAAGGGCAGGTGGCTTGTCTGGCTGCCTTGGTGAAGCTCGTGCCAAAAATGATTGCGAGCAGTGTGCTATGCCCATTAACCTCGGTGGAGAATCCCTCCTGTTGCTATTAAGGTAGAGCAAGAGCAACATTTCTGTTGGGCCAGAGTGTGGAAGAGATGAGCTGACCAAGGACACATGGATAATCCCAAAGAAATGCCACATTGGAGCTGTGAGTTACAGCAAAATTTCTGAACGTGATGGGGCTAAGCAGTCCTCTGCGAGGAACAGATGCAAAAGTTTTCTGCAAACGCTTCAGTCCTTCATGTGCCCCAGCACATAGATGGCAATCATGGCAAGTGTGGCTGGTTCATAATAGCAACCCAGAAGGGTGGAAAATGCTTTCCCAATGCATTCATTTCCAGTAGACTTGACGAGTGGGTCAATGGTGAATGCAGTGAGGACATACAGAAGCTTATTTCCTAAGACACATCTTGGATGGCAAAAAACTGGAAATGGAAGTGAGGGAATACTTCCTGCTACAAAGAGTATAGGATTACATGGAGCAGGTAGAAAAGCTCATGTAATTCTGAGGTGCTACTGATGTGGCAGGAATGTCACTGAAAAGCCACATGTTAGGGAGCTGAAGTACCCTGCTCTTCTGTAATGAAGGAACAAGAATGGCTGTGCCTAGCAGATAAACTAGGAAAGAAGCCAGATTCTGGCAGCAAACAGGTGGGCCAAAGAGCACAGAAACGATCAGAAGAAATCCTCTTGCTCTACTTTACAACCACATTTCCCACTTTTTCACTGCCTGAAGAAAACTAGGCTGAGGCTGTAGTGGCCTGATCCAACCACACTGTCCATCAACAGGGATAGGGGAGAGACAGATGTGCAGTAAGGCCAACTGTGTATTGGAAGATAAAAGGTAGTGCAGAAATTTGGAGGCAGTTCCGGCTTGTAACTGCACTGGAGGGAATAAATTGGCTTCCTTGCTGACAAAAGGCCTCCAGCAGACCAAGCAAACCTATGCAAGAGATGTCAGACCAGCCCGGGCAACGATGAGGCTGAACTATGAGGACTCAAAAAGCAGCTGAAACTCTCATGCAGGCCTGGACTGTGCAGTGGGAAGCACTCTGCTCGCTTTCAGTCCGAAACTGGAATAAATCAATAGTCCTTTATCAGCTTCCTTTTCTCATAGACATAACTGATTTTGCTGTGGCAGTTGTTTTGCAGATATTACTGTACCACAACATGGTTTCCAGTTCCTTGTATTAAAACATGGGCTCATTTCTCTGTGAATCAGCTCTTTGCTAACTGCTTTCTAAACTGCAGCAGAGCAGGCTATTCCTAGCACAGAGCCAGACTCCTCAAGCAGTTTTCTGGTTGATGACCAAATTCAGGGGCTATTCCTTTCTGCAGCCACCAATCTCTGTGACACCACAGCACTTATTGTCATTTTCTTGCTGGGGAACTGCTCACCAATCCATTCTGGGATGGCAACAGCCATTTTCAGCCTGCATTGGAAAGGTAGCGTAAAAAAGGTCTTGCTGTGCTGTTCATTGAAGCAATTTGTCATTTTAGGATTTCTTTATGAGCCCAAATCCACAGGAACCTCTCTTCTTTCCACACCTTTGTCTTCCTACTTGGTAGGAGCCCTCAACCCCCAAACTGTGTCTGTGCTTAGCAAATGAGGTCTTACAGATGCAACACCACTGGGAACAATGTGAACCAGGACTGTACTAAAGCCAGAGGCATTGTAACCTAGAGCTGCACTGAACAATGTGGAAGAAATGCTGTCAAATCTGTGTCTGTGTGAGCTATTATATCCCCAGCTAGCACCCCTCCAAAAGTTTGCTCAGCATACTGACTTTCCAGGAGCTTTCTCAGTGCTTGGAACAAGTTAGCTATCTCCTGCCAGAATTGAGAGAGGAACACGACTGGCTGACGAATACCATATGTTCCAGGCTGGCCAAAGGAAACCTAATTGTGTTTTGTTTAGCTTGTGTACTTAACTGGGTTTCTGTAACAGGGCTGAGTTGGTTGGGTTTGGCTTTTTATTTTTTCACTCCAGATAAATGGGGCCAATCTCTTCTACACTGTCCCGTGACAGTTCTGTATTTTGCCCTGGAAATGTAGGGCACAGCCTTCTGCCACTTCCCTAATGGAAGAGATCAGGGGAGAGCTGAGCAAAGGGAAAGGCAGTTGCCAGCAGGAGTGATCAGAAATTGCAGGGCTAAAATCTCATTCTAGGCAAGGAACATCCAGATCTAAGGAGGAAACAAAAATGCTTGGCCTGACCAAAAGGTTCCCCATCCTTTTTTACTGGTTATTAGGTTGTCAGAATGGGGAAAGTGTGTTTGTGACCTGGGAGTGGGAGCACAGAACTGTGGATGTCTAATACCTAAATGTAGATTTGCTGTGTTAAAAGTGGCTTAAAATTGGAGCTGCATCAGGCTGCAGAAGCTAAAGGCTTATCTCTCTTCTGAGACTACCAGGGCAGTGTACTGTCCCTAAAAGGCACAGATTGCAGCTTGCAGAAGTTGAGGTTGGACTGATGCTGACCAAGGTAATTCATTTCCTAGAGACACCTAACCCTAGATGGAACTATAAGAGCACTTCTTCCCTCTGTTCCACCAAACTACATCACTTGGAGTTCGTCACTCCTCCCTGATGTATTTTGCTGCCTCTCACTGCCCTAAATGCTTAGGAGGAGGCCTCATCTTACATCTCATGATTGTCCAGCATCTAGCACAACCTCCACTGGAGGAGGTGGAGGGGAGATCACTGGGCATTGTCATGTTGCATATAACAGCTTTGGCTCTCCTAAGGCAGGAGCTGGCTGGAAACCTTGTACTCAGTTTTCTCCTTCAAGTTGTTGGAGCATGTAGACATGTTCTCCCCAGTTTCCTGGACAACCTCAGTTGTGGTGTTAACAGGGGTGTGCAGCAAGCTTTGCATCAGCTAGGAGAGAGTTGTAAGTGTATGCTGTTCTGACAAGTGAGCAGAAAAGGGTGGGGGCCTTCATTTCTAGCTGAGCAGAAGAGGTGAAATGAAGCTAAAAAGCAGCTGCCACTTTAAGTGGATCTCTTCCCTCCGCATCTCTTATTTATCTCATGCCTTCCTGTTTACAATGTCATTTCCCACAGCTCCCATTCTGCCCATTTAGAGGTCAGGTCAACCCACGGTCTGCCCCATTTCTGAGCACCAATTCTGTGCAAGTGTCACCATCTGATGCCACCAATGAGATACAGGCTATTGGCTGCTTCTCCCTGTAGGCTGCTGTGGCACAGCAAAGTGAGGGAATGTTCCAGATTTAATGAAAGATAGAAGCTGGCACAGTTCTTGACTTCTTCCTCCAAACATGTCCCCTGCTCTGCTGTGTCCTTTCACTTCTCACACACTTGTTTATCCACAGACTGCTTGTGTCCTGATATTCTGCCATGTGCTTTGCTGCCCACACAAGCACACTCAGCTGCGTGCTCAGCGACCCACCTATCTAGATATTCATATGTGCTGAATCACCCTTCCGCGTACACTCATAGCCACGCTCGCAGATGGACTCTGGTTCTCATGAGCCAGACTGAAACTCTCATTCAATCTGCCACCCCTGTGTCTTCCAGACAGGGGATGCTCTTCCCTCTTGGAGGAAACATAGATCTTTGCAGTGTGTTTGTTTAATTACCTGTTTATTCTCGGGTCCTTGGGGAAAAAATGGTCATGCCTCCAGCCATGTGGAGGGAAAGGATGAATGTTGACACCTCATTTCTCCAGCCTACCTATGCTCCAAGATCTGCTCTTGAAAGGTTGGCAATATGTTTGAGTCCAGTTTCTCCTTTTGACAGGGTAAAAGGCCATCTCATCACCTTTTTATGGCTGAATTTCCGATCTCCTTGCTTGGCCTGCCCCCCTGGCTACCATGCTAAGGCGTGTGATGACCACCATGACAAATTTTGAGGCCAAGCCCTTGCTGGAGGCTGTCTGTC
Source organism: Orthonyx spaldingii (assembly GCA_013397795.1). Taxonomy (NCBI): domain Eukaryota; kingdom Metazoa; phylum Chordata; class Aves; order Passeriformes; family Orthonychidae; genus Orthonyx; species Orthonyx spaldingii. The sequence goes on from VZTJ01004697.1 coordinate 157,894, forward strand.
CCACACAAGCACCCAGGGCCATGCACAGTCCTACTGATGCTGCAGCGTGCACGTTGGATAAGACACTCCCTGATCAGAAACATCTTCAAAGCAAAACATCCTGTTGTCTGAATGTCCCCTGTTCAGTGTGGAGTGTATTAGCTCCCACCCTGCCCCCCCACTGATTCCACATTGGACCATTTAAGCATTAATGAAGGCCAGATGCATGTTCTGCAAATGTAGGATCTCTGCATTTTGGAGTAGAAGCTGGCCTGATGCCTCTGTGTCCTTTGAATCCTTAGTACAGCTAATAACAACCAGAGGCAGCCTCCTCAGTCTGAGGTAGATCCCACCTCACCAGTGACGTCCCTGTGACCGCAAAGGATTTCTCAGGGACCTGGAGGGGGACCAGTTTTCAGCTGTGGAGCCCCAGGATCTGGTTTCATCTCTCACCAGCATTGGCAGGATGAATTTGGAGTGACTGAGCTGTCCAACAAGAAGGTGGTGAGCTAGGCCAGTGTTGGATTTCTAAGGGGGAAGGAAGGAATTTGATGTATTTTGGTGGATGTAATAATAAGGGGTGGATCATACTAGTGGGAGCTGTCCATGTTTTGAGATAATGGAGCAGATGTGCTGCGCAACTACTGCAGCCTCATGCTACCAGGCCTCTTGTGAACTGCTAACCCTCCAGGCAGGGATGAGTCAAGATGGAATGCTGCTTTCCAGACTCGGATCTGATCTGCTAAAATGCCATTGCCACAGCAGCTGTGCTTCCTTGCTGCACAAGCAGAGCTTTTCTACTGGTGAAGTGTCTCAGCCATCTCTGCTGGCCAATGGATCCTGGAGGTTGTTGCAGAGCTGTTCTCTGGACGTCTCCATGCAAACACATGGAGTGTGCTGGGGGTGTCTGGCTTGGTGCGGATGTCTCTGTGCGTGTGTGTGAAGATACTAGACAACGGATGACTTCTACTGGTTGCAAAACTGATTTTGTTGCTCCAGGGAGTGAGTCTGTAAATGAAGTTTTTAGGCCTAAAATTTGTTCTGATTTGTTTGTCGAACAAGTTTTTGCATGTGACTGTTTTACCTAGGGGAATGCCCCTTGACAGGAGGCTGGGAATTGGTGGGCATAGATAACCAGTAGTGGAGTGTGATGCTGCATGACTTTACTCATCACAGCTGTGCCATGAACATTCAGTAATAGTAGGGCCATGACCTTATCATATGTTAATGGCCCTAATTTGAGCTTGCAGTGATTTATGGGAAAGCCCTGTGGCTACTTGTAGCAGTTCATGATGGATATTTCCATCTCCCATCAGCCTCTGGCATTCTGTGACTTGCGCAGGTCCCTAGTAGTGGTAGGGATTTCTGCATTAAAAAACCTCATCCCCAAACAAGCCCAAGCTTCTCAGATCTTCAGTACAGAACCTTCTCTCTTTTCCCCTTCTCTCCCCATCCCCTTCAAACATACCTGTGGGTAGAGGTAGTGTTATTGGAGCAGCCTGTTCGACTGCTATAATATTTTCCACTCAGATCCATTGACTTCTATTTCATGTTTTCTTTGGATCAACACCTTTTGAGAGCAGTTGAAGCTGCTTGGATTTGAATAGCTGGAGACAGTGTGTCACACTGATATCTTTTCTTGGTTTCACCTCTAGAAGGCAGTGATGATATGCCTACACACAGTCACCCAACTGAAGTGTATGTCTCTATGTCCTTCTCAGTGGAGGTCCTTTATCTGTATACTGCCAAATTTGCCCCCAAGGAACACAGCATGATTTTAGAGTGTGTTTACACCAAATATATAAATGGGGCAGGAATCACCATTTTTCTAAGCCCTTTGCTGAGAGAGAAAATACTACTACTACTACTGATGACAGAAAAAAAAGAAAGTTTGTTGTTCTGAATGTGAATTGTTTTGCGGTTTTTTTTTCTTCTTATCTATGATAGTTGGGCAGAAAAAGAGAAAAGAAAAAAAATCTCCTGTGCAGGGCTGGGAACCCTGAAGCTTCCTGCTAAAACCACTGTCTTGTTCTGAGCCTCCAAAGGAAGGGAGGTGCAGAAGAGCTTGGGGTTTCTCCCACTCATAGTCTCTGTTTCCTATGAGTTTGCCTTCCAGTCCCCTCTCCCTATATCCATCTTCTCTTGGCTCAGGAGAGAACAACCTAGGGGCGCACAAGAGCTGACTGAGCAGTAGTAAACTAACAGAAAGGATAAACGTGGGATGCAGTTTTTCTCATTAAGACTATTGCTTTAGTTTTTTCTTCTGTTGAATTGTTTGTTTTCATGAAGCATCAAGGGCTAAAGAATTCGAAAAGCAATTAGCAGATAGATAGGATTACACCCTCTGATATATGGTAAGAAATTGATTTGTTTGTCTAGAAATAGAGTCCCTATAGGAACAGAAAAACAGTCATTGAATTTGAGGTGAGAAAAAGAAAATAGAACCAGATCCAGTGAGGTGGGAATTATCATTTCATGCTTCAAAACATTGGCATCTCTTGCTGAATATCATCGTGAAGCTTGTGATGTTTGTGGATTTTATTTGAGACTTGTGGTCTTCATTTGAGCTCTTGGAATCAAGAGACTGAATGAGATTCTCAGCTTTCTATTTATTTTTATTTTTTTCAGACTAGCATTTCCAGTTCTCTTGATCCTGGAAGAAAACAACTTCACTTGAAAATATGAAGCCTCGAGGGTCCAAATAAGAAAACAGATGAAAAATACTCCAAATACTTTTGGGTTGGTTAAGTCTTATTATTTTGAAGCCTATATCATTCTCTTCTAGGGCCACACACAACATTTTTGAAGCTGAAAGCTGGCAACACTCATGCTTTTTATCCAAAGCACTTTAGAAAGTGGGTGAATGTTGGTGGCTATCGTGAATGAGAATGTGTGGGGGTGATCTTCCAGGCGGCATCTCACAGGCCTGTGGGCTCCTTGTGCATGGCAGTGGGAAGTCCCTGCCTTGCAGAGTTCATGAACTAGTCATGGCAGGCAAGGGTGTCTAGAGGGGTGTCTTTTCCCCTCTTCTGTTTACAGTTCTCTGTCTATAAGGAGGCAGTAGGCGAACTGCCCGTGAAGCCAAGGGGAGAGGGAGGAATGTAAATCCAATTTGCTGCAGTCAGTTATATATGTGACCCATCGACAGAGTGCTGCTGTGGCTGTGGGAAGAGTGGGGAGGCACATGACAATGGGAAGGTGCCTCATCCTGTCCTGGGACAGGACATGTAGATGGACATTTTGTAGGGCAGAACATGGGTGAGAAGAGCTCCTGCAAACGGAGAAAAACAGGGGCTGTGCAGTGTCAATCGCAGACCCTCCTCCTCACCACGGTGGTTGCTGTTGTTGTTGTTTCTGCTTTTAAAACAATATGCGAGGAACCATCCAATATCCTAGGGCTTTTGTTTATCTAGATTTTTATGAGGAAAAAAAACTGAAAAGAGGAGAAAAAGAAATGAGAGGGGAAACACACGCATTCCTTCCAACCAGAAAGTCATGAGTTTTGATTCAGTCTAATTACACAAGTGATATTTTTATAACCTCTGTGAAGTCTCCTTGCTTTCTTGGTGTGTCTCCATTGTTTATGTGAGAGTGGCCAGGTAGCCAAGGCAAAATAATGTTGCGAGAAAAATTCCCTTGGTCTTGGAATATGCTGCAGTCTCTTTTTGGCTTCATAAACAAGCCTGTTTTCCTGGTTTCAGACCTCTCTTAGGTTCTTTTGTTGCCTCTTCCTCTAAACTAGGGTTACTCATGTTCTGCCCAGCTGTGGGCCATGTTGGCAGCTTCATAGCATCCCTTAAATATGCACAAAGTAGTACATAATGGGGCCAGACCTCCAGTAAATTGAATCACTCCTGGTCTTTGTGGTCCCCTTCTGTTTGCAGTAATGAAGCAAAGCCCATGTGGGCCCCTCTGCAGGCTGGTAAGGACAGCCCCTGCCCAGGTGTGGCTTTCCCCCCTGCAGACATGGACCTGGGAGTCCTGGTGGACAACAAGCTGTCCATGACCCATCAGTGTGTCCTTGTGGCCAAGAAGGCCAATGGTATCCTGAAGGGCATTAGGAAGAGCATTGCCAGTAGGTCAAGGGAGATGATTCTGTCCCACTACTCAGCCCTGGTGAGGACTCAGCTGGGATACTGTGTTGAGCTCTGGGCTCCTCAATACAACAGAGACATGGAGCTCCTGGAGTGGGTCCAGTGAAGGGCTACAAAGATGGTTAAGGGTCTGGAACATCTCTCTTCTGAGGAAAGGCTGAGGGAGCTGGGCCCGATCAGTCTTGAGAAGAGATGACTGAGTGGGGACCACATCAATATCTGTCAGTATCTGAAGTGAGGGTGTCAAGAGAATGGTGGCAGGCTCTTCTCAGTGGTGCCAAGCAATAGGACAAGAGGCAATGAGCAGAAACTGATGCACAGGATGTTCCATCTGAATACGAGGCAGAACTTCTTTACTGTGCGGGTGACCGAGCAGTGGAACAGATTGCCCAGAGAGGTTGTGGAGTCTCCCTTGCTGGAGATGCTCAAGAACCCTCTGGACACAATCCTGTGCAATGTGCTCTAGGACAACCCTGCTTGAGCAGGGAGGTTGGACCAGATGACCCACTGTGGTCCCTTCAACCTTACTCCTCCTGTGCTTCTGTGTCTCTTTGTATGGGTGGGGCCAGGCTGTTTGGGAGGTTGCAAGGTGGAGGGAAGGTGTGAGGTGGGTGAAAGCTAAATCCTGTGCTCTGCAGTGGCATGTCTTTCTGACCAGCCAGCATGTAATCAAAAGGTAGGAGTCCAGTTTCTGCTCTACCCACCCCAAGCGTGCATTTCTTGCTCAGGTGAGCAAGCCTCACTGCTTACTCCTGTAGTAACAAATAGCCCAGGTGACAGCTGCACACTGTTGCCTTCTTTGGAGATCTGCTTTGGTCTTTTTGGGTTTCCCAAGACAGTCTTCTGTGCTCTGAGTCAGGATTTAAAGATGCAGAAATAGTCAGGCTCCTGCAGTGGCACAGCAGGGGCACAGAGAAGGTACCATGTGGAGCAAGGAATTGAAGATGCAGCAGCATGGGCTCATGGATAGACCTGATGGAATAAGGTGGATGGAGCTGTTGAGTTGCTATGTATTCTGAGTGGTGGAAATAAGTTTTGTTTGCTTTGACTGGTCTTGGTTTTTTTTTTTTTGTTTTTTTTTTTTTTATCGTGTTCATCAGTACCACAAACAGTGCTGGCAATAGCTGTGAGTTGGTTGCAGCTCTTTGGCATTGTTTTTTACCTTCCTGTGGTGCAGGTGACTTTGTAGTGTGGATGTTCAGGTGGCTAGAGCTGCATTTAATCACCACAGGGCAGTGTTACTCTGTGGACATACTGGGGGTCCCAGAGGACCTGGTATAGAGGGTGATAGGAGCTGGAAGGAAGATGCTCATGCCTGCAGATAGCCAGCGTTTATCCCACAGACTGGCTGCTGCTAGTGTGATGGTGGAGAAGTTGCAACGCTTTTGAAAAAGGTTTCAAAAACTGGCCTTGATTTTGGTTGCTCAGTTATTTATTACAAAACCAGTAAAATAAATTGCATGTGCTTGTTGCCTCATGATTGTTGCTCTTGAGATACTGCCTCTTGCCTTGTTAAAAAAGACCTTACTCAGAGATCCATCACTGAAATCTATCCCTCAGTCACAGAGATCCATCCATTCCTCAAGTGACTGTGGTCACTTAGGTGATGTGCTTCTTGGACCACCCTGGTGCTGTAACCATCGTGCTACTGAGAGATTTGGAGAGTACAAAGGTGAAATGTACTGTCTCTATGCATTTGTCTGCATGGTTGCTTTGATAGCACCACTGAGCACCAACACCACAGCAAGCCTCTCTGTCCCTTCCAACCCTTCTGAGAAATGAAGCTGAGGTCTCAGCTGGTGATTGATTAGCTCTGGTCTCCTGCAAGGAGACTGTCAGTTCCAGTCTAGCACTCATGGACTCTTCCCACATCCACTGATGTTTTTATGATGGGCTGTCATCCATGCATTTCATGTTTGGAACAAGCGGTACTAACTCTCCTCTTGGGTGGTGTTTTGGATGATGGGAAAATATGTGGATGTTCTCCAAGTGTAATTTTGTCAGGGGACTGCCTGAGGAATGACCTGAGGCTTTTAGCAGAGACATGGGGAGCTCAGGAAAGAGGCTCTGTGGTTGAATAGTTGAGCTCCACTCAAATGGTGGGCTCAGGAAAGAGACATATAGGAGAGGAGAAAATAGATTGGTAAAATGGCAAAGATGACATTTGGGTTCTCGGGGTTAGATGTGAGATTGAGGGTGTGTGTGAAGGAAGGCAAAAGCTCACTCAGGAGTATGGGAGGAGGAGACTGCTCACCTGCAAGTGAGAGTGCTCACTGTGAGGAGTCCACGAATAGGAAGATTTGAAACAGGCCGTGGTGGGAAGAAATGAAAAGATGGTGTGAGTCAGAGGCAGAGATAGCCAAATTCAGCACCACTTTTAAGCAGAGGAAACTCCGCTGACATCTTATAGCTTCAGGCAAGGACCAGCAAAAACATCTGGGCTGGATCTTGAGCAGTGTAAATCTGCTTGGGGGCCACTGCCTTCAGTGGTGCCACACTGATCTATGTACATGAAAGGTCTGGGCCTCTGCTTGCCTTCCTGCCTTCAGTCCTGCCTGCTTTTTGGGTCCTGCGGAGCTCTCTGGCTGAATTTGTGGGTGTCAACACAGGGGGTTTCCTGGTAAATGAGAAAAATGCTGTCCTTCCATCCCGCTTCATCTGCCTGGGATTTCCGACAGAAAGGCACTGACTAATTCCATCTGGCAGGCTGACCATGCTTCAAAGACTGCAAATCCCGAGACTTTTAACTTACAAACAAAACCATGCATTTAAAAAAAAAAAAAAAAAAAAAAGACAGCTCTCCCCAGGGATAGTCTCTGCAAAATCCAAAACAAGGTCTCAGCGCCTGCCCTGGTGCTCTGGCTGACGCCAGTGTTTTTTCTGTCCCTTTTAAAACCAAGCTGGAGTGTTCCCGACTCCTCTGTTCGACACCTCCGGCTCCCTTATTCCCTTCGGTGAGTGGGGTGGGGGGGAGGAGGCTGGGAGGGAAAGGCCAGAGCAGAGGAGGAAAGAAATGCCTGGTATTGATCCACCAAGGCTGGCCAGACTGCAAGAAATTCCGGTTTGTGAAAAATGTTGTGGTTTAGAGCATTTGTTTTTGTTCCACAGTGGGATGAAACCAAGACTTTCTGGAAGGAGGGAGGAGCAGGGGGAGAAGAAGAAAAATGACCTTTTTTTTTGGTGGTTGTTGTTGAGGAGGAGCAGCCTCCCTGTGGTACAGATGCCCACACTGCATGGCTGGGGAGTCCTGTCCCGACAGCCTCTCGTTTGCAGCTGGTGCTCCTGTAGTAGGGTAGTGCAGGGATGGGGATTAAGCCCCTGCAGGAATGGGTAGGGACCTCCTTCTGCCTCCAGCTCATCGTATGCTCTGGACAGAACAGAATCAAGAGGTGATCTTCAGGACTGTGACCTGCCCTGTGACAGTCATGGTGGAGCTTGGCTGCAAAACTCTGTGAGTTCCCCTGCTTTGTGGCAGTTCTGCCCTTGCTGAGTTTTTATCCACTCAACTGGGCAAGTTTCCCCAATACTGGTGTGGGGAGCAAGCTGCACACTTTCTGGAGGATGAAGAGGGTCCCCTGACTTCAGCAATGTGAAGTAGGGAGGCTCTGATCCAGAGTTCATACAAAGAGGAGTTTGGAGTGATTACCAAAAAACCCACCACCTTAAAGATGTTGCTCTTGCCTTTTAAAATGACTGTGCTGGCTTTTCCCACAGCCCTCTGGTCTTGCATAATGACAATTCCTTTCAGGGAAGTGTAGAAGAATATAAAAACCAGAGCAGATCTGGGAGGGGAAGGCTTGAAGATGTAAAAAAGTAGGACATAGGCATAGCATATGGCTCTTGAGCTTCCAGGCAACTCTAAGAGCATGGTGAAGGGGCAGCTGGGCTTATCTTTAGGTGAGCAACCAGTGCTTTGACCAAGGTAAGTGGTGATCTAGCCTTTTTGCATCTCTCCCAAAGTCAGGGAGAAAACTGGCCAGCAGAGCTGGGAGGAGGATGGACAGTACTGCCCTGGAGAGTACCATGAAACTGTGGTCTGGAGACACCCTCTTGGTGGCCTTTGTGAGCTATTGGTCAGGTCCCAGATGCCACGTGCACCTCCCGGGCACAGCCTGTGAAGAGTTACTCCACTGTCTGAAGAATAAGGAGGCATTCCAGTGATTTCCACCCTACCCCCACACACCCACACCTTGTCACCGGTTGTCAAGACAGGAATGGAAGTTACCCCATGCTTGCAGCTGGGAGCCCTTGGGAAACACTCTGTCTGTTTTCTGGGAGGTAAAACCCCTTTTCTGAATGTTAGTCAGCAGACTGTGCAGGGGAAAAGAGAGAGCGAAAGAAGAGAAAAAGAAGTGTCTGCTGTGAGTCAGAAAGAGAGTTTCTCTGGAGGCTGTGGGATTACAGGGAGGGGGGCAAGGCTGCAGAGCATGGCTGCTATAAGCAGACCTATGTTCCACTAAGCCACAAGCATGAGGTGTTGGAGCTCACAGGCCCAGGAGTACAGAGGGATCTTCATCAAGACAGGAGGGCTTGCAATAAAACCTGAAATGTCTGGTAATTTGATTGTCAAAGGCCACGTCTTCCAAGGCAAGTGCTTCAGACCAGCCACAGAGTGTAGAGCCAGGGTTGCTAGGGGAAGGCTGCTAAAAGAACAGGTTTATTCCTGCAAATGGGATTTCTTAGCAAGTGCTGTATCCAAGGCTTTTTTAGAAGTTGCAAGATTGTCACATTGGTGGGTGTTCCCCTCGTCCTGGCACCTACTTCTTTCACCCAACATGGCTCTCTGGACTTTTACCCACACACCTGTTGCCTTGCTCTATTCTTGTGAAGCAGAAGGGTTTCAAACCTGCCATGAGCTAGCATCTAAGGATTTCCTGGGCTCTCCACCCTTCCCTGTAATGTTGTTGGGTGTCCCTTCTTACAGAGGAGGTCTTCTTTCTGAAGGAGACCAATTGTGGATCTAAGAAGGGCTAAGAAGGCTGGGAGCTGAGTCTTGGCTGCCAGAGCAGCTCATAGGCAGCTGCTGTTGAAGGTCAGAGCTCTCCTGCCTTGGCAAGGCACGGTAAAGCTGCCTGATATCGTCTGGTAGCATCCAGAAGTGCCCAGCGTGTCATGGCCTTTCCATTTCCTACTGGTAGCATGGGATGGATATCCAATGAAGACATGGATAGGACTTGCCACCATGGCTGGGTTTTTCCTGGGGTATCCCTGGTACCATCTCCATGCACAGAAAGGCAGTGAAGTGGGCTCTTTCTTGCTCTTTGTCTCTTTTGGATCGATCCTAGGAGTAGGTTTCCCATAGCCTCTCCTGGCTAGTGCTCATGTTGCCAGTGGGCCAAAGTGCTGCAGAGCAATGCCAAGTACCTGCCAAAGCTTTGCCAACAAAAAAACCTGAGGTTAAGGCTAGAACTCCTCTCCTGGTGAAGCTTAAGGCAGGGGTGGGCCTGCAGTGTTGCATTTTGTTACTTACTGTACTGACCTAGCTCAGAAGGGAATAAGGAGGAATGTTGTTTCCTTGGCCTTACTGTGTTTTAGTTTCATACAAGAGACAAAATTCACTCTTTTCCGTATGCTGAAATATGCAGATGTGCTGTGCACCTCTGCAGGCTGTGTTGGAAGGAGTCACTGTGCTCTGTTTTAAATATTTGACAGCCCCCTCATTAATTGTTGGAAAGTCTGCCTGATAATTTGGTGGAGTCTGGAGTCTGCAGAATGTTACTGTGAGTGATATGTATCTGTATATCCTATAACCCTGGAAGAACTGTTGAATCCTGTGAAGCTCTTGGCTTTGGAAAGTGACTTTTCAGGCACATTTTTTTTCCTGTAACTGAATTCCAAGTTTTTTAGCAACTCTGCCTCCCCTTTCTCTTCCCCATTCCCCTTGCAAAAGGGACAGTCATTTAAAGGAAGATACAACCATCTTCACACAACCTTCTCTCTGAAGAGAAATGGAGGTGACATTGAAGAAAAAATGCAAATCAGAGCAAGGGAGAGTTGCCTCCTTCTATCCTTCTTGAGGTGTAAATTGGACTAGTATCTCTTGGGAAGTTGTTCAATGCTTATCATAAGACCCTGTATTCAGTTGCTCATTATTTCGTCATTCTCAAACTCTTCTTGTTGTTTATGGTGCCACACGTGTGACTCAGGATAGATTTTTCTTGGGATAGTGTAATCTGAAATAGTTCACTCATTTCCAGGAACAAGATGAGGAGAAAATTCCATTATTTTTTCCCTGTGTGTTTGAAAAAAGACTAAATGCAAGATTTAAAAAAAAATTTTTTTGTTGCTCTACTGAGGCAACTGATTTCTACTTTCTTTCTGTATGAGTCTGAGATGTCAATGAGGAATCACCAGGAGGTAGAACTCACCTCTTTTGTAGTGCTGACCATTTATTAAGCATTCATTCCAGGTAATTTGTCTGAACTAAGCTTTCTCCATCTTCTGTGGAGAAAGATGAACGTGTTCAATCAGCCCATCTGAAAATAGATACCTAATAGTAGTGAAATTAATTGCATCCTGGGGGTTCATGACAGAGGTAGTTTAGAAAAATTGTTTAAAACAGACTCCTCATTTTTAGACAGATGAGTCCAACCCTCAGATTGAGGAAGAGCCTGCTGTTTTTCCTATGAAAAGCTGATTGTTTTCAGCTGTGTTATATGTTTTGGAGGAAAGAAAAACAAAAATATATCTCAATCTGCTCATGGTGGTGAGAGTCTGGTAAATGCTTTCATGAGTCCACTTGAATAGTTCATCACTGTGGTGCTTATCCCAAAAGCAAGAGAGTGTATTTCACCCCTGAACCTTCCTAATGACTCTCCTGGTACCATGATTTTAGGGAGGTGGTGAAAGAGCAGTCTGTCTTTCCTGCAGTCTTGGTGGCTTGAGTTCTGGTGGTGCCCAGGAGGCAGGGAGGAGGTGTGCAAACTTCAAATACAGAAGGAATGCTGGGAGCTGAATGTGGTGGAGAAGGCAGCAAAGGGAGCAGCTGGACACAACAAGTGTGGTATGGGAAGACAAAGGGGGAAGTGAGGACCAGCAGGAGTCCTGGGACTTGAAATGCTACTGAAAGCCAGAAGGGAAGAGGAGACTGATACCAGGAAAGGAACTGTATGGATGGAAGGTGAGATGGGGAGGGCACGTGTGGAAAGGGAAGGCAGCTGAGGGTGGTGATGGGGCAAGGAACTTCAGGATGGTGAGCAGAGGTTCAAAATTCAAGAAAGACCAGGTCCTAGAGGATGAGAAACTAAGTTGTGGAGGCAGCTGCACAGAATGAGGCAGAACAAAGGCTGTGGGAGACAGGCAGAAAAATTTGGACTTGGATGGGCACCAGAAAAGAATGATCAGGGATGCCCTGTGGAAAAAACTGGCTGTGTAACAACCACCATGATCAGTTACTACTATGTGAATAACTTGGATTTTGGCACTTATGGGACTTCTAGCTCCTGGCATATAACCTTTTTTTGTAGGTGTGACACCGTATAGACTGAATGTATCTTTTCATCTGGATTTTTCTCCCTGCTCTATTTCTTGTGCTAACCTTTCCTTGGTGTTTTTCTCTACTGCTTTTTTCAGCCTTTCATGTGCAAACTTTAGGCCCAAGAAGGTTTATGCTGAACTCTCAAACATATTCTGTTCAAATGGTTTGAAATACTGAGTGAAGCATGTTCATCTTTCATTAACTGGAGTAAAGGTATGTATGAAAATGATTTCCAGAAAGAATACCCTTGAAAGTCTGAGGAAGAGCCTGTCACCTCTTTACTAGGACACAGTCATTCCTTTCCAGCTGATAGACCTGTATTTGTTGTCAGCAGTGTGCCTGGATCTTCATCTAAATTATTATCAAGCAAATGGTTAAAATCAAGGGGTTTTACGAGCAGAAGACCTGCCCCTGATCATCCAGCTCAATGAGACCAAGTGCAGTCTGTTACAAGGTCCAAGGTACAGCTTGATTTTAAACATCTGCTTAAGTGCTTTTGTACTTCGAGTTGCTAGGAAGAAGTTACTGGGATGCCTGGGTGGCAATCTGTAATTCACACCCTTGCAAGGGGTCAGCAGAAACGGGCAACGTGCTTCTCCTGGCCTTGGAGTCTACAACTTGATCTTGGTGTCTGTCTGGCTGTGCGTTTCAAACCCCAGCCGATATTGCGTGTCCTTTTTGGACAATCCCGCCTTTTTACGCACTTGCTGTTCCCTGACCCGCTGGCAGAGCCTCTTGCCCCCATTATTCATCCTGACACGCTTCGTAATGCGCAGAGCCAGCCTGCGGCATCCAGCCTGCAAATTTCCCTAAGGCTGCAGAAGGGGGAAAAGAAAAATAGCCTGCAAGCATAAGGACATGCACGCAAACATGCTTTTCATGTGTTTTCACACACTACATGTGCATGCAGACATTTATGCATGCTCATCTGCACACACATATGCATTTTTTGGATACTTGTATCCCACTGGATGAAAATCTGGGAGTGGAAAACGTGCCGATAAATATAAGGGAGCTTTTCAGGGCCTTTGATTTGAAGCTGCATCTTGTAGCAGCTTTCCAGTGTTAGGATAGGATGGGGAGAGAAAAAGGAAAGAGAGAGGCAAGGAAAGAAAGAACAGAGTGGAGAGAAAAGAGCAGGGGTGAAGAGAAAAAAGGTGGGGGGAAGAAAGGGAAAGCAAAAGTACAGATAGCAATGCTGCCAGAGTTTGTATACCTTAAAATCTGAAAGATCCAAAAGTTCTTGACCTATATTCCCAGTTGCAGAAGTGTAGTACAATAACACACCATGGTTTGTTTAAAACATGGAAACTTGATTTCATTCTTATGTTTTGGAGAAAGATTTCGCAATGGTGCTGAGGAGAGAAAGCGAAAAGTTTTAGCTGTTCGTCTTTACTATCTCCCTCCCTCTGCCTTTTGGTGTGCTTGAAATAAAACCCACTTGCTTCTGAAATATTGTAACATTGCTGCTTTGATGGAGCTAGGCTTGAATTAAAACTTAAAAAAAAAAATCAACCTCAAATCCATCGGGGCAGGATGCTAGTATTTATAATAAATGGGTTTATGGACTGAATGGTTTGACATCTCATATACAGGCTGGTGGAAGCACATGTTGTGGAGTGGGACAAGACGACAGCCATCACATGGTGCTCTGACTCATTCAGATGGATTTTGGTTTTTCTTTGCTGCTTTTTTTTTTTTTTCCCTTCATTTCTTTCATTTACTTTTGAAGAGACAGACAAGTGCTGCGTTGCAGGGTCTGGTGCACTAATGGAGTAAACAGTATTGTGGACATGTTGGTAAACTCTCAATTTGACTTGGCTTTGCTTGTCTCCAAAGAGTTATATTATTGGTTATTTATGAGTATGTGGATGACCTTTGGGCAGTGGGGAAAATGTTTATGAATCTAAAAGGCTTCGCAAACTTCAGCTCAAAAGCTTGTTTTGTCCAAAAAAAATGTGAACTGTGACTTCTTCATCATTCAGCCTTGCTTGTTCTCTTATATTAAAAGTCTTTGGTCATCCATTTGCTCTGTAGATTCAAATCACATAGTGCAGATGAACGGGCACAAGCCCTGAATACCAAAAAGTGAAAATCCATGTGGAAGGCATGTAAGTAGCTCCAAGAGAGCAACTGGGTTTGTTCAATGAGCTGATGAAGGCTGAGTTATTCAAAGAAGCCAAAGGGAGGTGGGTGCTGCTGGCTCATTTTATTTGTGGACTTCTAAACCTGCAGGGGTATAGTTTTGAAGTTTGTAGATTCACTTGGGAAAAATTAGGATCAGTTTGTGAACCATTTGTAAGTGTAAGAAAAAGCCCAGCCAGTGGCTGAATTTCCAATCAGTCCTGCTGATAATGAGTAACTTCTGCAGTTCTGCTCTCTGAATCAAACTTTGGGTTGTCCATTTTTTCACATGTCATGTCAGGAAATTGAAAATAGATGGGGACCCCCCCCCCGCCTCATTCTCTTCTTTTTGAAAGTCATTAAGGTTATTGTTTTCTACCCTTAATTTTGTCAGTGTTTTTTACTTTTCTGTTGCTAATGCCGCAGTGTGATTTGAGTGCTGTTCCAGGGTAGGGATTTGCAGCTAGAAAAAGGACTCTCAATAAGCAATTAGTGCATCCTACTTGCAAGAAGTCTGATTCCTTTTTACATGCTGTCTGAATATGCTGTCTTTGCCCATTGTATTGAAGCCCAAAGTATGCCACACTGAGGATTTGTAATGTTTAGTGTGTTTCTCCCCCCAATGAAAGCCAAGAAATGCTGGCTATTGAACTTCCTTGCACCTGGCTTCAGCTCCCAGGATAAAGCAGAGCAGCCTAAAGCTTATTATAAATTACCCCTGGTTACTCATGACTCCTGGAGAGTCAGGCACAGATCAAAGAGAAATAAAAAGCAGTTCAGCCACAGCTTCTTTTCTTTTCTGTGGCTGATACTAAGTTTAGGTATCACAGTGACTCTATGCCTTCTTGGTTTCTGTTTTTTGGGAGGATCCTCAACCTTTGGAGTAAGACATCATTACCTGTCTGCTTTGTGCTGTCTAGGTCTTGTTACAACTCTTACCTCTAAATTTCTGAAGATAGACTGCAAAGTTTAGGCAATGCTTAATCCTGTTTAAGGCATGTGGATGTCCTTTTTGTGGCCAGGTTTAGTGGTGTTATCCAGGGCAGAGTGGATTTTACACTCTGTGTAAGGCTGGACAATTTGTGGAGCTCTCTGGTAGGACAGTACCAGAAGTGAGAGCAGAATCCAGCTTGATTTCTCCTGTTATCAGTGGTGCAATTGCAATGTTGAGAGGAAATTAGGCACACCCAAATACTAAGAGGATGTATGCAGTGTACATAATCTTATCATGCATGATGTGTCTTGAAATAGCGGAAGGAGAGATACACTTTGGGTGAACGCATCGACTTTGTTATTCTGATGTATGTCCATGAGTGTTCCTCTTCAAAACCTTGTCCCAAATGCTTTCCCCTCCTACATAGCTGTGGTCGTATGATTAGAGCAACCTGTGACCTGCTGTCAGAAAGATGCAAAAAAATTTATTGGGAAGGAAACTAGCAACAAGGGATGTCAATTCTGGGGAAATCTTCCTGTATTTGATTTTTTTTCTTCTCCAAAGACTAAGGTCCTGGGGTCAGAGGATTTATATGAGATCTGTACGTTTGAGTTCAGAAAAAAAGCAACCAAACCGCGCCTTTATACACACAGAGTTTGATGGCATAAATCTTAAAACCTCAGAAAAACAGATGGCAAAGAAAGGAAGGTCTGTCTTTTGGGGGTTTAAATAATAAAGGGCTTGTGATTATTTAAAGCTGGTCTCTCAATGTTTTGAACGTGTCTTGTGATATTTGGATGGGTGGAACTAGCGACACTGACCAGGCACCTATAAAATGCCTAGATTGCTCCCTAGAACACTCCTTGCTATAGGCAATATAATAAAACCCAGGGTATACCACTCACCTATGTTTCAAAGCTAGACTAAAAAGCCTTTCAGGAGAGAACCTTTCCTGTTATGTTCAGTCATGCTTTCTACCGAGGGAATCTCGCTATAAAGTTATTCAAGCATTGGGAGGGCTAGTTTTCCCTCTCTTTTAATGAACTGCCCACTGACTTCAAGCTCTAAGAACCAGAGCAAGGAAAATCAAACAGGGAGATGAAAGAGAGGGAAGAGCCAGTGTTTCTGCCTGCTTGCAGCAGAGGGTGGCTGGAGGGGAAAAGTGCCCTTTGAGGCGTGCCTTGGGGCTTGTCCCACAGGAAGATGGAGGGCTTTGATGTGTTCCTGACCATTGAGATATGCTTCTTGATGAGGAGGGGGGAGAGAAGCCAGTAAAGGATTGAAGGGAAAGGAAAGATGTGACAATTTCTCAGGGCTTCTCTGGGTCCCCACAGCTTCTGCAGTTGGGCTGCCCCAGCCTTTCTCCCTTAGCCTTCAGCTGGCCATGGCTGGGCTGTGCCTGCCATGGGTCTGAGATCCAGGGTAGGAATGGGGATCAGAGCAAATTGTCTGATGATTCTTTATTTTATGCTGGTTTTGGTGTTGTCTAGCACTGCCATTGTGTTGCACAAAGCCTCTGCCCTTCCTAGCCGCTGTCCCCACCTCCAAGTGATGGGCAGCTACTTCTCTGCTGGTGGCCCTTGAGGAACAAGAAGCTGCTGGCTGCCCTGAGTGAGAGAACACAGCTCCTGTGAGTCTGTCCGTGAGCTGTGCAGCTGGCATGCGCTCCTGGAGCATCTCTTCTGCATCGCTGAAGTGGCTCTAGCCCCATTAGAGACTGGAGAGAGCAGACTGCTCTGGGCTGGCAGCAGTGCTTGGGAGTGTGCACAGCTCACAGCCCTCTCCTCTCCCTCTGCCCACCTGAGGCAGGAGCACTCACTGTCCTGCCAAGTTTTCCTGCTGCTCGCCACTGTCTGTGCAGGTGTTCCTCACCAGGGAGGTCTCGTGCCACTTGGTTGTCTTGCTTCATGTTGTGTCCCATATCGCTACAAATAATTTAAAGGCTGTTCTCTGCTTCGTCAATTTGCTGTCATGCATTACAGTGGCATTGGGTCTGGATTCAGCAGAATTCATTCTCTTTTCTCCCTGGCGGATGCTGCTGAATGGTTTTCAACTGTTACACCCTGGGCTGTAAACTTGTAGCATGGTGGAAATGGCTGTTGTCAAGGCTTTTATTCTATCTGTCTGACTCTGTCAAAGCTTTTCTGCTGGTAGTTACTCAGGAGAGCCCTGGAGGAAACCATCCCTCACTTTCCTTTCAGCCCCTTTGTAATTCTTAGTATAATAAATGTGTTAAATAGCTGGTGTCTGAGAAGCATGACATTTTAAGTGCTTAACTTAACTAAGCCTGCTTCATATGATGGCAAGGTCGTGCTGCACCATTTGAGGTGTTCTAATACTGGGGTGACTCTGCCAGGTGTCACATGAATGCCACTGAGGTGACCTCTGCTTGGTGCTGACCTGCGTGGTTGTTCAGGTGAAGATCATTCAAATGCTAGAGTCTGAAATTAAAACACTGGCATCCATGAAAAGCTTTCACAGACCAGGAGGTGTCAGGACCTCAGATCCGCAAGGACAGGTAGTTCTGCAAGGCTGCCCTTCCAGATCACCTTGCACACAGCATTAAAAGCCAGGAGGAGAGAGGTTTCTTCCACAGCAGCTTGAAATTCCTATACAGCAGCTGAGAAAGCGATCTGTCTTGTTTACAGGCAAGCAAGGGATTTGGGTATGTGTGTGTCTGACTGGCTGCTGGCGAGTGCATCTTCTGGACTGCTTGGCGGGGCCATCTTTGCGCAACATGCTTTTCAGGCACAATTCTGCTTCTTATTAGAGCAAACTGGCAGGGAAGGAAACAGGGATGGTGTGTTATGTGTTACTGGGGTAAGGCAAGGGAACTGGTGGCGATTCTTTCTTTAATCGAAGCCAGCTTCCGAGCAGACAGAAAAGACCTTGACAAACCTTCCTTTCCTGCAGAGGACTCTGTACAGCCCTCCCGTTGGATCCAACCCCAGGTTTTGTCGCAGTTGAGTTCTGGAGGCTGTTTCCCCCTCTATCCACCAGGTAGCTAGCCTCATTCTCCACCACGGGGAGTAACACCAAGGCAAATTTTATCTAGCCCTACCTTTGCTATTTAAACCTCAGAGCTCGGGTTTGTTGTTTTAATATTTCTCAGGGTAGTTTTCTTCTTGTGCAGCTTTGGAGAATTGCAAGTCAGGTATCTTCAGGCAAATGCTTTGTGAGCTTCCTGCAGGGATTCCCATCGCCTCCCTTGGTGCTTGGATCCTCATGGCCAGAAATGATCACAAAATCATTTAGTCTGACACACTGCAGCACTGATTACAGAGGTTTGTGCTGGGATCAGGCAGTCTCCCCTCTGTTTCTGCATTTGTCCTGGGCATCTGACAGCTGTGCCAGACAGGTGGCTTTTTAAACCTCACTGTTTGGGATCCTGGGGGAAGGATGCTGTCCTGTTGTAAGGTAAAGGGAAAAAGAGACATGGCTGGATAGGTTACTGCTGCAGAGATGTTGAGATAAATCTGGGGATGGCAGGCACCCCTCTGCTAAGAGCCAGCATGGTTGAGGTCTTTTTATAAGGCCCTCTTCTGTTAGGGCTGCAGCTCCCTGCATCTGCAGGTCCCTTTCTTAACCTGCTACCAAATCCTCTCCCTTTTCCTTTCTTTTCACTTCCCAGGATGTTTTTTTCCCTCTCCTATCCTCCGGGAGCCTTGTATAGCGTAGCAACTGGTGTCTCTTCCCTGAGCTCAGGCAGGTGAGCCACTGAAAGGGGGATAGAGTTGTTTAGTCTGGGATGTTATTAGTGGAGGGAAGCTGCGAGGGTGCTCAGGGGTTGAGGAAGGGGAAACGTCTGTGTTAAGAAGTTTAAAGCGAATAGGTAGAACTGATTTTTAAAGTTTTTGTTTTTTCCCTCTAAGGAGGAAAGTAGAAACAAGGGCTGACCTGTTTGTCACTTTCCACCAGTCTCTAGGGTTAAGCCTGTGCCTGAAGCTTGTTGGAGTGATTAGGACCTGGAAGTAAGGGAACCAGCTCTTTCTTTTAGAAGGATAGAGGAAAAACAAGGAATTTTTTTTTTCCTGGAGGGAGCTGAAGACAAAAGGGTCTCTAGGAAAGCTGTTAGTGGAGAGGGGAAAAGAAGGAGAAAATTGTCTCCTGTAGGGACAGGGAGAGGTGAACTCCCATCCAGCTGCCATGGAGCTATCTGTCTTGTTTTTCCTCGTTCAATCCAGTGGGAAATCAGAGTTAACAGCACAGAGGGGACAGCCCATTTGATGGAGTGAAGACACTCATCCAAACCTGACAGCTGCCTAAAAGGCACTGTTCAGTAAAGACAGCTGGGTGGAGAATGCAAAATCAAGCAGGAAAGGGCTGGAGCTTGGGAGGGGAGAAGTGGAAAATGCTTGAGCTAATTCCAGTTGCACCACTGGCTGCCTGTGGGATATTGGGTAAGTCACCTGTGTGCCTTTATAATCTGTTCTCCCTGACCTGTCCAGAGAGCAAATCAGTCTCTCAGTTTACTGGGTGACTGAGTTTAGCATGAATGTAAGTTTCTAGAGATGGTTGACCAGAAATCTGAGCGAGAGAGAGAGGGGGCACAGTTTGTGTGCATTTCAAGGCAAAGTTGATGCCCTGAGATCCAGGGTCACTAAAGGGCTAATTAGTTATAATTGACAAGGGGTTTGTGTTCATTGGGGTACAATTTCACCTATTTCTGCATCTGAGCTCTGTCTACACAAACAGACTAAATATAAGTTCTGACCCCTTTTTTAAACTCAGGTTTGCTTTGTGCCAAAGCTGCAGCTGTGAGAGGGGAGCATGAGGACATGGGGGTACATAAAATTGACTGAAGTTGTGTACCTCTGGAGGCAGGGGAGCATGCTGGGGGAGGAGTAAGTCCACGCGTGCTTTCTGCTTATGCTCTTTCCTCCATTCCTGTTGTTGAACACCATGGAAGCTGGGTATGTAGCTAGAGGGACCTCTGTGCTGAGCCAGTGTGGCTGTCCTTGTGCTGTTACATACCAGTGCAATGACAAAAGCCTCAAGCATCTTGGACCCTGCGTGCCCCAAATCTCTGAAGTGAGTCTGCATCCATTGACCCACAAAAGGGTTCTGGTAGTCTTAGATGGAAGTGTAGGTTTTCATATCAAAACCTGAAATTAGCTGTGTGTTGTCTGCTTTTCCAGAGCCCTGCCAGCGCTACTGATGGGCTCAGGCACTCGTTGTGCACCCCTAGCTGGGTTGCCGAGCTGAACTGGCCACCCATGTCCAGTTCCAAGAGACTCTGCAGGCCCATCTTCCTTCCCCCGAGCTTGCAGAGTCCATGCTGACCTTCCAAAGGGTGCTGTGTGTATGGGGCTCTCCAGCAGCACAGGGACCGAGTGTGGGAGAGGATCATTTTGGGAATGTACTCCCATGACTGCAAAGGGTTTGCTGCCCCCCTATGGATTTGTCTGGCGCGGCCTGGGCCAGGGCACCAGGGTGGAGGAGGTGGCG
Organism: Orthonyx spaldingii; assembly: GCA_013397795.1. Classification (NCBI taxonomy): domain Eukaryota; kingdom Metazoa; phylum Chordata; class Aves; order Passeriformes; family Orthonychidae; genus Orthonyx; species Orthonyx spaldingii. The sequence goes on from VZTJ01004697.1 coordinate 177,950, forward strand.
GTGGTGGAGCCAACCGCTCCGTCCTGCCATGTCCTTCTCGTTTAGCCTCTCCCTGTGCTCTTGTGCCGCTGACAGGTTGGGGCCTGGGCTCCCATTCAACCGATTGCATAAATGCAGCGGAACAACAAGGTTTCCCCAAAGCAGCTCCATCTGTGCAGGGCACTTGTTCCTCAGGACTCCCTCGGTCATGCTGTGCTTTGCCGGAGTTTGTGCCAAACCCAATACCCGCAGTTTAAAAATAACATTTGGGTGTGACAGCTCCATTATTTACCCAGGATCCAACATTGTCTGGTAGGCAAAGCCAAAGGGCTGGGAGTCTGGGGCAAGACATTCTCTTCTCATCTACCACTGTGTTGTATATTACCTCCTGCTGCCTCAGTTTCCCTGCTGATGAATCAGGGATAATGAAAAACCACTTATGATAACTTCTGCAAGGCTTAGGTACTTTAAGGATCTCAATTAGGACTGTCCTCCAGAACCCATAAGCATTATAATGCCAAGGCAGACCAAACAGTTGCACCCCTTTGTTGGTGACCAAACTTTGCAAAGAAGCTATTGACACAGAAATATATAGTAAAGGACATCCTGGAAGGCCTGTGAGAGTGTCATTGATATGTTGCTGGCTTGCCCATCACCCCTGGAAAAAAATCATTGCACACTCTATTCCCCTTAATTTTCAACACTGCTGGCTCTGTCTGTGCTTTCACTTCAATGACAGCTCAATGACAGACATCTTTCTTCCTGACTCTTTACTTTAATGATGTCTTAACTGTGCAAACAACTATAACATGCATGGAGAATCACCTTGCATATTTATTTGCTTTGTTGTTTGTTATTTGTTTATTTTAAGGAAGACAGACCTTAGAAATTTTTGTGTAGTGTCCTCATTCAAATAATCCTTCCCATCATGGAAAAATATGGGTTAGGAGACATGAGAGTTGTGACAGCCTCACCTGGGACAGTATAAGCTTTAGGAGATATGAAAAAGGTGACACCAAAATACTTTGACCTTTGACTGAAACTGGAACTACACAATGTGATTGGCATTGTCCTGGCTTAAAAATAGCTGCCTCAAAAGCCTTCCTTTCTCCTCTACAACCTCATCAAGGAAATGGTTCAATATCATGGGCACAGACTGTTTGATAGACCCTCAAGCCATGCCGCTGATACAAGAGTGGAGGTTCTGCATTTCTTTGCTTCTTTATGATGTGCAAAGAAATGTCCTGTAAATTGGGTTTTTTAAGTCTCAGGGGAAGAGAATCTATTTGCTGTCTGCTGGATACACAGTGATCACAACAGGGTGAGTGCCCTGATGATGTGCCTGGTATGGGTGTCAGGAATTTGAGCTTGTTGGAGGCCTTCTTGGAGCTCTCTCATGGGTACCGGGAATGTCCTCACACTCTAAGCTGAAAGCACAAAACTGTTGGATTTTAATAAATGCCAAGTTTTCTCTCAGCTGTCCATTAGACCCTGGAATGCCATGAATTTTTCTGAAGAAGGCTAGCATCTCGGGTGGTGTTAACCCAACATGGTTTTACTGATTCTTGCAGCTAAGCTAGTTTTCTGCCAGTTGGGAAGCATCCTGAAGAGTTTAAAGTAGCCTGCCTAGAATTCATTCCCAATTCCCCCCATCTTGTGATGACAGGATTCCACTCATATTTCCATTCTGCAGATGGCCAACAACTTCTGGGCCAGACAAAACTGGAATTTCTAGGCTTGCTCAGATCAGATATTGACTTGGAGCCAAGTCTTACAGATGTTTGGGCTTTCGTCTTGGGCCATCCATACACAGATCTACCTACTGAGTCTGGAGGAAGCAGCAGTATTTGAAGGGGTTTGCCATCAGACATCTGATGGACAAGCAGGAGTAGAAAATACTACCCTGACATGTCCATTAACTCTACAATTACAGAGCTGGGTAGGTCCCTGTCATAGGATAAGAGATTATTGAGGAGTATTTTTTTTCCTTTAATGTTTTTCTGAGTTCCCCCACCCCCCTTTGTTTTTCTTGTAACCCAGTCAGGGAAAGAAAAAAAAAAAAAGAAGGAAAAAGAAATTCCAGAGTGAGCAGGAAACAGCGAGTAAAATTAGCCAAGAAACTTCCAAACAAATGTGTGGCTTACACTTAGGAGAGCTTGGTTTTGTTTACTGTTTGTTTTGAATTTCCACTCTTTGCCCTCAGATCAAGCCCTGGGAGAAGGGGGAGCCTGGAAGGAGGCTTCAGATGTCTGCACAACTCTTATATGCTGTGAAAGGAACCCTGATGAAAGGTTAAGGCAGTGGGATGGATGATACCCAACAAAAGGCATGTGCAGCACTTTTGATGGCTTTTTGCTGTAGAATCCTTGTTTCCAGAAAGTCTAACCCTCCTTGTGATAGCTGGGAAAGGTGGTTGTGAGAGGGAAGCTAATGCCTGTTAACCTCTTCAGTGCTATGTTTCCCAGTGTTGTCACCTGCACCGTGGGGGAACCTAAAGGCTGAGGGACCAGGTGGTGTGTATCTATCTGTACTTTGTATGAGAGGATTCCTTCTTGTCTGACAGGCGTGATCGAAGCACAAAAACACAGAGGAAAGTGCAAGATCTCTCTCACTTTTGTTAAGCAAAATCCAGACTGAGTGATTTCTCAGCAATGAATTGATAAACTTTTAACACGCTAATGATCCCACTGGAGCTGTCTGCGTATGTAAAAATAAGCATAAGCTAAATAAATACTTATTAAGTGCTTTGCAAGGCTCAGTGAGAAATTCTGATGTCTTAAGGCATAAGTCAACTCTGAGAAGACTTAGAAATAAGCAGCCTGAGAGAGTAAAATTTCTTATTGACTACCACAACACAGAATTTTTACATCTTTTTTTTGTTTAGAGACTGCTTAGTTTCTGGTCTTGATGACTGCTGAAACCAGGTTCCTCATGTTGATCGCTCCCTGGTTGGAAGCCATGTGGTTGTTCCAGTATTCTGTGTCCTGTAAACATCTCCAAGAGCATGGCACACCACTTTATCTGTCTCTCGTTAAGTAGAGAATCTGATTGTTATTATGCATGGAATTGTCAAACCAATTTGGTGTCTACAGACTTCACCAAGGATCAGGCAGTTTCACTAAGATGCCATCTTCTTCTTGACAGCTGACACAGAGAATGCTAAGAAACTTAAAAAAAAAATTAAAAAATACTGTATACAAGCAGAAGTGCCAAAATGCAGGCAGAGTGCATGTCAGGGAATTATTTACAGTGGCTGAAGTTTGAAATCTATTGAGGCTGAAGTTAAAATATCAGCTGGGATCCCAGCCCAAGCTTGGTCACAAACGGAACGCATCAAAAAGTGCTCAGGAAATGAGCAGAGGCCCTGCTGAGCAGAGCCAGCTCTTCCGTGGCTGCTCCTTCCCTCCCGAAGATCCAGCAGAGAAAGAAAAGCCCTGGGAAGAGAATGAGAGCAGCTGAAGGGAACAAGTGTCATTGCAGTGCAATGTCCTCTGGAGTGCACTGCTCAGCAAGTGCACTCCAGGCAGTGATGCCCTGAGGAGCTGAGGGCCCTCACAGCAAAGGCAGGGAGGAAACTTGTGGCATTAGGCAGACCTAATGTCCATCTCGCAGTTGTTGTGGGTAGCAAGAGGGACAGAGTGCATTAGAACATCAGACGAGTATTGCAGCTGGCGTGAATTGGTGCTTCTCCCCTGGTGATGAGAGTACCATAGTGGGAGAGACTGGATGACGATCTGGTTTGTTGGCAGCACCCTGTAGAACAGCTTAGACCAGGTGGGACCACCTGAGGACAGACAGTGCAGGAACAGGACTGAGAAGGGTGCGTCTTGGTGGCAGTGCCTTTGGCACAGTGGATGGTGTGTGCAGAAGTAGCTTTGCAAAGGCACTGAATAGGTGCACACCAGTGAGGTAGCTCACCAAACGCAAGCAGGAGATTCTGTAACTAATGCTTGTATGAGAGCATGAAGCAAAGGCTGCATGAGGGGAAAAAAGAGTTCACCTTTTAGGATGCCTGCCTGTTGTTAAATTGGCAGAGACACACACACTGACTTGTTGGTCCTCTCAGGCTTCCTTTTTCTTTTCTCACCTCTTCTCCTCCTCAGCTCTTTGGTGTGTGTCCTGACACAGGCAACAGCAACACTGTGTGTTTGTCTGCTGTTGCCTGAGCTTCTGCTGTCATCCTCCCCACAGATGTATCCCCCTTTCCTCAAGAGAAAGGCGGAGATTGATACTGACCATGGACCAGCGTGTGTTCCTCATGGTGGAAAGAAGAGTGAGACCTGTCTTTTGTGATCACAGCACGTCTGTGATCAGACCTTTCTCTCTCCAGTGTTAGGCAGGACTTGTGTAAAGTGCCCTTCGTGCACAGCTGCTTGAGCTCACGTCCTCCTGGGTCTGGGTACATTTCTTCAGGGCTAGTAACAAACAAAGGAAGGACTGTCTCCATTTCCTGGTGTGCTCTGTCACTCAATACCCATACATCTTAAACTGGATAAAAAGCAGGAGGTGATCGATCCATCTCACGGGCTCAGTGCTGAATGCTGATGTCTTTCAACCTACTCCTGTCCTACAATAAAGCTGAATAGAGATTCCAAAATATCTTAATTTTACCATAGCTCCTCTGTTCCATCCAGTGGCTTTTTCTCTGTTATCTTCACCTGGAACTGAAGAATACTGTGTGTAGGAGGAGTCAGAGATCGCTACCCATCCACATGTGTGGTGCCTTCCCAGGAATGCTAGAAGGAAGGCCGTGGAGAGCAATGCTGTGTGATCTCATGTGGAGCACTGCAAGCTAAATGAAGCATTTCTTCTCCCCAGGGAACACTCTCATGCTCTGAACAGCAGCAGCAACAGCACTGTGAGGATAACCCCAGCGTGGGCAGGGGGCTGAGTCATCTCTCCAGAAGATTAACACTGTTTATTAATCACTGCTCCTTTGAAGTGAAAAAATGGAGAAAACCTCTCGTGGCCAACGTTGTGATTAACCATCTAATTGTTCTACTGGTATGTTTGCTTAAGGGGTTTTCTTTGCTCTGTGTACACTAAGGAATAGTTTCTCATCCTACCGTTGTTGCACCCAGATGATAGTCATTAGCAGTGTACCAGACATACCCATTGTATAGGCCTTGTCCCGACCTTTTTTTTTTCCCTAAGTCCCTGGGTCCATCTTCAGTGTTGGCAGGAGAATGACAGCTCTTCCAAGTAAAGTCCTCTGTTTGTTCCCAAAGCATGCAGGGAGTCAATTAATGGAACAACCAATTCCTTGTCCCTTCCAACTGACCCCCCAGTCATCTTTTTCATCATGGGAGATGCTGCCACAAGCGATGGAGAATGTCTCAACATCATTTTCTGGGAGAAGACCCGTCAGACTGAGTTGCAGAATCACACACAACCTCTCCTACCAGCTCTGAGCATGCACATTCCAGATACGGCTGACGTTAGAACACAGGATTTTGGAGGGAGCTGGCACACCTAGCCCTAGCTGTGGGAATGTCTTCTCTTCAGTCACATGGGTTTGCAAAAAGGGCTTAAACTTTGTTGATGCTCTGTGTCTCCTAGACTTTGCTTGTCTTCTTTGCTTGAAATATGAGACCAGACTTAAGTCTTGGGACCTGGCAGAGGATACAGGGATGAACTTTGGTTTTTTCTGCAGTACAAATAAGGAAAAAGATGACTTCATCTTTGCCTGCTTTGATATTTATGTATCAGTGAATATGGGAAATCAGGACAAGTGCATTTTGGCTAGCAAAATGAAAAAGAAAATGGTATCAATAGAGGACAACTAGTTCTGGAAATTTTTGTCTAATCATTCATTCCAGACCAGGTTCAACTAAATGTTCCATTTCAGGTACAGATTCCATGAAAATACATTTCAGTAACATTTTGAGCAATTTCTTACTATATCCAACAACAACAACAAAAAAATAAATAAAGGAAGTTATGAAATGAGAAGTAGCTTAAAGCCAGGGAAGACTTCTTCAATCTCACTGACACTGCTGTTTCCTTCCATGCAGCAGTGCACGTGGTGAGCTTTGCAAAAGCACACATTTCCTTAACCCTGCTCCTGTGGAAGTCTATGTAAGTGTCGGTGTGTTTGGCACCAGACTCCAGAGCGCCTCAGATGTTCCCCTGTGTTGTGCACACTGCAGTAGTTGAATTCAAGAAAGGTGTTTCCATGCCCTGGGCACCTGTGTTGTTGTTCAAGTGTGGTGAGAGGCTCCTGCGCTGTGTGGTGCTGCGAGGCTGTGGGCTGCAGCTAGAGGGGGTGAGCAGGCAGAAGATAGTTCCAGCTAAAATTTCACATTCAAAGCTTTTCATCTTGCCCCTCTCTTTTCTCCGTTCCCTGATATCAGGTGGTGCCTGTGTACCTGCCTCCAGTGGACTTGTACACATGCAGGTTTGTGTCTGTGTGTGTGTCTGGGCACATGTGGTGCATCTCACAATTATCATGGCTTAGGCTGGTTTGTGGCCAGGCATAACGTGAGGTCTCAGCTGGTGGCTGAGGCTGAAGCGCACGAAGTGTTGTGCACACGTCATGAGTAAATGGCCCTTTCCTCAGAGATCCTGCAGTCCAAGTGTATGGTTAGGAACAGCAGATGGATACCACAAACACACAGGCGCTGTGGGTGGGGGAGGAACACAGAATAACACCGAGATAATTAAGATGAATGATTAATGACTCGAGTGGGTAAGAAGGGGCCAAAACACACTCACTGAATGTTTGCTGGTGATGCTTCACAGGAGCCTTGGCAGAGGTGGACAATAGATACACTGTATTTTGGACTTGCTCATCATTCACGCTGTGAAATTTCTGAAATTTCTCGGGTTTATAGCAGTTCAGCTGTAACATTATGTTGTAGCTGTGCTGTAAGGATGGTGTAAGTCTGGTGTATTCTGTACGGAATTCAAACCCAGCACACTGAAACTAGTCCTTACAGGAATTTTGATCTCGTAGGATTTGGTCCAACACCCACTGAAGTCAGTGAGCTCTTGACCCTTATGGGATTTGGGACAATCCTAGAATATTCAAGTGGGCTTCAAATGGGGCAGAACAATTGAGATATGTATTTAAAATATGAAGAAATGCTTTGTATGAAATGCATTTAATATATTTCTGTTTGTATGTACGCATTTTCACTGTATGAAATCAGACTGGGTTTATATCTGCTGCATCTATCTTAACATGTGGTGTATGTTACACTGGACTGATCAGCTGCATGATTAAAATACAACATAAATACACAGCATACTTAGCACTAGCATGGTTTTGAAGTGATTTTTAACCCCAGTCTTTTTGGTTTCGTTGATGTTTGTTCCCTGAGTTGTCTCGGTTTGTCTCATGAAGTTTCTTCTATTATTTTTATGGTAGTTGAGTGGCCAGTTTGTCCTAGAGATCACCCAGCTTTGTCTCCACTTGGACGGGTTGGGTGTTGGTAGAAGAGGATCACATGTGTCAGCTCCCCTTGGTGTGGATAAACACAAAACATTGATGCTGCTGGGCTGGCAGGTTCCACCATCACAGCATTGCTTTAGAAGTAAAGAAAGTGGGGAGGAAGGATGCAGAAGCTGCCAAGGAAAGATTTCCTGCTTCATCACACACAATTTGGTTGTGTGTCTGCTCTGTGTAAAGGCTTGTGCAGGTAGGTGGCTGGGTGGGATATTAGATGTTTGACTCCACTCTGGAGAGGGTTGTGTATGCACAACTTTGGACCACTCTCCTGAGTGAGCTCAAATTATTACAAAGTCATTTCCAGTAAGTCTCTACCTCTAAGGCCAGGGTTGCTCTGACAACCACTCTGGGTGGATCATCTGTGGGAACTGAACCTGGAGCCTATGGATCTGAAAGGACAAGACTCTATTGTTAGAGCTGGAAGCTGAAATCCTTTCCTATGGCAGCAGTAGCAGACTCATTTGTGAACCCCTCTGACATGTAGAAGGATGAAAGCTCCACCTGGGCAGCATGAGTTATGTTGCAACAGAGTTCACAGGGACTGGATCCAGCCAGCTGTCCACAGATGCTGCATCTGTGCTCACTGTTTGGATGGCCAGTTGTGTCTGAGGTGAAAGCTTTGTGTGTAAAATGGGTACATGTCTTCACAAGAAGCTACTCTGACTTGCACACTTCCTTCAGTGCCTAGGTGTTTGTTGAATCTATTATCATGGCTTATATTTTCACCTGTCTGGGGGTCAGTGGAGATGGATTTGTGTGCATGTGATGTACCAAAGGGAAATATTTGCAGTTGTTGTCACACATGTGTAAAAAAATCTTGTGCTTCTTTTCAAGCAGAGCTTTTCAGACAGCCAGACTCGGTGTGAGGATTCAGAGAAGGATGCTGGCTCTGATGCCAAACTTGTGGTTTCCTTTAATTCGTTTTGCAGGGCCTCTTTTTGCTGGCTAGAAAGCCTTCACTTGAAATGCAATTACCCAGATGTAGAGAAGAAAACAGGCAAAGCCCAGTCATACCAGAAAAGAGGAAATTTCCTCACATTACCCCTTCACCATCAACAGTGGCACATTTTTGAAGCTTTGCAGATACAGGGGGAAAGCCTTGGGCTGGACACCTGTGTAAATGCATAGCTGCACATATCTATTGACTTCAACAGCGCTTTACTCTAAGTCCTCTGCCATAAGGAAGAGTAGGTAGATATAGGGCCAGGTATAATCTCAGTGCAGTGCAAATTAGTAGCTTTATTAGAGCAAATTGAGAAAAATCAGTGGAGAATCTGACTTTTTGCAGATAATTGATGGCACCTAATTGATGGCAAGAGTGTAGTGAACTTCCTCCTAAAAACTGCCTGCTTTTGTTAGCTCTTGCGTTCATTCTGATCTGCTATCTTTTAAAAAATCCTAAAAAAAAATCTATTTTTTTGTGGTGCAGTGAGAGGCTGGTCACTTTTGATATGCTTTTGGCATTTCTGGTTCTTTCTTTCACCTGTTCCATTCATTCAGTACTTCACCTGTGTTGCGTCTTCTTCATTTTTTCCCCCTGCTTCTCATGTACCACTTCATTCTTTGACAGCATTCAGAAGAGCAAGATTCTGAAGTTAATTGAAGTGAAATATTTCTATGGAATGGACCAACAGATGAATCTTTGTACTGCAGAGTTTTTCTTAATCACATCATTTTCCCCTCTGGTTCCTTCCTGGGTCTTCACTCAGCAATGAACACAGTGGTTACATCTTCACTGGGGCTAAGTGTTCATCCAGTCTCAACCAAATCTTGGGAAGAGGCTGTTGACAATGGTTGGCCATGCCAGGAATCTGGAGCCAGGGAATCACTTTCTCCTTTTCTGTCTGGAGATGCTAGAAAATAAGTACTGGCTGTGATGATGGTATTGAATTCTGAATAGGAGTCAAGAACACCATGGAGCTGGGAAAGAGTAATTTTCCTTCATCCCTGTAAACAAGAAAATCAGTCTAACTCTGAACTGTGGGATGATGGAGTGGGTCTGAGTTGGTGATCATGCTGGATGATGGTGTTCTCTGGTCCACAGACAGCAGCTGTTAGTGGAAGTAGAGCTGGTGTCACTTGTCTTCATTCATTCACAGGGGCAGCTCTGAAGGCCATGTAGAGGCATGGTGTGTACCACACCTGTGCCTGTTTGCTCAGGGAAGAGGTGTCCCTATCACAGAGGGTACTGCCAGCTCTCTGAACACTGCACTCCTCATCCCCAGTCCAGAGGACCTGTGAAGCACCTCATGAAACAGAGATAGTGTGTGAGAAAGGACTGAAAGTTTCCATATATCATCCCAGCAAACCTCAGCTTTGCTTGCCCTGTCTGTGCCAGTAGGAGGTAGAAAAATCTCCAACCCATGGGAGCCAACGAGCAGGTTAGGAAGTGGTATAATGTTTGGGAAGGGAGCTGTGTGGTGCTTGCTCTTGGGAACAAGGAGACCACCCTAGTTTAGGGGGTTAGACAGGATTGTCACAGGTCTGTCTGCCAAGTCTTTGGAGAGGGACAGCAGCCTTACTGGTGAGGGACTACCTTTGCTCCTAGATTAGCTTATTTAAGTGGTGGGGCTGACCAGGCAAATGTCTTTCATCACCGACTAGCCAGGGATTATTGAGGGTTTGTGGCTATGGGAGTAGTGGTTTGGGAAAAGGATGGTGTGGCTGTACCTTTGTTTTCAAGAGAGGAAGGCAATGGTCATTGGGACAATTGAAAGGCTGGTGAAGCACAGGGGTGTAACTGGAGGAAGGTACTGTGGGTGGATAACACCCTACTGAGGGTCTCTGGCAGAGGCCATGTAGACCTGGGACAACTGGAGTGCATGGGAGAGACAATTTATAGGCTGAAGATGCAGTGGAGAGAGTTGTTTGCAGCTGATGTGTTAGAGAGGCAATGAGGCTGCCAGTGTGATGGAGTTCTCCAAACAAGTAGGAGACTACAAAGGGTAGATGTGCACCTTGGGTGAAGGACCCATACCCGTGGAACTATGGGGGAAAGGGATTGCTAGTGGAGGAGATCTAAAAACCGCTGGTTTTGCTGAAGAAGTGAAAGAAATGGAAACAAAAGAAATGTCAGTAGAGAGGAGTAAATAGCCCCCACAAGAAGAGAGGTGTAGCCCACACTGAGAGGTGAGAAATGGTGCTAAAGAAGGAACACAAACACAGAGAAACTGGAGCACTGAAGACAGAACAGAATATCTACAGTTTCAGGAAAGAAAATCAGGTAAATAAGCATATGGTAATTGGTATGTGTCAGCAGGTAGAGGAGAGAAAGAAAGGATTGATGTTTATTTGCATGGGTGATATGTAGTAGAATAGTGCCTGGTCTGTTTGGGATATGAAGTTGGATCAGCTACAGACAGCTGAAATATATGCTATGTAAAATGTTGTGAGTCTGGTAAAAAAATGTGGGAGCTTGAATTAATCATGAGTTGCAAAAGTGAGCATCTGGGGGTAAAAGAAAGGATGGTAAAAAATAAATATTTTTGAATGTGATTGGTTGCTCAGGAAAGGCAGAGATGGAATATAACCTTGTCTGTGTATATAGAAATATTGCTATTTTTCTGTGAAGAAACTGGTAAGGGTGGCATGGATGAAAACTGGACATGTGTTGATCAAAATAATTTTGGCTATGAGTTCCTAGCACTAAGGTTGTGGTGGCTTTGGTTTCTTAGGTATAGATTGAAAAACTACAAGAAACTGTTAGCAGTAATGGCTGATGAATTATTTCTTCAGTTTGTTCGTCCTCCTTCAGTCAGGTTTGGTATTGCTTCTTTTTGGTGCAAAAACTAGAAAGCTATAGAATGGCTAGTGACCATGAGTTGATTAATTTTTAAATGAAATGGAAGAGTAAATAAAACTATCCCTGCAGCTCAGTTTATTGATTCAAAAGGATGAACTTCTCGGAGAGGTTAATGTGCTCAGCTGGGTTAAGGGGATCAGCCACTTGGATGTGGAGGAGTTCTCTAAGTACAGGGTGCTGCAGCTATTGGGAATCTGTGCATGAGGAAATGGCAGAGGGCCAGCCAAGGAAGGGTTTCTGTGCTTCAATTAACAGAAAAAGAAAAAGCATGTGCTGGTTAGCTATGAAGAGTATTTGCTCAAGACACAAGGATATGCATGAGTTTCCTAAACAGTCAAAAAATCAGATTCTAGGATTATTTGTTGACACCAAAACCAGTTTTTAATTTGTTCTTTGAAGAAAATAAAAATCAGGGAGGATTATATGGTAGTTGGTTCATACAATAGACTTCATACAAAAGACTGAATTTAATGACCCAAGACCAATCTGTCTGTCTGTGGTCTTAAGATGAAGAGATGTTTGCAAATATGCAAGTTGTATGGTTCAGGATGGAGACAATGTTTAGGCTATTGTGTATGAGGGGGAGATGAAAGCAGACATGCATAAATAAAATCTGTTGGGGGGTCCCTACTGAACGTTGCCTGCTGCAATCATTCCCCAGCCGCAGGCAGCAAGGCAGTGCTCAAGACTCAGAAGTCTCTCTGGCTAGCAGCCATTTTATTAATAGGAGGGGCCCTCAGCTCTACTCTATCTGCACAGAAAATTTTTTCTCCGTCCCCTTTTTGTCTGTGTTTGCTGTGTGGCTCAATACCCCACATCTGAACTGGCTGCAGGTGCTCCAGACACGCTGTGGCTGTCTAAAGTCAGGCAGTCTCTCGGCAGATTATACAAAGATGAAGGCACTCCTTACAGAGAGCAGTTTGTTCCCACTCTCCTCACCACAGTGGGACTTTCCCTCTGGGAGGAGGTTTAGGAGAGTAGTGCACACAAGCCTCCTGTGAGGAACAGGTGATGAGTTGTCTCCCATGAATCTCTGCAAGGTGGCAGTTGTGGCATCTTCTGGAGTTTATTGAGGAACGCCTTTAATGTGACAATGATGCACAATGTGAGATGGCAGAACACTAGAGGAAGCCAGTCACTGTTTGGTCTTGTGGTCCCTGTTGTCATTGTTTATTCACACATCAACTTATTTTGGGTGAAGAAAGATCTAACTCATGTGAGTGCAGCATGTGCCAACAGAGGAGCAGAAGTTTGCTGTGTATTTGTGCTGTGTTTGCATTTTAACTTCTTGCACTAACCTTTCTTAAGAGATTTCTATTCTTCTCTGATACGTTTTCTGGTTCCTCAAGGAACTGCTTTAAAAAAATACATGACCCAGAGTCAGTCGTACCCAGAGTGACTCTGGCTGCTCTCCATTAAAATCTTCATTTCTCATGAACTGTCAGCAGAGGAGTGTGATAGATACATCTGTCACAGAGAACTGGTCTGCTTTTGGCAGCTGTTGCTGGTGGCTGCCATGGCTTGGGTCAAGTGCTTGTTCCTCTGGCTTGTGCACCCGTGTCTATTGTGTAGATGTTTTCTGCACACTTAAGTGAGAGTCAAACTGCTCGTTGACATGTGGTAAAGAATTATGAAAATAGGAAGGCATTTCTTGAGACAATCCATCTTTTTGGAGTTTTCCTGAGCTCAGCTCGTAGTATTGCACCTCTTGCAATTGTCTTGTAGCATTATTACATAGCTCCAATGATTTGTCAGGAGAGATCTTGCTGCAAGTACTTGGTGTTTCCTGGTCCAGCTTCTTTTCTACTAGCAACCATTTAGAAGGGGAATAGGGAACATGTGCCAAGTATCCAACTGTATCCAAGTCAATCACTGATGGGGAGAATGCCTGGTGTGAAACTTGCCTTCTATACTTAAAGCTCTTGTGGATTTCTGGTTTAAGTTGGAGTGAGGAGGCTGTTCAGGTATGTGCTTTGGGCTCCAAATTGGTAGGAACTGGCTTTAAGTACCAACGAAGTTTCCCAGTACCAAATAGCTGAATAGGTGCAGCAGAGAACGTGCCACTCTACGGGCGTGTTCAGCTAACAGCTGTGTCTGTGTGTGCTCTAGAAGTAGGTCATGAATACATCTGCTGGCTTGAAGTCTCCCAGGAACTTAGGTTTTTGTGCTGCTCGCCTTGGAAGAGGTGAGGTAATGTATCCTATTTGTGTCAGCCAGTCCAGTTTGTAACATGCACCATAGTGCTGGAGTCCAGGTGTCCTGACTGGAATTCAAAGACTATTGTTCCCCAACAGGTCAGCAGCACAGAAGCACAGTTTTGATCCCTGTCTTGTGCAGAGAGAAGGCTGTTGCCAGAAGTTGATTATTTCAAGCATTCTCCTGGGTCACTACAGGCTGCTTTTGCTGCAGCACTCTTCCAGGCTCTTCTCCTTTGGCTTTGAATAACATTGCTTGCTATTTTGCTGGCCTTCACCTTAGTGCTTCACAGGCTATCACATTAATGCTTGGCCTTTTCAAAATAAAAAAAATAAAGTCCCTCAGTGTTTCTTTTCCCCTTTGATTGAATTCTAACTGAAAGTTATACTGAAAGTTTAACTGGAAGAAAGTGTGGGTATGCGTGCTTACGCAAAAAGATGGCAAAAAAATAGCATTATTGATAGATTTACTAACTGCCCTCCTCATGTTAAGGTTGCATTAGTAATGCTTTGTATCTTTAAATCAATGAGGGGTTTGAATACATAGTCCCAGAACAAACCTGTATTCTCCTGCCAAAACACTGACATGTGGAATGCGTTCCTGCCAGTTACATGAAACATAGAGTATTTCTTTCTGTGTCTTTGAGCTTTATACGATCACTCATTGTCACGATATCATGTCCTATTCAATTCCAAATAATTTGGCAGGCTTGTAATCACTGGCTTTTCCTCACTCTTGGATTATAGTGATGTTGCTTGGAGAATGTGCTATGTCTAGTAAAAGTCATGTACTCCTTCCTTTTAGTTTGTCTCCAGAAGTGATAAGAGATGTTTTTCTTTTACGTTCCTGCTTAAAAAAGTCATTCTGTGGTGGTGGTGTGGGGGACACCACTGAAAGGGTTAAGTGTCTTTGAGCGCTTGCTGAGATCCCAATTCTAGGTTGTTCTAAGTGACGAATTCTGGGTCACTAACAATGGGAATTGTTCTGAATAATCTGATAATGTTCTCCTCGGTTGTGTTGCTTTGTTTCAGGGTGTTGTCACTTCATATCTGTCTGGAAGTGAGGTAGTGGAAGGAGTTCTGGAATAATTCAAAACTTTTCCTTTGCTCTTTATCCGAAATCTTTGGCCTGTGCCATTATAAGCTGGGATGCCCAACCCTCCTGAAATGCAATGGGAATTCATTCTCCTCTCTCCCCTCAAAGAACTCAGGCATCTAAGCCTGAGAGTTAGATTTTTATTGAACTTTCTTTTCATTTGCATACATGTGGCCTGTCAAGAGTAGTCTATGAATGACAATGTTCTCAGTGTCAGAGAAACATCATCTCTGGGAAGGAACACAAAACATGTGGTAAGTGCCACAAACATCTACTAGATCAGACAATTCGTATGGCATTCCCTTAGGGAATACTTCTCATAACTTGACTCAAAAGAATACGTCTTTGTTACTTGGAGCCATCTGATGTCTCCTCTGATCCAGTGATTGTTTTAAACTTTAAAAGCTCTTGTATTCCACCTGTATGGAAAGGGTGGGAGTTTAACTCTTTTGTCTTTATGCAGCACTTAAGGACAGTCAAAATGTTTCCCCTGTACCCTCTCTCTGAAACCACTGGCTCCACCAGATGCACCTTGAGTCTTTTGTTTATTTTTAGTTCATGTGACCCTGAGGCCTGGTGGCTTCACAATGGGCGAAGGTTTTGGAGTTCAAAAGGCAGACCTGTGTCTAGGGAAAAAAACTTGTCAGCTGGAGGCCAGATTTTTCCCCTGCCTTAGATGAGTTTTGCACAGTAGTCACTGTCAATTTAGACAAGAGGGTTAGATCTAGGACAAGTTATTAGCCATTGCACTCAAATTGCTGAGAGCTTTTGTAGCCCTTCATGGTGTGTTTTCAGGATATACAACTTTTTTTTGTGTTCTTATCTGGGCGTGCAACTAAGAGAGTTCAAGTTTTGCCAGGGAGGAGGAAATATAGGAGAAGCAATCTGATTTACAGGTGGTCTTGGCTCTTCTGGACATGCATTTTCAGTGCATTGGAGTTATTGCATCTGAATGCTTTATTGCTTGTCAGCTGAGCAAAGGTAACTGAGCCCCAGGGGTGAGGCTATATGCATTAGCTCAGCTCTCACCAAAGCCCCTTTCCTCATAGTTCCCTTTAGTTTTGTGTTAGAAGCTCTAAATCTTTACTGTTCTATCAGCCCTCCCCCATGCTGCTTTATGGGACTTAGAACCAAATTTTGCCCTTGATGAGAGCTTACTACAAACCTGAGTTTCTCTTAGCTTAGCTCGCTGGAAGCTTGGCAGATTACAACCTGCCAAGAGACAATATGAACAGTCCTCCAAAGTTTGGACTTTGCTTAGCACTTTGGAGTGCTTTTTTCTTCCCTCAAGAAAGCATAGCGTATGGAAAGACAAGGGGGAGTCATGGATCTCATAAAATATATCTCCCCTTTGGCTTGGATTATAATAACAACATGTCTGAGTCACCACATGGTACACTGATATGAAGCAACTGCCTGCAGAAAAACCAAAGCCATGCATTTTTCTGAAAAATGAGGGGGAAAGAAGAAGAAAAAAACCCATTTATTTTCATTCTTTTGGCTAGCCTAATTTTCTTCTATTTCTCATTAACCTTTAGAAAATAAAGCTAGCTTTCCTGAGGGAAAATAGCACTTCTTTGCCTCACCCCACTGGAGCTGCCCTTCAGCAGCCAAATTTAGCTAAAGGCATGCAGTGGTTTCTAGGCCCCACTGAGTTGAATCTTACTCCTGGTCTGCAGGGGTCCTGCCTGTGTGCCCCACAAAAGCTATTGCTGAGACTATGGAAAATTGTCCATCTCTTGAGCCGGATGCAAAGTCCCCTGGAGGACAATGTAACCACTCGGAGTGCTGAATGGATTTCTTGTTCATATTGATTGCTGTTCAGATCCCAAGACCACGAAGAGATACTGTATCCCTTTCAAGTTCCAAGCATGGAGTTCCTTTCTAGCATCCACCTTTGAAGTTGCTTATCTGGGCTCTCTGCCCTCTGAGGAGAATGCGATGAGCACGCCCAGAGGTTGGTTTGTCCCAACTTACATGAAGCATCCAAACCAATTTCCTTCTGTAGGACTTCATTCCTTCTGAGGTTGTAACAGGAGACTATCATAAATACTTATTTTTTGTCACCTAGAGATAGATGTGATGAATGCCATACAAATTTGGTGGTTTCTGTAAGTGGTTTCTCTTGTGTCTTAGTGATCACAGGTCTCCTTATCTTGTATCTTCCCAGAGGAACATGGATTTTTAAACTCCAGTTTCTTTATCTCCAGATAACCACAGATGTGTAACAGATGGCTGGATTTTCATCTTGGATCATGCAAAGAAATCCTAGCATAGAATCATTTAGGTTAGAAAAGACACATAAGGTGATTGAGTCCAACCATTATCCTAACAGTGCTAAGTCCACCACTAAGCCTAAGTGTCACATCTGCATGGCTTTTAAATACCTCTAGGGATGGTGACTCCACCCCTTCCCTGGGCACCCTGTGCTTGACCACTCTTTTGACGAAGACATTTTTCCCACTATTCAATTTAAACCTCTCCTGGCACAGCCCAAGGACGTTTGCTGTCATCCTATCACTGGTTACATGGGGGAAGAGATTGATATCCATGTGGAAGTTTTAAAGAAAGCCATTTTGAGTTTGTGTACAGAAGTGTGGATGATTCTGTATTGTGTGCTTGAGACTGTGTAGAGAACTTCTCCCCAGGACAAAGCAGCGTGTGTTTCGACAGCCTGGAAAACTGGGAATGTGGCATGTAGATGTGCCAAAATGACACTTTATGCTTTGGGTCTGGTACTAAGCCATTATATTGGCTTGGTAAAAATGTGAAGGGCTGCTTCTGTGAAGTACCTGGAGAATGCAGTCTAGAGTTAAACTGTGTCCTCTCTTTGCTTCAAATCTGGCCTTGCCTGGTGGCATTCAGTGCCACACACTGGTAGTACTTCATCTCTTTATGTGTCTCTGAAGTATTTGGTTGCATGTGATATTTTTAGGAATGGCCTATGTGGCCCAGCAAAAAGATTTGAAGAAGTGCTTGGGTTTGATTGTGGTCTAGGAGCATCACAGCCATGTTAGTGGAAGACCTTCCCTGGGATGAGTAGAACTTTCCAGAGGTACCTGTGTTGATGTCTCTTCCCATCTTTTCCCAAAGAGCAAGATGTAGAGCTCATCAGAAATATTTCAGCAAACAAAGGTTTTGTCAGAAATTGCAGACCTGTCTTTCCATTGAGGAGCATTTCAGGAATATTTCATCCTGAATGATTTCCAGTGAGGCAGATGGGAAAGGGTTGACATAGGCTATCTGAGGGGCTATTCACAGGCCAAGCTTTCCAGAGGCTTTCGTGCTTGCTGGGTAATTGGTTTTCCAGGCTGTGGGATCTCATAAATGGGGTTCATCCTACCTGTCTTCCTCCTCCATGCAAAATGATGGATGCATCAACCTCTGGTTGTATCTGTCTCCTTATATTGACTACCATAGGAATTTTCCTGGTTTACAATAGGCACCTAATTTCTGTGCCTTAAAGTCACAGATCCCTCACCACGTGCCCAAATCCTGCACAGGCAAGATGGAGAAAAGGGAGATGAGGAAGAGGTCAGTGTTTGCTTGTGGGGAGGGATGAACCTCAGTTTTCTGTGAGTCAGAAACTTGTCCATGGCTGTGGTTAGGTAGGTGTCTAACTTGCTTAAGAGCTGAATGCAAGAATCGTTTGTAATATGTTGCAACAACAACTTTATTGGTCATCAAGCTTGCAGATATATGACAGATGGTATCTTCCCTGTAAGCCACTAGATGGTGATCTTTATATTTGTTAGCCACGTGCCTAGGTAGGCGAAGACACTACTTTTTATAGAAAACCTTTTTTTATTATTTTTTTTTTTTTCACCACAAAGAGACCTCAGTGCACTTCCTGCAAGGAAAGTGAACATGGACCCATTTGACTGAAACCAAAACCATTTGCTCTTCCTCTAAGAATGGAAAGTCAGATTGCTTTTGGTCAGTGTTTGAATGGAGAGGAGACTGGTGATCTGCTCCCATCCTTCATCTTCAAATCAAGCTCTGCCCATTTGAAGTGTCGGAGTCATCTGAAGGGTGCTGGTGCTGGTCTGCTGGGTTCAGTCATCTGGACTGCCCCTTTGCAGGGGCTGGTTGCAGTTGGATGCATACAGTGGTTGTAGGTTCACAGACAACACCTGGAGATTTAATGCATTCAAAATCTCTTATTTTGGCTTGCCTGCATAGTTACCCCTGGGAACCAGACAAGTAGAACTGAGTTTGTTTTAATCAAAAGGTAACCATGGCAATATTTGTATTGGAAACACCTCAACAGGGGTGCCTCCATGCTGAAGTTTGTACTCAGATGTGAGGTGCTGAATGTATCTTGGGCAGTTTCTGATGTGGCCTTCTTGGTCAGACTAATATAGGTTGGAAAGGACCTCCAGAGGTCATCAGTTCAAGTTCTTGCAGAGCAGGGCAAAATTAGTTCAGGTTGCTCAGGGCCTTCTTGCCAGTCCCATTTTGAGCTTCTCTTGATGATTGAGATCCCACAACCTCTCTGAACAGCCTGTTCCAGTGTTTGACTGCTTAACTGGCCTTAAATGTGAATCTTTTTTCCTAAAATCTAACCAGATTTTCTCCTATTGCGACTTGCATTATTTGAACAGAAAACTACCTTTGAGTAACCAGTGCACAAATTTTACAGTGTTTGATGTAAATGAAATGACATCTCATTTCAGTACCATAGTCACTTAAGTCTAAAAGTAATACTGAATTATTGGCCCTTATCAGTGGGATGCTAAGGATCTAATTTATCATCACCCTGCACCTGGCAGCATCATTTGTAGCAGTTGAAATTTTTTATGGTGGCAGATTTTAAAAGCACCATACGTCAAGGAGACAGGGCAAGAAGCCCTTGGAGAAGCTGCTGCATCAGTTGGATCCATACCAAATTTCAAAAAGACTTGGAGTGGGGGGAATTGAGGGATCCTTTGTAGAGTGCAGTGCTGTTTGCTGTATTTTTCCGTGATGTCTGCTTTGTCTGGTTCTGGTCCAGGCTGTATGTAGAAGTTGTGAAGTGTAGCACAAATGGGCCCCTGTTATGATGCATCTCCTTTCCCCAAACTGGTGGCAGACAGTGAAGGGTCTGAGAAGGATGGTGCCAGCCAGTCTTGTAGCGCAAGAGAACACTGAAGTTAGCAGAAGTGCTTGTCTGAGGAGGCCTTTAATTCAAGGGAGTCTGAGTAGCAAGCACTTGGAGTTCCTGTCTCTTGACCAACCTGTCCTGTCAAGCACTGCCAAGGGTGCTGAAGCTCAGCCAGAAGTGTGGCTGCTTCACTGCACTCCCATATGAGGTGAGAGCCATGGTTTGCCAGGGCTTGCAGCAGTGGCCTCAAGATTTGTGTTGTTTCTTGGAGGAGAGGGCAATTGCTGGAACACTTTAGAGAACACATCAACCTGCAGGATGCCTGACTTCTCTGAGTGTGAAAGGTAGTGGAAAGCTTGATGGGCAGCCCAAAGAACAGGCTGGCCTGATCCTTTTAAGGTACAATGTATCTCCAGAAGCTTTCCAGCTGCATTTCTGCTGAGGTACATGTGTAGACATCTGTAAAGGAAGGCTTGTTAGCCTTTTCCAGGCAGATGGATGTTTCAAAAAGCTTGCCTCTCCCTTCCCCCACACTAAGATGACTAACCTTATTCCAGTGAAATCATGGTCAGTGTGACCAGAGAAGATACAACACAGCCAGAGCTATTCTGGTAGGTGAGCCTCAGCCAGCACCCAGAACCAGTCTGTGTGAGAAGAGCTTGTATGGGTCTGAACCAAACTGCATCCAGTTTGTCTCCTGTGCTGTGACACATGAAACATTTGGCCCTCCAAAGCACCAGCCAGTCGTGACTCTGTTTTCTACCATACTGTCAAACCAAAATGCAGGAGAAAGGCAGTAGCTTAACATTAAACTGCTTTGAGCCAAGTAGGAGTGTGATTCCCAAAGCCAGCTGAAAGGTAACCATAGCCCAAGGCTGTTGCGCCAGCCAGGAGAGCATCAGTTACTGGATTTTAGTCAGAACCTGCCTGTCACTTTCTTGTCCCTTTTGGTTGTGAGGATGCAGGACATGACAAGGCTGGAAGTGCTGTTTCTAGACCCTGTAGTTTTCCTTCCCTCAGTCTTGAGAGAGGCAAACAGCTATGCTTTGCCAGCTGATTAGAAAGGCTTATAGATGTATTTTCACCGGGATGATGACTTTGTTCCCAAAACCTTCCCTTGTAAGCTGTTTTGCTCTGTGATGGACCCCCAGGGATGGCTCTCAAAACCGTGGGCTTGCAACCTCATCCTTTCCTTTTCTTGCTGTAGGTTTGTTTCATGTACTTTCACACACGCGTGTGCACACACACACACTGTCTCTCTATACACACTCCTCTAGGATTTTTATTTTTTCCTTTTTGGCTTTCTCTCACTGTATTGTTTCAAGTTGGTGCCTGGGCTAACCGCCAGTTTAAATTTCATCTGCCTCTCTTCTCCTCCTCCTCCTCCTCCTCTGCCCCCCTCCTCCTCTCCCCCTCCATCCCCAGAAGTGATACTGTTTACTTTCTCTGCTGCTTTCTCAATGTCTTTGTACGCACTGCAAGGGATATAATCACCAGCTGTGGAGAGCTTTCTGAAACTCGAACTTATTCCTCAGTGCCCCGGGCGAGCGACCTCACCATTAAAAATAAATAAATAAATACAACAATGCTGTATTTAAAGACAAGAAAATGCATGTTTTACATCTTGAGCTGGATCTTGAACAATCATGCCTGTTTTTTCCCTCCCTCATGTGCAATTGGTGGGCTTATATATAGGTGGCCAGCTATTTAGCTAGGGGAAAAAGAAGCAATCAAAAAAACCCCCAACTTCCCCTCCCGCCCAAAATAAAAAATGAGAAAACCCAGCCCCTAAGAGCAGCATTTTCCTTTTTAATTTTCCCCCCCCCATTTTGTTGTGCTGCTGTTTCACTTTAATTTTCTCCTTGGACAAGAGGAGGAAGAGTCCAGCATGGAAGTGTCAGACTTCTGAGGGCACTTTGTCTTACGGACAAAGCCTCTACAGCACTAAGGCGAAGAAAGATTAGAGGATAAAAGTGTTTGCCAGGATCCCCTCTTCCTTTTCTTCTTCCTCTGTGTGTGTGCGTCTCTCCCTTTCGGGGAGGAGGTGAAAGGGAGGTCAAACCGTGCCTACTGACCTCTGCCCCTTGCCCCCTGTGAACCAGAGGGAAGCCTTTGAAGTTGTAAAGTGCCCACAAAAACAGCAAACCAAACATGCCGCTGGCTCTTCCCTCCCCTTCTCCCGGCCGCCAGCTGCTTAATGGAAGGTGACAGTGCGGAGGCAGCGAGACGGGGGCTCGGCGCGCCGCACCTCCACCCCAGCCCCGGCGTGCACTTAATTGGCACCGTAAAAAGCCCACACACCCGGCACAAGGCAGAGGAGGCACCGCGAAAGGTGAAAACAAGCCCCTGCTCTCTCTCCTGCTGGCACTCTGTGCAGCTGTGATGTGACTGAGGAAGAACTCATGCATGGGTGGTGGGTGGAGGTGACTGGGTTGAACTGCTGGAAGGTCACTGGTGGATGGAAGGAGGTGGGAGAGGTTCCCCATGTCCCTGCTGACCCTTTTGTGGCTTTTGCTGGCACAGCTCATGGGCAGAACAGGCAGCAGCACCCTTGTGGGTGCTTGTGCTGCTTGTTCTGCTCTTACAGTCATAACAAGGCAAGTCAGTGTTTCATGAGAGATAGGCAGAAGAAACTGAAAAAGTACTTGCCTTTCTTTCCCTTGGAATTTGGACCATTTCTGGAAGCAGTCCCAATGCCAACAGCAAGTCGAAGTTTGTTGTATGTTGTCTCATGGGACAATGAGTAGGGCCCCCAAGCAGAGAGCATATTAGCCTTGAATGAGAGGTGGGGTTTTTACTTTAATACTTAGAGCATGGTACCTATGTTGTTTCTGCTGTTGTCTTTGAGGTCTCCATCTTGACTCTGGGAGGTGTAGCCTGAATAGTTTTGGATGCCTTGAAAGGATAGGGAGTTTGTTCTCCTTTGTGTGTGAACACCTTCTCTGTTTCCTTCTGGGCAGAGGGTTGTCCCTGTTGGGAGCAGGGTGGCCAAGGCCCAGCTGGCCAAGCCTCACAGGGGGCCTGTGAGCTTCCACCTGAAGGAGGCTGAGTCTGGCAGAGTTTTGCTGTGAGCCCTCGTCTTCCTTCCAGCAAGCCAGTGCCTTGTGTGAGATGCCAGACTATTGCTTTGGCAGATTGCTGCTTGCTTTTTAAATTTTCTTATTTGTTCATGGTCCAACAGCTCTTTCCTCTTAGTGTATTGCTGGGGTTTGCTGTTGCCCCCACTCACATGACATGGGGATCCTGCCCCAGGACCTCAAGAACCCTGGTCATCCAAGAGCCTCCTCCAACAGCAGGTGAGTTGTTAAACTTGATTACTTTGTCCATAGAGTGACATCCTTGTATACCGGAAATTATCCCTAAACCCCAAAAGGTCTGGCCCTAAACCTCAGAAAACAAGGTTGGCTAATAGCTGAGCAAAAAAAAATCCAAAAAGGAAAAAAACCAAAACACCCATCAGCCACCTTTCCCCATCTACTGCAGGTATGCTTATGCTGGCTGCAAAACAATTGCAATCATGAGCCATGCACAAGTTCAGTAGTTTCAGCTGCCTTTTTCCTGTGCTTAGTGTGGTTTTCACCCTTGGATGTTGGGCAGGAAATCCCAGCCCAAATGAAGTCAAACTGAGATTTGTCATTGACTTAGTGGAACCTGGGACTTTGCTCCTTATCTACAGCTGCAGCATTCAGGGATTCATATAGAATAAAACTCCTCTGGCTCTCGTTCTTCCTATGCTTCTGAGTGCCCAGATAAGCCCTGTGGGTTCCAGCTGGCATTTCTGATCTCATTCGTCTGGGGCCTGATAAGGTGTTACAATGTCCAATGCACAAAATCCTGTTCTGAAGTTTTACCTCCTCTTTTCCTGTATATATATATTTTTTTCATACTGGAAGAGAATGTAGCATTCCTGGCTGATAACCTGTAAAGAATACGATAGTTAACTATAGCAAAATAATTAATGTACTGTGTGGCAGTAGTGACTGATGCTCAATGCATCCAGAACTGAAACTGCTCTTTTTTAAAATTTAGATTTGGCCATGTCCACCTCCACCTAAAAGGTTTAGTCAACACCTTTTAGTCCTTCTGAGCTCAGTAAAATCTTCTGTTTCTTGTGTGCAGTTATTGTATGATCTCTCTGTAGCAGCTCTACAGAGGATCTGATTTTATCATCTGGAATAGCTGAGCTTTTATTCCCTCACCTTTTGAAAACAGGACTCTGTTTTATGTGCATATCTAGTGATGCACAAAGTAGATTCTCCCTCTTCCATCTTTAGCATGTGCCAGACTTCATCCAAGTTCTAAAATAAATTAAAAAAAAAAAAAAAAAAAGAAAAGTAGTTTTTATTACAGCTTTGTCATTCCAGTCTATGAGGCAGCATCAGGTTCCCTATCTCAGATTCTGTTATTTCCCTCTGGACTCATACCATGCTTACCACATAGAGAAGATTTCAGGAATTTGCTGTCATTGTGTAATATTCACCATTTAGTGTAGGGAACCTTTGCCAGGCTGCCTAAACATTGAGTGTGGACTAAGAAGAGGGGAAGGCACCTCTGGGGGTGGTTTGGACCACATAAGTAGAACAGGAGCTAGGTTCCTACCCTCTGGGCTCTGAGTCATGTTCAAAAAATGTCTGCCCCTCTCTCTGGAGTTTGCAGGGAGTCTCAATTTCTAATTTGGACATCTCAGTGCAGTCCACATGGTGAAATAGTGTGAGGACCCCCCTGTGTGTTTACTTGAACATCCATTAGAATAAGACTGTGCTCCCAGTGTCCTCGGGCTCCTCTTTGAGGGGAGCTTCTCTAGGAATGACCACTTTTTAATGTATTTTTCTGTCGCTGGCCGCTTGACCGCCCGGCTGGTCAATGGCCGACAGTGTCCTCGTGTGCCCGGATCTCGCGTGGCACCAGCGCGTGTGCAGCGGCACGGCAATGCTTTTAGCCTTCGCGCGACAGCTCCGAGGCTGGTTGATATTTCCAAAGCCCAGGCTGGGGCTAGCAGCAGCTGATGATGAGAATGCGACGCAGAGACAGCAAAAAGATCAAGGAGGACCCGCCCGTGGTGTATATCCAAGGGTTTATTCCATGCCCTGGAGGGGGCAGGGGAACTCGCAGCAAGGACGGGAACCACAAAACGAGCCCCGAAATAACCGTTGCACCAGGTGTTAAGGGGGGGGGGAAAGGGGAGGAACAAGGGACAGGACAAATGAGGTACATGAAGGGAGAGGACAGTATCCAATAAGCAGCAAACGTAGGAGGGACATATTTAAATGAGCCAATGGGAAGAACAGAACTTTAGAACCTTCCAGCTTTGTATGAATATTAAACCAACTATATGAATATCTAAACCATCTATGAGGAGAAAGGGGAGGGGACTGTACCTAGCTGGACAGCAGCCCACGGCGGGAGACTGCCTCAACCTGCCTACCTCTCAGGGCTCACTGTCCCAAGAGGTATCATCTGCCCAATCTGCAATCCCCACTGAAAAGGCAGGCTGAGCTGCAGCCTTGAATGCCACGGGTGACTCAGCCGGTGGATCCCCCACCGGCTGGGTGACCGCAACATTTTTCACCTCAAGGTCCAACTTTGAAGTAGTACCTGCTTTCACAGATCTGTTTATTTGTATTTGTGTATTTGTTTATTTAAGGGGTAGCTCTTTTCTGTCTCCTCTTCAGACTTGGTTCTCCTTGCATATTATGAAGAACATTTTTTGCTTGAGTGAGTCACTGCTATAATTTCTGCAACTGCCTGCTCATTGCAGCATTGTCAGGAGCCTGTGTCTCCATGGGTCTCTGCTCCAGCTTCACCCTTGTGCAAAATTTGACTTTGCATCTTGAAGAAATGTCTCATTCTTTAGTGCTGGGTGCGCTTGAGTTCTTCCCTGCTTGCCAATACCTTTGTTTAAGGAGGGCACACAGTGCTGGCCCTCAGAAGGTTCTGCCCATGAGGAAGCCAAGTCCATCTTCTGCAGTGACTTGGTTTGAGCCTGACTTTATGTTACAGCACAAATTCATAGCTTCCTAAGGAGTCTGAGTATTCCCACTTTTATGACCCCAGATTTGTGGCCTGCCATGCCAGAAGATTAAAGAGCCACATTTTGTTCTATGATCAGAATATCAAAGCTCCTCCAGACTTGTCTCTGTCACTGGTTTAGCTAGGCGCTCTTAGGTAAGATAAATTCACCTCTGTGTATCTTTGTGTGGCTGGCTGCAGTGGAAAACAATGACATTTCCCTTGCAAAATCCTCTATGGATTACAGCAATGCAAGGATTTGCCCTTTAAAGAGTTTTCTTAATATTACTTCATACTTTTTCCTGCTATGTCCATATTAGAAGATGAACATTCTTGTCAATAAACTAACTCCCCATCAAGAAAATGGGCCTTCTTGTTTCCCAAAGGTCTTCGTTTGGTAGCTTGTGATCCCCTCAATTGTCCCACAATATGAGTACCTCTGTCACCCAGGGTCTTAAGGCTTAACACTGATCTCTGTTCTAGTCTGTGTGGTTTCATGTAGCACTTCCTTCCATTTGCTGCCCTTTTCCCACCCAGGCATTTAGGCAGCTTTCCTTGTTCCTTTTTCGTTAAGCACTGATTTCATCTTGGTAGCCTGCAAAATAAACAGAAGTGCTGCAAATAACTTGCCTTT